>CM019148.1:86063196-86469529 GCA_009733165.1 Naja naja | reverse complement strand
GAAGAGCCACCATCTTATGTGACCTCACATTCCTCGCAATGCCGAGACAAACGTGATCCCCACATGCTTCCAACTCAAATTCCACACTAAAACCTCAGCCACTGAAAGGATCCTGAAAAGAACTGAATTAGCTCTAATCAGAAACGAACTCCACAGGAAAAGATTCCTACTAGACCAAACCAACAGGGACTACTCACCCTCCACCTCAAACTCAGTAAAAAAAATCCACCCAGCACTCTGGGACAAATCCAAACAACTAGCCCTCTGGAGAGCCGAAACAGAAACCTTTCACAAGACAGACACACACACCAACAAACTCCACAGACTAGAAAGCCAGAAGCCCAAACCCCCCACAACACTGCATGAAACAAACAGTACACAACATATCAGACAGAACCCTCACCATGGCAGAAACCAATGTCCTTTCCAAAGGATTCAACTTTGCTATTGCCCCAAGCATCCCCACTGAAAACATCATATGTGGAGTTGAAGCTAGCCTAACCAAAATTAACCAAGATACAGCCAATAAAATCAGACTTGAAGTCACCAACGTCCTCTGCTCCAGCAGTCCACCCAGAAGCAACTTACACAAAGAAGAACAAAAAGCACTTGAGGAAAGACAACAACATAATCATCCTACCAGCAGACAAAGGCAGCATACAGTCGTGATGAACACATCTGACTACCAATCCAAACTATCCAACCTACTCCAAGACCCGCTTACAAACCTCTAAACACAGACCCCACCACCTACCTGGAGAAAACTACCAAATCCAAAATAAAAGCCTCGCCCATCAGTGAAGAGATCCAACAAAGAATCATCCCCAGAGAAAAATCATCTAGATGCCCTAAGCTCTATGGCCTCCCAAGATACACAAAGAAGGAACACCACTCAGACCCATAGTCAGCTCCATAGGCTCACCTCTACAGAACCTTGCCAAATTTTCGCCAAACAACTCCAGCCCTACACAGAATCCATCACCTCACACGTACAAAACTCTTTCCACTTCATAGAAACAATAAAGAAACAAAACCTACAACCCAGCGACCTACTTGTGAGCTTCGATGTCATATCCCTCTTCACCCAAGTACCTATTAAAGAAGCCTGGACAGCTATCCAAAACAAATACAACCCCTAAGCACATCCTAGATCTGACCAACCATTGCCTTTCCAACACATACTTCATCCACAATGGACAAAGATATAAACAGATAGAAGGAGCACCTATGGGGTCACTCCTCTCGCCTGTCATCGCTAACCTATACATGGAACATTTTGAAACCAATGCGCTAGACAAATCCGAATACAAACCCAAACTCTGGCTTAGATATGTAGATGACACTTTTGTAATTTGGCCACATGGGAAAGAAAAACTGGACAACTTCCTCACACATCTCAACAGCCTACACCCCAAAATACAATTTACCATGGAAACAGAAACCAACAACCAACTTCCGTTCCTGGATGTCCTAATTTACAAAAAACCCAATGGCTCCCTAGGACACACCATCTACCAGAAGAAGACACACACCAACTACTTAAATGCACAATCCCATCACCACCCTGCACAGATCAACTCCGTAGCCAAGACCCTCATCTCCAGAACCAACGCCTAGCTGACAAAGACCACTTGAGAACAGAATTCACACCCTCACTAACGTATTAATGTCCAATGGATTCCAAAGAAGCACAATCACCAACCTAATCCTAAGGAGACTCCCCAAAACCAAGACACAGAACAGGACAATGGCATCGCCCTCCTCCCTTACATCAAAGGCACCACAGATAAAATCAGCAAAATTCTCCACAAACACAATATCAGGACAGCCTTTGGCACTGACCAAAAAATAGCCAACATCTTAAGAAACCCCAAAGACAAGATCCAGCTAGAAAACCAAGGAGTTTATGAAATACCATGCAAAATTTGCCCAGCCACATACATTGGACAAACCAACAGGAGAATAAATGCTCGCATCGCAGAACACAAGAACGCAGTCAGAAAAGAAGAAAAAACTTCCTCCCTTTTCCAGCACCTTAAAGCCACAGGACATGAAATTGATTTTGAGGGATCCAAACTTATCTCCAACACTGAACACTTCAACAAGAGAATAATTAGGGAAGCCATCGAAATAGAGAAACACCCCCATAACATGAATAAACGGGATGATACTTCCGCCTACCAGACATCTGGAAACTAGCCTAATCAACAAGACGAGTCCCAGCCATGAAAACCAACACGGACCCAAAATGACACATGATGCCACCACCAATCTCCCTCACCAGACTCAAACCCAAGCCCACCCCACAGACAAAGGCAACCACCATCCAGAAACCAGACCATAGCTGCAACTCCAGCTGCTACATCCCCCTCCGACCCCCAAACTAAGCAAACTGACACACACTATAAACACATAGCCAGACCTCAAACTCGGAGCCAAACCAAGGCCCAGAATGTCACATCACAGCCTTCCACCCAGGATACTACATCATGGAACTCAGGAGATTACAACACAAAACCTCAGGAGGTTGCAACACAGACAACGACCCAGGAGATAACAGCACAAGACCCAGGATGTCACAACAATAAAACTCAGAAGGTCATCACACAGCCCACTACCCAGGTAGCTAAAACACAAAAGGCTGAAGGACACACAGCCACTACCTCAGCCACACAGGCTCTTACAAAAAAGCCAACCAATCAGCAAACACCAATTCCATCAACCAATCAAGAAGCGACAACACAGCCAAAAACACAGCCAACCAACCCGCTTACAGCAGAGTCAGCACACCACACCTCCCCTCCAGTATTTATAGAGAGAAGGCAGCTCAGATCACGCTTTGCTGGCACAAGCACAAAGCCGAAGACACCAGCCTGAAGATGGCAAGTGGGATCTCGTTGAAACGCGCCAAGGTATTCTCAATCTTACAGGACAAGACCGAATACAACAAGACCTACATACCTTTACCCGTGAAAATCTACGAAAACATAGAGCAACTTTTATCCAAAATCAGGCAAAGCAGATTGAGTTGCTTGCAGAATCACAGATTCACTCACAGATCTACCTTTCTGCAATCTGCTGCCTGAGTCTGCACTGAAAAATAGAAGCTTCTGTCCTAAGGAAGGTGCAGCTCTGCTCTCAGGCCACTTCTCCCCCATCCCCCAGCTCCCTGAATACCACCCCTGACTGGGCCTCAGGGAAGCCTCCTGGGTGAAGGCAAAGCAGCACTACAGTGATTTAGATTGCTAGAAAGCAGAAATCTGACAGGAGGGGAGGGGAGGGGCCAGCCAGTGGTGCGATTTGCCGGTTCTCAGAACTGCACAAAATCATAACAACCAGTTCTATAGAACTGGTCTGAACTGGTAGAATCCCACCCCTGGTAGTAAGGGTGGAACTTTTCAATCTAATGATTGAAAGTCATGTACACATGAGTTATGTCAGCTTAACATGACATTGTGATCTTTTTTCATTGTAAAAATGGTAACCACATGACCATGATTTGCTACTGCACTTCCACATTCTCCATTAACTCTCTTTGTCACAAGCCAGTTGGGAAACATGGAAATGGCAATCCTCTGACTGCAGGATGTTGCAGTTGTAAATGCAAGGACTGGTTGCTGTTTTTATATACTTATAACTTCAAATGGTTGCTAAACAAGGCAATCAGTCAGGTTTTTTATACTTGTCATAACTTTGAATGGTTGCTAAACAAGGACTGACTACTGTATGTGTTCTCAGAATCTGAATTACTACTATTTAAAATTTCACCTTTTGAAAGTAACATGGACACTTATTTACCTTTTCTAAAATTTGATTGTTGGTGCATTGTATCCTTTCAGTTTGTAATCTTTCACTGAATGACACAGTCATTTGTTCACATTTATTTGCCAGCATGGTAAGTTCACAGAGTAATAGTAGTTTACCAACGTTACTATAAGTAACTATAACTGTTACTATAAGTCATGTAACTTATCAATGAGTTTTGTATGATAACAACAAAGTATATCCCTAAAGTTCTGGTCTAAAATTAGCTACAGAAAAGCACCAATGACAATGAAACTTATATGGTGCTCCAAAATCCTTAGCGAAAATGAAGAACAAAAGAGAAGATATAATCTTGGTGATGATTTTAAAATGAAGATTTTAAACGAAATATAAGTGAGAGAGTCCATTCTCATAAGTTCAGAAGGATGCAGCCTGATTCCATGGATGACAGAGAATAATGTACTCCTATTCAAAATGCAGGATTACACATACACCCAAAATAAGGAAAAGAGTGATTGTCCCCAATGTGACATCCCATGTTTAACAATTTGAAGTACTCTGTCTATAAAACTCTGTAACTTTCCACAGACAGAAATAATTACTTACTTAAATCAAGAAAAAATAATATATCCTTGTCCTACCACTGGCACAAAAACGTGCCAAAATACCAGTAATACTTCTTCCTGCTATCTAAAATTCTAGCTATTTTTGGGATGTCAAAGGCACAAAAATCCTTAACTTTAACCCTGAACCTTAACCATGTTTTAAAGCCTGAAGGAAGGATGTTTGAAGTATTCTCTCTGTATAAGAAAAAGAGTTAACTTTCTCTTGAAAGAAGATGAGGCCTAGCTTTAGCCTGAGGGACAAACGCAGCCAGATCTGCCTCCTTTTAAATCCTTTAAGTCAACTCCATCAATAGCTGTTTCCATAAACATTCCAAGAGACCATTATCTAGGAAAACTCAATTTGCAGTGACCTTTAAATGGACTCTGGCCTTTCATTTAAATTGAGTATACCATTTAATTAAACTCTTAAACGATTACTGTAAATCAATGCTTTGCTATTTTCTAATTGAAAAGCAATTCCCCATTTCAAGCATTGACTGCTTTATTGTGTTGGGCACCATTTTTGGAATTATTTTAAAATATGACTTTCACAATGCAACAAAAGCTATGACAAGGGAGTAAAAATAGGCCTGTCCCTAGTCCCATATTTGCTTAGATTGATCAGCTGAGCCATTATGTAGTTCAATTTCTGCATCAGTGGTCTGTGTGTATGTGCTGTGAGAAAAAAAAAGAGAGTGAAAAAGAGAAAATACTATTATTTATTTATTTTATTAGACTTGTATGCCGCCCTCTCTCCCTAAGGACTCAGGGCGGCGAACAGTAAAAGAAACACAGTACAAATTACAATAAAAACCATTAAAAATACAAGTCTAATCAATATTATACAAAATTTAAAATTAATTAAAATGAATACTAAAAACCAACCCGCACCCCCCGAGGTCAGTCCAGACCGGCCTGTTGGAACAGCCAGGTCTTCAGGTCCTGGCGGAAGGAGTGGAGATCGGGGGCCAAGCGGAGGTCCACGGGGAGTTGGTTCCAAAGGGCAGGTGCTCCCACAGAGAAGGCCCTACCCCTGGGCACCGCCAGTCGTCAATGCCTAACTGACGGTACCCCAAGGAGGCCCTGCCTGTGGGAGCGTACTGGGTGATTGGAATGTGATGCTGGCAGAAGGCGTTCCCGCAAGTACCCTGGACCCAAGCCATGTAGGACTTTGTAAGTTGTTACTAACACCTTGAATCTATTACTGATTGTGAGAACATAATCTTGTAACTTTCAGAGAATCTCTTTCTCCTCCCTCTCCTTTTTCTGACTCAGCTCTGGAAGGAACTGGAGCTCTGGGTACATGCTAGGTACATGATGGTGAACCTAAGCCACGTGTGCTGGAAGTGGCATGCAGAGCCATTCCTCCAGGCACAAGAGCTGTCGCCTGATGCTCTTTCGGTTTTCAGCATGCACACTGGCTACCTGGTCTTCCAGTTTCTGGTGTGCATGTGTGCATGAAGACCAGCTGGCCGGTGCACATGCACATGCACATGCCGGAAACTGGAAGATCATCTTCCTGGCGTGCACATGTGCACGCATGCACATCAGCCATCTGGTCTTTGCATGCACATGCGTGCCAGAAACCGGAATGCCAGGTGGCTGGTGTGCATGAGCACATGTGCACAGTCCCATTTCACCAACTAGATAGACACACACATCAACTGGTACAGCCACCTTCTTAAGACAAGATTCAGAAAGTTAGTCTAAGGCATGGGAAAAGCATTTCCTGGTTCAGTTCATTAGTTAGACTTACATATAGAAGGGAAATGCAGTATTCTTTCCTCTGATTTTTCCTTTTCTAATAGCTTTATGCGGTAAATTGAGTTGAGATATTCCTATAACATCTTATCTTCATGCATATCTTTTTGCACTGTTCCTCTTGGTAGATGATACCCAGTTGTATATCTCCACCCCAGACCAGATCAGTGATGCTCTCTCGGTGATGTCCCGGTGCCTGGAGGCAGTGCAGGCCTGGATGGGGAGTAACAGACTCAGGCTCAACCCGGCCAAGACTGAGTGGCTGTTCTTACCGGCATCTCGGTGTTCAGAGGATGTGCCATCTTTGGTCATGGGTGGGGAGGTGTTACCCCCCATGGATAGGGCGAGGAATCTGGGCGTCCTCCTGGATGCACAGCTCAGTTTGGAGGAGCAAGTGGGAGCTGTGGCCAGGGGGGCTTTTGCCCAGGTTCAGCTGGTTCGCCAGCTCCGTCCTTACCTGAACCGAGATGCCCTTCAGACGGTCACCCATGCGCTCGTCACTTCCAGAATCGACTACTGCAATGCTCTCTACATGGGGCTACCCTTGCGGATTACTCGGAGGTTGCAGCTGGTACAGAATGCAGCCGCGCGGGCTGTGATGGGGGTATCCCGATACTCCCATGTTATACCCCTCCTGCGCGACTTGCATTGGTTGCCGGTTGCCTTCCGGGTTTCCTTCAAGGTGTTAGTAATAACTTATAAAGCCCTAAATGGCTTGGGTCCAGGGTACTTGCAGGAATGCCTCCTGCCTGCATCACATTCCGATCGCCCCGTGCGCTCCCACAGGAGGGGCCTCCTGGGAATACCGTCGGTCAGGCATTGTAGGCTGGCGGTTCCCAGGGCTAGGGCCTTTTCTGTGGGAGCGCCCGCCCTATGGAATCAGCTTCCTGCGGATCTTCGTTTGGCCCCTGATCTCCGCTCCTTTCGTCAAGACCTTTCGTCGAGGCTGTTTCAGCAGGCCGGCCTGGATTGACCATGGAGGCGGGTAGTTTTATAGTATCGTTCATTATTGTATTTTAATTGTTTTTAACTTCTTTCTTGTAATTTAGACTTGTTTTTATTTAATATTTTTTTATTATATATATCCTTCTTTTATATGTTCGCCGCCCTGAGTCCTCGGAGAAGGGGGCATACAAGTCTAATAATAATAATAATAATAATAATAATAATAATAATAATAATAATAATAGATGGACAGCTTTATAAATTTGTTTAATAATTTTGTTTTGGGTCTGAAGATCATGTAAGTATCAAATAATCACAAAGCTAACATGAATTGAAGGAAACTGCTTATATTTTACGCAAGCTCTGTTTAACCTACTTTATTCATCTATTCCATTGATTTTATGAAGCATTCATTGCAGAATCCAACAAGTTAAAACATGTAAAACATTTTAAGTAGCAATTTAATTATAAATATGCTTATGGCAAGAGTGAAATGTTTTAAAGCAAACATTGTAGGCAAATTGACAGATATATTCTTTTAAATCTGTTTCAAAGATTTTTGTTCAAAGATTGAGCTTTATCTCTGCATAACTTAGACCCGTGATGATGAACCGATGGCATACATGCCACAGGTAGCATGCAGATCCATTTATGTGGGCATGAGAGCCCCAGCCAAACTTACCTGCACTGCACATGCGCCTGCCTCCCAGCTGATTTTTGGCCCATTTGAGGCTGTTTTTGCCCTCCCAGTGGCTCGAGGGAAACCTCTGGAGGCTGAAAAATGGGCCCATTTTGGTACTTCTGGAAGGCCCATTTTTTGGCCTCCCGAGGCTCCTCTGGGAGGGCTAAAATGGCCTCAAATGGGTCGAAGATCATTTGGGGGGCACATGCATGCGTAGTGCAGGTAAGGGGGCAGGGCGGGGGTGTTGCGTGTGCATGCGGGGGGCAGGGCGCATTGCATTGTAGGTGCCGTCATGCACATGTGCATGCACTTTCGGCATACCACAACAAAAAGGTTCGCCATCACTGACTGTCTTGAATGAAAGAGACCCTCTCTTTTCAACCACTCTTCCAATATTTTTATTATATAATTCAGAAGTATACACTAAAGTTCCTAACACACCAGTTTTATTAAGACTCAGCTGATTTTATTATGGAGTGAAAACATAGATAATATACCAATCGTAGTACTACCAGTTCTTAGAATTTTAACTACGAAAGAGCTGAATGTTTAGAGTATAGAGGCTCTGTGAATGTTAGAGCATAAAATATATTTTACACAGTCAGATATAATAAACCTCTAGGTTTGCAACCACAGTATAGCTAGCTTCATAATGGCTACAATGACCACAAAAGACACACTGGAGACTCATTCCATCTTCTTTGCCCAGTCCCATGACTCCAGTCGTTTTTCAGTTTTATAATGACAATGCATGATCTGCTTCTGTTGATGGCTGCAACTATGAAGCCATTATAAATGCCTCCTCTTAAGCTCTTTGCTAGTAAAATATTGCTAGGTATTAAGGCTCAACTGAGGTAGCAATATATATATTTTAAAAAATCTATTAAGTTATTCCCAACTAGGTTTACAGCAGCTGCCGAATTAACTGACCTGAAATTTAAATGTATTGCTACTATCAATTATTTCCTTCACAATTTTTTCACTGCTGGAACCCCAATATACAGAATAAGTTTGGTGCTTTCTTTTGGAGTTTGCATGAGTGCCGCTGATAACCATTTGTGGCCACAACATAATTGTGACTGTGACTCAATTACTTATTCAAGCAACATGTGCATAGAAAGCCTTTTCTTTTTCTGTATTTCAGTGAGGAGCAATGTCTCCACTACCGTACTGCAAACTGACCCACCCCAATAAATTTTTATTAAAAGGTTGCATTCAATATTGTGTGTGTGCATGTATGTGTGTTCACTACATGTGTATCATCGTCCTACTCTTTTTTTTGAAAAAAAGTTTTTATTTTTAAGACAAACATACAAACAAAACATAAAAACATAAAAACCATCTTCCATTTTATATACATACAGTGTGTCAGTTGGTTACAGATCCTTTATGTTATCCTTTCGTAGTCATCACTCACAATTTATAAAAAAGATTCTCATATTATCAATATAAAACATTCCTATATATTTATCAATTATTATTTATGCACGACTAAACTATTTATTTCATCATTTATACGAGATATTCTCAATTTTATTATAAAGTTTATATTATACTTTCATCCAATGGCTATGTATGTCTATATTATATTTTATATCAATCTATTAAATTTCTATTATAAAATTATATAATCTATTACATTACCAAGTCTTTTTATCCAACCATTGATCATCATCCTATTCTTTACAGCTCAGTGAACATTATGTCCATGTGATGACCAAGGAAGGGAAACTCCTGATGATACATATCTGGAAAGTATATTTAGCATGGTCATGATTGCACAATTTTTGAAATCAAGGTCCAAGTCTTGATTGCAAACCTTCAGAATTAGATTCCAGGCTTTGCACAAAATCTCTTAAATCAAAGTTAAATGTGCCTGTGATTGCTTAGCAGAACAATCTAAGTAAAAATTTATGAGAAGAGTCAGTGGATAACATTTGGGAGGTGCAACACATCTTTATGATTAGAAGGTGGCCGGGTATAAACCAGATTTCTGTTCTTTGCAGATTATTGTGAAATGTGTAACTGTGAGGGAAAAAAAATTGTGCTGTAGTAGTTTCAGATAAAGTAAATAGAGTTTAATAATTGAAAGGAGTTGGAGATGGATAAATGTGATAAAAGTGATACACGGTAGAAGCAAACACGTAGGAATACAATGTTTAGCAAACATTGTATTCCCACTTTGGTTTATTTCCACTATGTACCACTTTATCACATTTAGTGAACATTAAGACAAGAATGCATGATGTTTCCTTAGAGTATTTTATTTTTTACTTTATTTATGGATATATGTATAAGAAATATTTTTGGTGACATTAGGGGAATGTTGATTATATTCATGTTCTTTGGCATGAATTGAACGATTTATAAGGAATAATAGACTATTTGATGCAATATGTAGCTTAGGTCTGAACATTAAGACCAAGGTACAGGACAAAGAAAAAAAGTGAACATCATAAGTTGTGTATATAAGTGACAAAAAAGAAAAAAATAAAGCACGTAAATTAAAGGAATTTTTCAAATGAAAACTGTGAGGAAAATTGATCAAAACAGACAGGATTATGTGTAAGAGCATGTTTTACTTCCTTGTAATGGAAGTGAGAACTTGCTACACACTGGATATTGGTACTTAAGCAGTGTGAATCCTGAAGAGATAAAATAGGAATGAGAGATCAGTAGATTGAATACAAAAGTGTGAAAGAAGTACACTAAGGTGGTTTGATGATATAAATGGAGGTTGAAACATAAATTAAATATATGAAGGAAAACACAATCAGTTTGGAGAAAGGAAAATTTTCCCGTTGGATGAACTTGTAAAGATCCTCAGTAGGAGAAGAGAGAAGCTTGAAGGGAAAAAAAAGCAGTGTGTGAAATTGGCATAGGGATATGATGGAAGCAGAGATACTTTCCAATAATAGAAAACTATAAAGAAGTATATTGTATGCTATTGTACATATTTCCTTTTATCTTCTGGCTTTAATGGGGAAGGAACTTTGGGGTTTATTGTCCTTGGTCTTTTTTGTGTTTTGCATAATATTTACTTCGAAAGGTAATAGTAAGTATGTATGTATAAAGTCATCTTAGATTCAAGGTGTTAGTAACAACTTACAAAGTCCTACATGGCTTGGGTCCAGGGTACTTGCGGGAACGCCTCCTGCCAGCATCTCATTCCGATCACCCAGTACGCTCCCACAGGCAGGGCCTCCTTGGGGTACCGTCAGTTAGGCATTGTCGACTGGTGGTGCCCAGGGGTAGGGCCTTCTCTGTGGGAGCACCTACCCTATGGAACCAACTCCCTGTGGACCTCCGCTTGGCCCCCGATCTCCACTCCTTCCGCTGGGACCTGAAGACCTTGCTGTTCCAACAGGCCGGTCTGGACTGACCTCGGGGGGGGGGTTGGTTTTTAATATTTGTTTTAATTAATTTTAAATTTTGTATAATATTGATTAGGCTTGTATTCGTTTAATGCTTTTTTTATTGTAATTTTGTATTGGGTTCTTTTATTGTTCGCCGCCCTGAGTCCTTAGGGAGAGAGGGCGGCATACAAGTCTAATAAAATAATAAATAAATAAATAAATCTATTTTTATTTGTGAATGAGACACAAGATTATTAACTTTAGCGTAGAAGATGCACATTATATTACCTTGGCAGAATCAGAACAAAAGACTGAACATTCAATAATCTTCCATGATGATTTTAAGATATATCAATTATATATTGATGCCTGTAATTTAGAGGTTTAGGTTCCTTCCTTTGCCCTTCACCTACTTTTTTCAGGTTGTAGTAATACATCACCAAAATTAAGATTAAGCTTTGTTAGTATAAAAGTACTGTGCTTCTCTTTCTTTATATATTCTAACTAGGGAGGCAGAGAAATCTCTCACAAAACTATTACATAATTAATTTAAAACTGTGGGAATTTGTTCCTAATTCAAAGTGATTAATTTTGCTTCCAAAAAAAATCATGTATGATAGACCTGGATTATGCAGTGATTAAGACTATTAACTGACTGAATCTGTACAAATTCAGTGCTGCCTTGTTGTGTTTACACAGTAAAGAAATAGTACCAAGAACTCACATAATATCTCATAAAACTCAAAAGGAAGCCTGTCAAAGAATTGTTGCAATTCCAAGTGTTGGACAATCCTCATTTGTTCTCAGCTGGACAAGGAAAAATGCCTGCTCTGAATAGAGCTTTATAGTTCTGGAATTTTATCCAGCCCCTCAGAGAGACCAGTGTGCAAAATTTTCTTTATAATCCAATCTTTGGCTTAGTACATTTGTGCATATGTGTGTGTTTTTCTGCTGCCATGGATATGCCATCCTCTTTTTCTGGCCAACAGTTGCTAAGTCATGAATGGATAGAATATTTCCTTTTCTCACACAGTGACCAGGATGTGAGCCAACAGCACAATCTAAAGACACAGTGTTCTCAGTCAAGACCTGTTATAGATAGAAGTGGCACGCAGCCATGCTTGCCTCAGAGCCTCAATCTTTACTAAATAACTAGCCTATTTTCTCAGTGAAAGAAAGGGAGGAAGTGAAAGGAGGGGGACATATGGGAGAGGAGGATCTAAATTCTTAGTTTCCTTACTGTGGGGTATTGTTTTGTTCTTAATCCTGCTACAAAAGATGGAATACAGAACATTTAATAAGTATATGTGAATCTAAGAATCTGACCTTTTAACTGGCATATTAGCATCCATCAAACTATTAAATATTATTGATTATAAATAACAGAATCAGAAAGGGGAGGATGATAAGGCTTTTATCTGCTAGGGAAGCAAACAAATTTTTAAAAAGGCATTTAAGGAATTAGTTATACTTTTTTTAATAACCAATGTCACTCATCTTTTGTTTGAATGACTTCATATTCAAGGACAGATCATTAATTCTGTTTAAGCTTCTGCCATTAAGTCTAAATACTTCTATATATATATCTCTAGTCTGCATTCTTCTCCAGGAAGATCCTTTTAAACAGCATTAAGCATTAAGGAAAGTATTATTAAACAAACAAGGAAATAAAGGAATGAATTATATTTGCTTGTTTAAAAAAAAAACAAAATTAAATAGCTCAAGTTTTAATTTACCTGTATAAGCCTGATGATTTGAAAACTGGAAAACTGATCACCTTTTTGCTCAGCAGATAATATTTAATTTAAATGAGTTTATTTGCTGATGAATAAAACAATGTTTTTAGCAAGGAATACCATTTTCTTTCTCAATTGCTTTATATACTGGTAGTTGTTAGGGTTAGAACAGATATGCAGTTGGACCTACGAGCTCAAGTTCCTGTAGGCTAAGAAATTATTTCTGAGCCTGATTTCATATATACAATTATATGTCATATATTCATTTGCAAAGTTTCTTTAAGCTCTATCCTCCCACAACACACTTCATGCTATCTCAAGAGATCTCATAATTCTGAAGAATGGTTCTTAATAGACTGCAGGAAGCTACAGTGGCAAACAAAACAAAACATCAGAACTTCAGCTCCTGGCATATCATTGAATTCAAGTATTTGTTTGGCAGTGGAAATAGCCATCTGCACAATGTATCTACATCTGTAATTCTTTCCCACCTATCCTGTCAAGTGCCTGAGAAATCAGAAGGTCCAGGGAGTTCAAATAAATATAAAGATTTATTATAAGCTTAAGATCATAAGAATCTGAACTACTAATGGTCAAAACAAATTGGTAGTAGATAAGAGTCAAAGGAATTCAGGTTGAGCTGGGCTTGTGGGCGCAAAGAGACTCATGACTGATGACATGTTTGACCCTTCCCTCGGGCTTAGCCTGGTCATCTCCTACATATGCATACCTCAAACACTAATTGGAATGAAATATATTTGGGCAAAAATGTGATATTTTTAGTATTATTCTAGAGAGTTTTAAAATTAAATGTTGTATCAGTATGTATGAGGTGGGGTATAGATGGTATCTGAAAATGAGTATAGAAGAACACTGAAAACGTGAATCTTTCATGAAATCATAGTTATTAACTTCTGTCAAGTATAGTGGAATAATAAGTTCAATCAACAAGGAAAAGAAGTATGTAGCCTTTGGCACTGGTGTGAATAAGATTATCATTTAATTTATAAAAGGGTGTAGCATGGAGATTCTGAACCAGCTTAGAGCAATGTTTTTGTGGTTCTAGGGCCCCTAGGGTTCCCCCAAGACACTCCCAGGGATCTTCAAAATCGAAATAATTTGCCAGCTTATGTTGAAAAATAACACAATATTAAAATTGCATCAAACAGTTGTGAGCAGGTAACAGCAGCAATGTGTCCATTTTAATATTTAATATACTAAATATCAATAAATATAGTAAATAAAAGCCCTTCTGGGGTCCTCTATCATTTTTAAAAGTGGAAAGGAGCTCTGAGGGGAAAACCATTTAAAACACTAGCCTAGAGATGAAGCATTAGAAAAGATGTCTGGAGTTGCTGGGAAATGATTCACAATGAGTCTGACTATACATAGATAAGAGCCCATGGCAATAAAGATAGCCAAGTATTAATATTTTTTCACCTTTATTGCATTCACTGATAGCCATCAAGCAGGGCATTTTATCCCTATTAGGCAGGAAAAGGCCACAGAACTATCTCTAGGTCTGCTGTAAAGAATATTCTGGCTGTTTGGCAAATAAAGTTCCACAGATCTGCACCAAGTTGGATTCTTAATGGGCAGATTTGACCAAGATGCCAAGGACTCAGTCTGGTGGTGAGTTTGAGTTGAGTTTGAGTTGGTGACTCTTAAGTAGAAAGGGTTCTCCACAATGCTAGTTTGGCCACTTATTTATCAGACCCAAATCCTCCTAAATTACTAAGGTGTGTGTGTTCACTCATTGGTGGTACTTTCTGCCTTGAAGGAATCAGAGGTATACCACTTTCTCAAGAGACTGTCCTTGGATTAAACTATGTCAGACAACTATTGTCCTGTCTCCAACCTTTCCTTTTTTATGGAATGTTATTGAGAAGGTGGTTGGGCTATAGCTGCAGAAAACCTGTGAGGAAGTAGAGTATCTTGAACCATTTAAGTTGGGTTTCAGGCCAGGATCCAGTGCAAAGACAGTCTTCATTGCCCTAGTTGATGACCTGTGGTGAAGCATGGTGGTGCATACATCCTTATACTCCTGTCTCCACAACTTTTAATGCTACTAACCATGGCAGTCTTTGGAATTGGTTCTGGAAGTTGAGAATTGAGACTGACTCTAATTGGTATTGGCTGGGGAAAGGGATAGGTCATTTCTTAGGCCCTTCCTTTGTGGGGGGTGTGCCATAAAGTTTTTTGCTTTTGCTGCACTTGTTCAATATCTACATGAAACCACTGTGTGAGATCAAGTTTGGGCTCCAGTATCATCAGTATACTGATGATACCCAGTTATATTTTTTGACCTCAGGCTGGCTAAGTCCTATCTGCATATCATATCTTTTTTGTCAATATTCCATTTCCTTGTATAATTTTTTTCTTATCTTAATAGAATTGTCTCATTGACTGAATAGATATCCTAGTGCCTAGCTGGACAGTTAATTTTCCATTCACACATTATAAGCTGTGCACTAATGAACTAGAAATTAATAAACTATGAATGAATAAATTGTGGATTACTTGTGTTACTGAAAGTATTACAAAATTCAAATTGCATGGCTCTCCAGAGAACCTGATATGCATATTAATATTTTTTAAAAAGTAGTTTTCATTGAGTTTGGGAGTTTGAAAAACTATTTCTCTTTTCACTATATGCACACTGAAAGAACTTGATGATGAGTAGTTTCAGGAGATGGATTTAGATATAGGATAGCTTGATCCCTTTGCTTTTTGATCAATTATAATAATGAGCTAATGTTGCTTTTTATAACACTGACAATTTATTTATTAAACACATTTTTATGCCACGAAATCAAAACAGGGAGATTCATATAGAAAGCATGTTGTACTAGTATCAGTTTTGTGGGATTGGAGTGGGGGCTCCTTGGGAGCAAGGCAAGATAAATAAGAATTCAATTACATTCTTCTTCCTGCAATATGTTTTTCATATCTGATTGCTTTATTCTTGTGGCTTCTGTTCAATAAATATACATGTTAAATGTATTCACATGTGTCTGTATGTATATAAAATATTTAACCCTACTTTCTAATCAAACTTTAATAGAATTAATAGAATAACAGAGTTGGAAGGGACCTTGGAGGTCTTCTAGTCCAACCCCCTGCTTCTATTACTCCTGCTCCTCCCCTTCCCCTCATAACAACAACAACAACAACAGCTGCCACATAATACCCTGGATTTAACAATTGTTGATAAGAAAGACAAAAAAGTCTGGATAGTGGATACGGCAGTGCTTGGAGACAGCAGAATAGAAGAGAAAGAAATGAAGAAATTCACAAAATACAAAGACCTAAAAATAGAAATAGAATGTCTGTGGTAAAGGCAAGCAAGGATAGTACCAATAGTAATAGGTGCCTTGGGTGCAATTCCAAAACAATTGGAGCATCATTAGAACACCATTGGCACTGACAAATTCGACATCAATTAATTGCGGAAGGTGGCTTTACTGGAGACACCTTCCATCCTGAGATGATATCTGTAGTACCATCAAACATCCAGATCTATTCCAGGTCCTTGGTATAAGGACTTGATAGTAGACAAAAATGCCAAATCCAATCTGAACATCTGGCTGTGTGATGAACAACAATAATAGGAAATTAGAATCTCAATCATTATTTCTTGGTTAAGTAATTCTCATAGGAACCAACTTAAATGGAAACAATTGAAGGATCAGAGGCAGAGTTGGTCCTTCCTCTTATTCATCTCATGGCAGCCATATTGGACATGGGAGGAGCCAGCTTCAACTGCACAGGTGTTTGGTAAAATTATGAAATTGGATGATACTTGAGACAAAATTACTTTATTGAAAGAGCTGATGGAGCATTATAACTAACCTTCATTTGAAAGGCCATTAAATGGAGGCTCACACTTTTGTTTTCCTTTCAAAATGAACCCACACTGATCCATTCAAAACTAAGATAGTGTACTGTGATGTTTAAGATGCTGGACTAGAATTAGGGAGACCCAGTTTCAAATCTACTGCCAGCCATCAATTCCAGAGTGGTGATTGTGAGTTAAAATTGGAATAGTCACATGTGTGTTACTTTGAGCATCTAGAAGGATAGATAAATAACACATTGACTGGACAGTTAAGAATTACATTTCAACCTTTTGTTCTCCCGTCCTCGGCTATATACCCAATTCACAACAATTGAAATACATTCCACCAATTTGATCAAGAAATACAACTGTCTGAATCATTCTGAAATGAGAACATGACATGTTGGCCTTATGTCCTCAAAATGGTGAAATTGTCTGCAAACCAAACCATACTTATAGTTCTAATATGGAATCTAATCCTGAAGACAAATATGATTGGACCAGAGGGTGGAACAAATAGATGTAAAAATCCATGTAATCACTGGAAAGATGGCGTAATTTCCTCAATTTATTACATTGATCTACTTCCCAGGACTGGCTTCCATGTCAGGATAACTATATTAATTTGCTGATAATGAGGAGAGGAAAAAGATTACACATTTCAAAACTATGTCCCAAGTAAGGAGGGATGGCATTTTGCTTTTTGAATCATCCACATCCTTGCAAAAAACACACTGCTCTAAGCTATGTTGTGGCACCAGCTGATTGTCTGCAGGGTCTGGGGAAATAAAATAAATGGAAATACAAAAGGGGACTTTTCTCACTTTCTGGAAGAGATGAAAAAGCAATGCTTTCAAATCATTTTATCTTTTTTGTTGTTGCTGTTGTTAACTGGAGCAGCATCTGAAACAATAGAGTCTGTATGCACCTAAGAATTACATTTCTCCCTGAATAAAATGTCAATTTCCATATGCAATGCAATGCATATTTACATGTATTATTGTAGTTTTAAACAGAACCGTGGAAAGCTTTGTCAAAGCAGTTAAATGCCAAAAAACATTGGTCAATACAAATGGAGCACATTACATGAAATACTGGGCATATTATCAGAACTATTCATATGCATAACCACTGGGTAATGCACGATGGCATTTACAGATACTCTGAATTCTTCACCCTGTGAACATCTTCACAGCTCTGCTTTAGGCTAGGCAAGACAAGTTTCATTAAATATGACAAGTAACTATGATAATTATATTTAATTTGATTTAATTTAATTAAAAGGACACCAAATTTAATCACAATCTTGCATATTTGGGGAAGGTTTCTCCAAGTATGCCATTCAAAAACTGAATATGGTCCTCAGCCCCAGTAAAGTAGTACATCATTAATGTAGGGCCATTAGAAAGCTAGAGTATTGGGGGGGGGACGGCAACTCCAAGAATTAGAATAAACATCAAAACCATGATTTTAGACTCAAATTCCAGAGGAAATCTACAATGCAATGAAAATTCCAAAAGGCTGGTGACTTAGAGCAGAGTTGGACCACAATTCCCATTTCTTCCAACCATCATGATGCTGTGCTGATTGGAAATAGGGAAGGACCCAAGATTGTTGGGGACAATAAGCCGACTTTGTAAAAATGCTGCTTAGTAATAAGCAGGCATATACAATGGAATGAAGGCTATTGCTGAGCACATTGGGTTGTGCTCCCCCCCAAAAAAAGTAAGCCGCCCTGAGTCTCCGGAGAAGAGCAGGATATAAATATGAATTTAAAAAAAAGGTCCCGCATCCCAGGCAGCTTCTACATGGTTGCCTGGTTTCAAACATTAATCAAGCGAGCCAGTGGAATATTAAAATAAGTTATACTGGACTGTTTGCTATTTTAGCCAAGATCTGCAAAATATCAATTCATCTATGTTTATTGGAAGCATAGTTTCTAGCCATCCTGTGAAACTTATTTTCTGCCTGATATTTAGGGACCTTCAATGCTCTTATCACCTCATTTAAAAGTTTCTTTTCTCTTACAGTCTCTAACCAGTGGTGGGATTCTACCGGTTCGGATGAACCGGTAGTTCTGGTGAGCATTTGGTCCTGCCCACCTGCCCCTGCTCTTTCCTTTGCTTTATTTCCTGGGTTTTTAGCACATCTGATTTGCACGGCAAAGTAGTTTGCTGCGCATCAGCTGTTTTAGTCACAGGGGATGCAGCAAAAACTAAGTAATTGAGTTGAAAATGGGCTTTTTAAAATGTTGTTACACTGGTTGAATCGCACCACTGCTCTGAACCCACAACCCCAGGGATGGGATTCAGCTGGTGTTACTACCGGTTCGGTGACTACATTTTGCTGCACACGTGTGTAGACTGTGCCGCCCAGACAGCTGAAAAGCACTGGGCGCAGGTGCACCGCATTTCAAAAGCCTCTATTTCCCTGCTTTTTCATCCTCAGCTGTGCCGCGCAAAGCAGCTGAGGTTGAAAAAGCAGGAAATAAAGGACAGGTAAGAGCCCGGGCGGACGGGTGGGCCAAACAGCAGCAAACACAGAACCGGTTTGGTGTCTGCTGCTCTTCAGAGCTACTGGCTCCATAGAACCGGGCAGAACTGGTAGCATCCCACCCCTGCACAACCCTCCTTCACCTGCTCTGTTCCAATTATACCTAATATTTTCCTCTGACCCCTTAGCCCATGGAATGATAGTGGGGATTGTCTTTTTGTTTTTCATAATAGGTTTATTTTCTTCCCTTAACTATATCTTTCATATAGTCTAACAATGTCTAGTGTTTATCTGTTCAACTTCTGCTGGCTTTGGTTGAATCTTGTCCTCTCAGACCTTTGATGAGGAGAGAGACTATCCAAGTGGTCAGTGATTGGGATTGGAGAAAGAGTCTTATCTGTGAGATTCTGGAGGTCAGAGAAGTATTACAGCTAGCAGTTTATCAGGATGATCTCAGAAACACAAGGACTTCAATGTGATACTTAAACCATCCAAAGATTTTCCAAAAATGCTTTAGACTTGTTTAATGTAGAAAGAAGAAAATGTATAAATTTAAATGAAAGAGCAATATTAATCTAACTAATCTGAAAAAGCATAGTTGGAAACGCCTCATTAAGCATCATGAATAATGAAGCATTACTTTCGCCTTGCATCCTCCTGAAAGGATTCAATCCTCTATAAATATCTTTACATTTTATTATAGGCATTATTGGCCGAATTATTCTAGAGAACTGTAGCCGAATGAAGTCAGAATTATTCTTACAAAAGGTAATTCTGATCAAACATTTAACGTAAACAGAGCAGAGACACTACAGTTTCTCTGTCACCAAGAGTTGATCAGCGCAACCAGCTTTCCCCAGTGTGAGTACAGAACACTGGCCATTGTTTCTGTTTGGGGGCTGAAATAACAGAATAACAGAGAGTTGGAACTCTTGAAGGTCTTCTAGTCTAACCCTTGCTGAAGTAGGAGCCCTATTCCATTTCGGGTTGTCCAATCTCTTCTTGAAAATCTCCAGTGATGGAGTATCCACAACTCTGGGAGGCAAGCTATTCATTGTTTAATTGTTCTCATTATCAGAAAACTTTTCCTTACTTCTAGGTTGGAGTTTCCATCTGCTACTTCTTGTCCTGCCTTCCAGTGCTTTGGAGAACCCCTCTTCTCTCACTACAATGTCACCCCAGCTCTTCTCTTTGTTAGACTGGACATACCCAGTTCCCACAATCGTTCATCATACAAATTTATTCTCAAGTCCTCTAATCAACCCGTCCCCTAATCATTACATCATCTCCTAGACTCAGCCACCTGGAAGGCAGGCATCATCATTTATTTATTTATTTATTTATTGCTATTTATCTGATTTGTGCCAACTCAAGCAATGATCCTGAGCTTCACTGCTGCGATTCATTTGATTATAGACAAACATCTCCAAACTCCACTGACTACTGTAAATGGTGGCAAGAATAAACTCTTCCCTAGGGTCATTGCCTTTCAAGGCCCTTTTGTTTTTACAGGTTCATCAGTGGAATGATAAGGAGGTGGACTTTAAAAAAAAACAACCTTCACTGATGTACATGGTGGCAATACCCAATCTCACCTCGCTTCTCTCTCTTACAGATGTATTTTGTTTGTTTGTTTGTTTGTTTGTTTAATCAGTGAAATTGGCAATAGTTTCCCCCCTTTCCCCTTCTTGTATTTTCTTTCTCTTTTAATCAATTCAGAAGGGGGAATAGAATTGGTGAATCATCTATCAGGGACCATAGTAAACATCATTTAAATATTTCTTAAGTGGGATGGAACACTGGAGTCAAGCAGTTTAAGGTTGCAGTGCAGAAGATATCTACAATCATTGTATAGCTAGCTATGTCCAACATGTAGAATAGATGAAGTTTCATTCTTTCACTGGTAGCATTATTTTTACAATCTACAGATAGTCTTTGACTTACAACAGTTCATTTTGTGACCATTCAAAGTTACGGCACTGAAAAATGTGACTTATGACTGTTTTTCACACTTACGACCTTGGCAGCATCCCTAGGATCATGTGATAAAAATTAAGATGGTTGGCAACTGGTTCATATTTATGATTGTTGCTGTGTTCCAAGGTCATGTGAACACCTTTTGTGACCTTCTTACAAGCAAAGTCAATGGGGAAGCCAGATTCATTTAACAACTGGACTGCTAATTTATCAATTGCAATTATTCACTTAACAACTATGGCAAGAAAGGTCGTAAAATGGGGCACATGTCACTTAACAAATGTCTCACTTAACAACATAAAGTTTGGACTTAATTGTGGTAGGAAGTTGAGGACTACCTGTATGTGTGAACACACAACAATAAAGAAAATTCTGGTTTTTTTTTCAAAAATGCACTCTATTATAATACACATAGTTTTTTTGGACCCATATGGTCACATTTTATGACTTAATCAAACAAATTCAGCAGAGAGATTCAGAATTTCATTTCCATATAGAGATAAACCTATAGCTAAATAGAAGAACCCAGATTTTTGGAGTAGAAAGAAAACACTTTGAAACTATGGACAGAAGACCAGCCAAGTTCATTAACATTGTAATTTTGGGGTAGAAAGATTTATAGGACAAAAATACCACATTTGCCATGGTCTGTTGCAGTATCTATTGCTTATTTTGGCCAGTCTGACAGGATAAATTCTGATTTTCATGGATTAGTTTAAAAATAATGAGAGCTCCTTAGATGTGCAGGTTCTCAGTTTTCCCATTTAATAACAATCTTAACAATGATTTCATTTAGCAGTTGCCAATTTTCTTACCCTATCCATTTGAAAGCAACACAATAGCAAGTGGGAGGTAAAGCTGAGTATAAATGCAGATTTATTCAGTTCTTTTAAAACCTGAGAGTCTCTCCTAATACAGCTTCTTCCATTCTGCTTCCAAATAAAATTCCTTTTCAGCCCAAGAGCTTTGCCTATCCCAGTAACAATTTGGCAGTTATTTTAGAGGCACAGAGGATTTGTGGTTGTTTGTCTACATGTTGATGAGCTTCCTAAGCCATTATAATTAAACTATTTACTTATTCCAAAATATTTATGCTGCCTTTAAAAACTTAAATAACAACAACAAAATTTTCTGAAGACAAGACAGATGAAAGATAGATGATAAATAGACAGACAAAAACAGACAGATAGACACATACATATATGTATTCATTAAGGTATATATATTTATCCAAATCAAGTGTATTAAATGTAAAATATAAAATATGGACCATCATCAATTAAAAGTAGAATTAAACCTTTAAAAATAATCTATTCGGATAGTTTTCAAATAGTTCCTATTAGTAGGCAAGGAAACAAGGGTTTTATGGCTAAAGGAAGTTCATGTGGGTATAAGGAGTCTTTCAAACAATTTAGCCTCACATTTTAAGTTAGTTAAAAACAACACTAGCAGTTTAATTTGGGCTCCAAAATGCATTGGCAGAGAACTGATATTATATGCCTCAACCTCTTGGCCTTCCAAGCAACTGTGCAATGGCATTTTATACGAATGCTGCTTCCAACACAGAATATATTGTGGTAATCTGGTATGGATATGAATGGGGCCTATTTGATCTGCAGAGAAATACATCTGGCAACCCAGCTGAAGTTCATTAAAAGCATCCTTAATAAACAATGGCACCTGCACATCCAGAGGTGCTGCCAAAATTCTAGAGAACTCTCAAATGGTACAGCTGGTATTTCAGAAAGAGCGTAGCTCCATCCAAACTGTTCTCATATCTTCATCCAGAGCAACAGATTGCTGTAGCCATAGCACTCAAGCTTCTTTCATATCTACAGTACAGCCAAAGGAAAATTTACAAACACACAGATGCACTTCTGTAAATGACAGGGAGAAATCACTACACAAAGAGACCAATTACTCATTACATGTGCCTCCTGATTACATATTTAATACAAACCAGGAAGGCAACTGTCTAAATTAACTGAACTAGAGGCTCTGCATAATAATAATGAACTCTAAGAATCCTTTTTGTGACTCTTAGGGAGAAGAAGAAAGAGGTCTTAAAAAGAAAGGTATCATCTTTTCCGTTCTGCCTAAATTGTTCCCCAAATAGTTTATAATGATACTGAAGGAAAGACAACTTATTCGAAGTGATAATTGGAAATTGAAGAAGTAAGGAATGAATCAGACTCTCTTTCTCCAAATGCCAAAGCATTGCCCCCCAACACACATACAACAAGCAAAGCATCTCTAGTAAATTATAATATTTTTATTTATTTACAAGGAGACTTTGGCCTTTAAGTGTGCAGTCTGTACAGACTTCATTTCTAATGGTAGACGTATCTTCAAATTCAATTTAAATTCAACTCCCATGCTATGCTATAAGATGGGATTTATAATAACTACAAGGAGTCCATCTAAGCAATAGGTGAGGTATGTGCTAACTCCCTGATTTCTAGTTGGCATATTTGTAATAAACAATCATTCTTCTGCAAATAAATACCCACACTAAATATCAATCATGGCATTTTTCCTTCTTAGGACAGGTATCTCTGGGTTAGGTGTAGCAGTATCTATGCTTCTGGCTCAAAACAACTTGAAGATGACAGTGATAAACCTTCCCCATTACAGTTCTATAATGATCATCTTATGGTCTCAGAAGTTCTGCCATGAAATCTAATTGAGACATATTTTGTCATTAAATGAAAAGGGAAGATAAGCATTTTAAAGGCCTCTTTTATAGGGAAATGTTTTAAACATTATCTCGCTATGAATCTCGGGTTCAGAGAATCTGAGTTGCTGAACTAACTAGCAGACATTATGGCAATTATAATGTGTTTGAATTTCAGAAGAATATCACATTCTAAAAATGTGTTTAAAATGCTGGGATTTTAACATGCTTATTCTACATTAATTACAGCAAATTCCAGATTAGATTTATCCCTTAAAGGAATAAGACTATAACAAGTCAACTTTTCACTTAGTGCTAAACTTCTTGGTAATTTTTATATCCATTCACAAAGCACAAAAAGTCACTCCTATAGCAGTTTAGAAAGGATTTAATCAAAATTTGTATATTATGATAAATGGATATTGGATATTATCCCCATCTGCAATTTAAGGAAAGAAATAGCCTGACTTTTCTAATCTACCTGCCCAATGAACCCTTCCAAAATGATTCTCTTCCACTCCTCATATAAGAGAAATTATTAGGAACAAAATAGAATTATAATCACATAGCATATGAAGCAGAATACATTGAACAAATAATATGTTCATAAATGTACAAGGGTAGAAAAAAGAACTATATACAACTATCTAGTTCAAGTGTTGTAACAGTGCTGAGAAATTCAAATATGATTAGATACCAATGAAAACTCACTACTTACATTTTTTTTCTTTAACACACACCTTAGTAATTTTCTCCATTGCTGCCAAGTATTAATTGAAAGAGTTATATGTATCTATATAGTTGTGAAAATATTAGTATCGCATAATCCTTCCTAGTTAAAGGTTTTTCCTGGACTGCTGAGGGAAAGCTCTGGAGTTCTAATTACCTACAAAAGTCCCGAAAGGTTACTGCTGAACACGGTAATTAGATGGTTGTAATAGAAGATGTTAGCAGGGGACAAAGGATTTCTGCTAAATAGCATGGCATTTTCATGGCTATTTACTGTGCAAAATAGCATAACTTAATGAAATTTGGTGGAGCTCTAGAATGAAGATTGGGAACAAAAATTAACAGTGTGAAGAAATGAAACATTAAGAAAAGGCAGAGAAAACTTGGCGTAGTTTCTTACTGGGTTTCTTTCTCATATCTTTATCAGATATTTGCAAGTTCACTCAAATCTATGGTATTCTAAATAATTCCACCCTTACTACAGTGATGCCTCTAAATGCACATAAATGGATATTCCATTTGCATATTCACCTGAACAGATCTGTGCAGGACCGGATTGAAGTTATAAGTCACATAAAGCAAAACCAGAAGAGTCTCAACTCTTTGAGCCAACTATGACCTTGATGACTGAGACAAAACCAGAACAGCTTTACTGATACTCTATTATTTATGGTACCAATAAGTACACAGAATCCATGTTACATAAACATAGTACAGGCATGAAAGCTACAAGGAAATGTATTGTTTCCTTCCCTGATATCTCACACAGGTTATTTTTCCAGCCTGACCTCATGTCTAACATAGTAGCCAGAAAATATCTCACAGTGCATTTACCAATTTGTTTCCTTGATTCATCCCTTGAAACAAAATGGCAGAAATCACAAATATGCTTTATGGCAAAATATGTAAAAGTGCTTTTATTATTAAAACCCGATACCACACATAAAAGATTGGTTTCAAACCTTGGAACAATTCCCCAGTTTGACATTTTCCTCATGTAATTGACTACATCTGAAAGTTATCTGGCTAAGAAACTGTGGTTTTGAGTTGTGCTGTTAACTAATAATTGACAAGCATTTTGCTCGGCAATGACTGAATAAAAATTGATTGATGACAAGCATAAATTTCAGGGTGTATTTAGAGTCAGAAATGCTTGAGTTGTTCTAATCAACACTTCTGTGGGCCAGAGTTTAGTTATCTGTTAGTTTTTGTAACTCTTATATTTGCAAGCAAATTTTTCTGGCCTTACATTTTTGAGAAATATGTTTTTTAATTTGAATTTAAACATATTTTTAAACATAAATAAATTTCTGAGGAAAGAGAATAAAACAGACTTTAAAATGATGAATTGTAAAGATGACATGTTAGAAATGAATATAGGTCTATAACTTTTTTCTTTTTGACAGGGAGTGCTTTTGGGATCATGTCTGTATGTCTTCAAACTCATCTTGAAGTCAAGTTCCTGAAGTTTTCTTGGCAACGCTTTCTGAAGTGGGTTGTCCTTGCCTCCTTCTTCGTGTTGAGAGAGAATAACTGGCCAAAAGTTGGCTTCGTGCCTAAGGCAGAACAAGAACCCATATACCAACTGACTCTTGTTCCTGAGATCAGGAGTACCATTTTCTCTTTTTTATTCAGTTCAAGTAGTAGCACATTTATTCTTTATTAATTCAGAACAGCTAAGCAAGGTCCTGGTCCTTGGAGGGAAGTCCTTTTGGAAATGTAGTGCTATAGGTGGGATTAAGAAATGGCAAAAATGTCTAACGGGAGGCAAGGCCAAATACTGTACTTCCATACTGTTGCCAAGAAAACTACATAGACATACCCATGAAATCATCAAAGGAGTTCAATTTAACTCAGGAAAGTCTTTACCATACCTATCTTTCCAAATAAATTCAGAAAAAATAACGCCAATCTGTAATTACATTCACATAATGTCTGTTCCACCCCCAATCTCTGCTTTTCATAATAAACATTAAAAAGAAATCCTACAAGTTGTTGTTATACATAATGAACATTTTCATGTGAATGTTTTACATGGATTGGAAATGGAATCTCACCTAATAAAGGCAATTTGCATGCATTTGACAGATAGACAATATTTGCTTTTTCCTTTTTAAAAAAACTTGGAAATGATTCAGCCAGCTTCACCGTATTTACTACATGTGTAAGAGGAGAGCTGCTCCTCTTTCAGTCTTTTTCTGTTAGTAAACAATGTAACATGACTATTTGTATATTCTTTCAGTTGAAAAAAATGATATTGTTGAACATGGGGCTTTAATCTTAAGAATTTAAGATTTTAAGTCAATGCTTATACATTTTAAGATACTTCCCAGCCATGTAGGTTTATTCAATAGTTCAACTTTGAGATTAATACATCTATGCTGGGAAATATTATTGAGACTTGAGCCTTTGAAAATCATGGTTTTTTTCAGGGTCAGAGATTCTACATAATACGTCCAATGTCTTGTTTTATTATTTTCTTTCTGCTTTATGTTTAAATCCCAAATAATTGATAAGTATGAAAGTATTACAAGAATGAAAATAATACATCAGTCTAGTCAATCATACTCAATTTATTTGAAGGGTCACCAACTCCCGCTACTGGGCTGTGCTCAATTTGCATGAGCGGCAGGCCGGTGTAACATGTGCAAGTGTGCATAGACATGTTGTGAGTGCCAACCCACCACTCATGTGAGTTGACCACTCACACAGCCTGGTTTCCCTCTCCCCTCTTCTGGGCTGCCAAGGCAGAAAAGCTGGAGAACGCTAGTGTAGTGCATCTCACACTTAAAAATGGTTGTCTCCCTAAAGCGTAAACATAGGAAATGCATGACCTTGACTTGACTTTTGGAATAACAACAAAGTATATCTTAATTTTCTGGCAAAAGTAGGATATTGTTTATTCCTTGTCCAAATGGAAAAGATGAATGTGGTCTCTCGTAAATGTCAGAACAGCTTTATATATTCTACATGAAAGAACTTGGACTTAAATTAAAGTGTACTTTAATCAGAAAACTATAAGCTAGTATAGGTAGTCCTTGACTTACAACCATTCATTCAGCAATGGCTCAAAGTTTCAATGGCACTGAAAAAAGTGACTCATGACTGGTTTTGAATTTGGCAGATCGAATCTCACCAGGCCCAAGGTTGACTCAGCCTTCCATCCTTCTGAGGTGGGTAAAATGAGGACCCAGATTGTTGGGGGTAATATTCTGACTCTGTAAAACCTCTTAGAGAGGGCTCTAAAGCCCTCTCTAAGAGGTATATAAAGTCTAAGTGCTATTGCTATTGCTATTAATTGGCCTTTTTTTCTCCGTCTCTACTTTAGTCCCTTCTTTTGGCCCTCATCTCTACTTCCCTCAAGCTCTTTTTCTTTGCCTTCCTTTGGTCACTCTCCTTTGTCTATCCATTTTACATGCTTCCTTCACTGTCTTTGCTGTTTCTGAAAGGCAGGAATAAACTGAAATGCCTTTTAACAGATATCCACCATTCCTTCCAAATTTAGGTTACAGGGCAAGCAAAAAAATTCATAATCTCCTGGTTAGCATTTTATGTTATTGTTGCTTATTCCCTCTATAGTTGTGGCAAGAAAGCTTAGAGATAGTCCAACAATTGAGAAGACTTAGAGAGGGCTGTAAAGCACTGTGAAGCGGTATATAAGTCTAAGTGCTATTGCTATAGTAGAAGCAAAATCTCTCCAGTATTAGTTCAGCACCGATTCAAATTTTTTAACAACTGGTTCTGTGGGCATGGCTTAGTTGGTGGGTGTGGCTTGGTAGTCATGTGACTGGGTGGGCGTAGCCAACCCGACATCACTCATGTCAAGGGGCACTTCTCCTTGCCTGGCCTCTCATGACAGTGGGGATGCTGCAATGGTTGTAAGTGTGAAAAATGGTCATAAATCACTTTTTTCAGTGCCATTGTAACTTTGAATGGTCAATAAATGAACTGTTGTAAGTTAAGGATTACCTGTATAAAAATACAAAAAGCTTCTTTGCTTGCAAAAAGCTGCCCTAATTACCAATTATTAGATTAAAAAATACCTGCAAGTTGGAGTTACAAACCAGGCAGGGTGCCAGAGCACCTTGAGGAATTAAAATAGTTAAATGCAATGATAACTATTAGCAGCCACTCTTGCTCATGAAGTGAAACCCTTTAGCAGAGAGATCATTTAAGCTCTCCAGAAAGAGCACACCCAGGAAAAGCAATCCTTAGATCCATTTGCACCACTTAAAGATACCAGCTGGTCTTACTTATCTCACATGATATCCTAAGGAAATCATCCAGATTTAAGGAAAGATCACATGCCCCCCCCCGAAAGGCAGTAAAAAAATCAGTGCCAAGCTTGCATCCTGCCTCTTGGAAGTACACCCCTAAAGCACAGTGCCAGATACCACTAAAGCAGTGAAGGAAGACCCCCTCCCCAGATAGAAAAAGAAACCATGAGGCTGGAAAAAATTCAAACACAATACAAATAATTAAATCACAACAGTAGCTGTTGCTTGTTAAACCAATTACCAGAACAAATAGACACAGGAACTAGCCAGATTTCTCAAACCAATTTCTTTTCAGGAGCAGAGATTAATCTTTTTCCTTCCAAACAAAGCTGAATAGGGAAAATTATCCCATCAATAAACACAGGATTAAACGTCACCAAAAACCAGTTTTAGACCAAAATTCAGAATGGGTATGTTCATTTTGTTAGATATGGCCCAGTACTCTTCAATATCTTCATTAATGACTTAGATGAGGGAATAGAAGGGGAACTTACCAAATTTGCAGATGATACTAAGCTGGCAGGAATAGCTAATACCAAGAAGATCAAGATCCAGATGGATCTTGACAGACTAGAACAATGGTTCTTAATCTGGGCGATATTGCCCCCCAAGGGGCGATTTTGTTTTTCAGGGGGGCGATGGAATGAAAAGGGCAATGTGGGGGCGAAGGAACTGAAGGGGTGATATGGGGGAGATGGAATGAGATATATTGGGGGAGAGAGAGAGAGAGAGAGATCTATATTGGTAGATAGGTAGGTAGGTAGGTAGACAAAAAGACAGACAGGTAGGTAGATAAATAGAAAGGCAGGAAGGCAGGCAGGCAAACAGACAGACCTTTTGGATGGATGGATGGACAAACGGATGGACAGACAGAAAGAATGCGAGAGCGGAAGCACTTTGGGAAAGCGGTGGCGGCGGCTTTTCCCAACATGCTGCCGCATTCAAGGCGCCAGTTCAGGTGCGGTACAACAGTCAATGGGGTGAGCCTGCAGGGCTGGTGCCTCGAACGCCCCCCTGCTGCCTCTTAGTGTCCCCAAGGGGGCCAGCAGAGGGGCGCTAAGAGGCAACAGGGGGGTGTTCGAGGTGCCAGCCGGCCCTGCAGGTTCACCCATTGACTAGCACTGCTCCGGAGCCAGCGCCTCCAATGCGGAAGCAGTGGCACGTTACATGCCGCCGTGGCCGCGTTTGATGCGCCGCCCCCCTGCCGCATCTTAGCGCCCCTCTGCTGGCCCCCTTGGCCTTGGGGACACTAAGAGGTGGCAGGGGGGCGGCGTGTCGAATGTGGCCACGGTGGCACATAACGCGCCACCGCTTCCACATTGGAGGCACTGGCTCCAGAGCATTACTACAGTCAGTGGGTGAACCTGCAGGGCCAGTGCCTTGAACGCCCCCCTGCCGCCTCTTAGTGCCCCTCTGCCAGCCCCCTTGGGGATGCGAAGAGGCAGCAGGGGGGTGGTTATGTTGGGGGAGGGGGGTGATGACAACTTCCTCAATGGCTCAAGGGGGTGATTCTTTCAAAAAGGTTAAGAACCACTGGACTAGAACACTGGGCCATATCTAACAAAATGAAATTCAATGTAGAGAAAAGTAAAGTCCTACACTTAGGCAAGAAAAACTAAAAGTACACATATAGACTGGGTGAAACCAGGCTCAACAGCAGTAACTGTGAGAGGGATCTTGGAGTCTTTGTGGACAACCAGCTAAATATGAGCCAGCAGTATGCAGCAGCAGCCAAAAAAGCTAATGCAATCCTAAGTTGCATTAACAGAGGGATACAATTGAGATCAAGTGAGGTACCACTCTATGAAGCCTAGAGTACTGCATCCAGTTTTGGTCACCACATTATAAAAAAGATGTTGAGACTCTAGAAAAAGTACAGAGAAGAGCAACCAGGATGATTAGGGGACTGGAGACTAAAACATATGAAGAACGGTTACAGGAACTGGACTTGGCTAGTCTAGTGAAGAGAAGGACCAGGGGAGACATGATAGCAGTCTTGCAATATTTGAGGGGCTGCCACAGAGAGGAAGGGGTCAAGCTATTTTCTAAAGCACCTGTAGGCCAGACAAGGAATAAAGGGTGGAAACTGAACAAGGAGAGATTTAACCTGGAAATAAGGAGAAACTTTCTGACAGTGAGAACAATCAACCACTGGAACAGCTTGCCTTCGGAAGTTGTGGGAGTGCCATCACTTGAGAACTTCAAGAAGAGATTGGATTGCCATTTGTCAGAAATGGTGTAGGGTCTCCTGCTTGGGTGGGGTGGTTGGACTAGATGACCTATAAGGTTCCTTCCAAGCCTGATTATCTGTTATCTGTTAACTCATGTTTAAATGTCAATCTTTCTAGCTAGCCAAGAAGAAGTATTTCCAGGGGAGCATTTCCTCCCAACAGCAGTGTAATAAGCTTAAAACAATCCTTCCCCTTTAAGAAAGTATCAAGAAAAAAAATCCTCCTTTGGAGACAGTAAGTCTAGGCATACTGCCAAGAATGTAATAAGGGGTGGAAAAAAACAAAAGGAGATTTCTTCTAACTACTGGTTCTCCAAACTGCTTAGAAAGTTAACAAGGGTTCTATAGAACTGGTCAGAACTGGTAGAATCCCACCCCTGCTTTAGCCAGCACATCATTCAGACTCCATCAATGAAGATGAGACATACAAAAGGGTGCAGCAGAGGTATAAACCCTGTATAGGTATAAAGGAGTAAAAGACAAGAAACATCTGTAAGAATGGGAGAAAATTAGCTAGTAGCAATAGACCTAAATATGCGGACTCTTGGAGGCATATACTGGAATAATTGACTGTTTGTTTGTTTGTTTGTTTATTTATTTATTTATTTATTTATTTTTGGGACTGGTATGCCGCCCCATCTCCGAAGATTCGGGGCGGCTCACAGTTTGATCTGAAACAGCTAATATTCCTTTACAAACATTGCCTTTCCAGGCACTGTATTTAATAGCACAGTCAATTCAAATGTTTTGTTCAGAAATGACTTATGAAAACAGTAGCTCATCAGCACTGGCCAAATTTCCACAGAACAGTCTTTGGAATATAAACAGTCTTTGAGTCTTTGTATATTGACTTGTTGAAAAATGTGAAGTGCCAACAAATTCGCTTTGTTTTATTTAAATAGGCCTACAGCATTCACATAGTGGTTAAAGGCAGGATATAACTGCCTTTGGGTTTTATTCAGTAATACATTTATTCCTTGGGGAAATTTCTTTTCTTTGTATAGACCCGAAGTGCTAATTGAGTTATATTTTCTAATAATGAGTAAAGCTAATAAGTTTGGAATGACTGTTGATTCCAAAGAGCTGCAAATTGGGCGTGATGACATTTTCAACCTCTCCTCTCCTCTACCTGCATTTTTAGAAAAATCAATACTGAAATGTCTATCCTTTCAACTAAATTAATGGTCTTGTCAATAAGTCAGTCATAACTGTCAAAATACAGCAAGATCTGGTGTATAATCAAGAGATGTGTTCTAAGACTGTAAAGAAGATGGCACTGGAGTATTAGGACAATCCCATTTCACTCCACTGGCTGCTAATCTAAGAAAATGGACAAGGATCAGGGAAAATTGGAATATCGCAACATGCTATATATAGATCTGCCCTTGAAAACCTTCTGGAAACTTCCATTAGTCCAGAATGTAGTCATGGATGCATCTTTTTATGTCCATGTAACTCTTCTCTGTGATTTGCACTGGCTCCTTATGGGCTTCTGAATGCAATTCTAGTTGCTGGTCAGTACCTTTAAAGTACTACATGGCATTCAATCAGGTTACTTGAGAGACTGATAACCTTTTCCCAAGAACATCTACCTGGCCAAGATGTTTGCACAGGGAGGGCATGTTTTCTTTTACATCTTGTCATGTTACAGGAACTAAAAAGCTGGCCTTTTCTGAGGTTGCCCCTGCTCTCTGGTACAATCTGTCCCCCCTCTTCTTGTCTTTAGGAGAACCCTTAAAATCTGACTATTCCCCCAGGCATTAGAGGTTGCTGAGTGGGAGTCCCACTGAAAAGTTTGTTTTCTTCTGTGCTTGGTTGCCATTTTACACTATACATTTTTAAATTTTTATTTATTATGAAATTTAGATGATGCTCATCTTGCAAGGAGGTAATATAGCTTTTGCATTTATATATTGGTTGTTTGTTGTCAATTTTTTTGTTTTAAAAACTTCTTTTCTTCTTCTTGTTGTTGTTGTTGTTGTTGTTGTTGTGTCTTTATGCTGAACACCACCCAGCGTCATTGTAAGTTCTGATTTGGACAGTCTTATACATCTTTAAATAAATAAATGGAGACAGGACAGAATAATTTAAATACGAGAAGAGTTTGGCAATTTTGTACATCTCTGTATAAGACTTTGGCAGCAAAACTGCATATTCAGTGTGATAAGGATTCACAATTTCTGCAAAACTCCAAGGAAAGTGCAGCACATAAGCAAATTACTTTTACAGACAGAACAAAGTGCTGCAGTTCTTATGCAGCACTTGAAATTTTCAGCTTTACTCTTATTTTCCTACAGGTAAAGTCTAATCTGAAACTGCCCTAAACTTGGTTTAGGGCAGCAGGCTCAAAACCAAGAGACTGTGAGTTCTAATTCTGCCTTAGGCACAAAAATTCATATTGTTTTAAACTGTCAAAAATCGTAATTTCAATCATAAACATATATATTATTCCTTTCTTTTCCTATTTTCCCCACTAGAACCCTGTGATTCAAGCTGTGCTGAGAGAAAATGACTGGCCTAAAGTCATCCAACTGGCTTTCATGCCTAAGGCGGGACTTGAACTCACAGTCTCTTGATTTCCAGCTTCTCTGTTTTAAATGTTCCAGGCAATGCTAAAGGATGGATTTGCACTATTGCCACAACTGCCTTCATCTCTCCTGAGAGGATTCAAGAATGACAGCACAGAGTCTGGGATTACTCTCTTGACTGACAGCACTGCTGTCCTTGGTCCTGGCCCAGTTGTGCATCATTTGAGCAGAAGACAGCGCTGGGAGCACACCATCTTGAAGAATAACACAATGAAAGTGAAACAAAAGGACTCAGGCTTCCTAGGAGAAAAGGCAGTGATTCCCTAGGAGTAACGAGCTTCATCTGGACCCAGGGAGACACAGCCTCTTGGAGCTTACAAGGTGGGCATGAAGAGGGAGTGAAATGACTGAAGATAAACCATACGCAGAGGAGACGCCTAACTCATATAGGTAAATTACATTAAGTGTTCGCCTAGGGTTCTGAGTCAAACTGAGTGCCAAATTTGAAGGGAAAAAGAGATTGGAATTTTTTTAAAAAATAAATGGTTCAAAAAAAAAATAAAAATTTAAATGTTCCCCCGTTGGAGCACAATGCCAACCACTTAATTCACTTAGTTGCTGGATGTCTTCCATCTGTGGACTAAGAACCTTGGCTTACTTTACTGGCCCAAACTTCTGAACCTTTGTCAGTCTGTTTGTGTCTTTCCTACCCAGGAAGATTCTTTTTTCAAATGTAGGATCAGTTCCAAGAAGAATCTTCCAAGGGAAGCAATACTCTCTGTGGCCTCTAGACCAGGGGTGGGCAAACTTTTTGACTCGAGGGCCACAATGGGTTCTTAAACTGGACCGAGGGCCGGAACAAAAGCATGGACGGAGTGTTTGTGTGAACTAATATAAATTCAAAGTTAGATTACTTCACGTAGCCTTCTGGGAGAGCAAGAGAACCCTCTGCTCTTTCGGCTCCGTGGGCTGGATAGAACAGCCGAATGGGCCGGATCCGGTCCCTGAGGCCGTAGTTTACCCATGGCTGCTCTAGACTGAAAGCATTGTCTTGTTCTTTCTCCCACCATACTGTTGTTTTCCCACCACAGCAGCAGTGTAATCATAGGGTTGGTTTCTTTCTTTCTTTCTTTCTTTCTTTCTTTCTTTCTTTCTTTTCTTTCTTTCTTTCTCTCTTTCTTTCTTTCTTTCTTTCTCTCTCTCTTTCTTTCCTTCTTTCCTTTTCATTTATCCATAGGCCAGGAGCAACATTTAATTTTAACTTTCCTAGATATGAGATATCTTGTTAGGACTGGAGATAATTGTTTACAACAAACTCTGATTAGTTTAATAACCCAGTTTCAAAATACTTAATTCAGGAAACATTCCAAACAAATATTTAAGTTAACTGAAAAGGGCATCAGGATGGCATAGGAGGAAGAGCTGCTACCAAAGCAGTTATCAGATAAAAGGATCCTGAATCCGGGGCAAAAATATAATGTGCAGTATTAGTAGTAAAGGATTCAAACAACTTCTCCCTAGTTCACATGAAGATTAAAGGAAAAGAGGAATATTCAGACTTGCAAGATTGTTTAATTGTACTTTACAGTAAAAATACTGATCTATAGTACATGGCATTGGTTTTCTAGGCTGACCTAAGGACTGATATAAACTATAAGATTTACAAAGTCCTTCTTTAGACTACCCAGCAGAAGGAATGGGAAGTAAACTTATGTCAGCCCAAGATTCATGAATTAGAGAAGTAAATGGGTGGAGTTTTAGCATTATATGCAAATATTTCCAAGCTAGCCAAGGGAAATAATGCCGTCTTTGCAGCATGGCAGATTTGCAACTTAAAGAACAAATTTGATTTAAGATTTGTAATAAGAACTTACATCAATAAATTATACTAGATTGATGATTAGTGGTATTATTTATATGCAATATTTTTGTGCTTCTTATAATGCCGCTGTCTGCACCACAGGGATTAATTATTTTCATAATTTTGTCTAAGTAGTAATATAGAAAATGTCAAAAAGAAAATTAGATTTTCATTTTCCAGACGTAAAAATTTAATTAAAGCCAACTCATAGTCAAAGGAGAGCATCCTTCATTGGTCTGTGATGCGCCAATGATGCCATGCAAGAGACCAGAAGATCAAAACACAAGTCTTGGAATATTAATAGAGAATGTGCAACTCTGTGTTCACAGTTTTGAAAGTCCCTGGAGTTTGTCTATTCGAAATAGACTATAAGGAAAAAAATATATAGAAATGATTTTCTCAGGTGAATAGTATTCTTGTTCATAAAAGGTTTCTAGTTGTGAATGGATAACTGAGTAATCTATTGGAAGGCACCCAGAATTACTTAGAACAGTGAGAGGGGTAGCATATTCATTTTATAAACAAACGTATAATCTGAATGAAGTTGAAATGAAACTCTCACCTAAGATTCCAAATTAAACTCAGCTTCAAGAATTGAAAACTTATCTTGAGGTAAAGACAGTCCCAATAAGACTTTAAAATTATGCACTCTGTCATGTTGATGAGAGAAAATTTGTTTCTGGAACCAAGTTCTCTGTTGGCACGCATGGGCTGTACTTTACAAACTTGGGGGAAGAATGAATTTGGCTAAAATTTATTAAACATGATCTAGAGGGCTTTAAACTGAACACAATGAGAATTGGGACAGAAACTCTGAGTAGACATGTGTACCCCAGGAATAAATGAAAGACTAATATACTTGGACTATAAAACCAATCAATTAAAAATTGGGAATTACACTGGCTCATAAAAACTCATGGTCTTTCCTATGTTTAATACTCAAAGTATAGATGAGCTCAAGCTCTCTTCACAACAAGGCAAATGATTTAATAAGTATAGCCAAGACTACAATTACTTTGGCTGTAGTATAGTATCTGACACAATTTGTTCAAAAGCAAGAAGAAGGGATGAAGAGTTTCATTAGGTATGAATTTTTAAATTACAATGATTGGTCTAAAATAATGGAAATAATAGGAACGACCCAAACTACCATGTGAATAAATGGTCCTAAATTCTTCCTGAACAGTGAGTCAGCTACAGCCAATTCTTACTAAACATGAAAAGTATTTGAAAGAGGGACTTCACAATATGTAGGAGATAAATAAAATAAAACCTGCCTTTAGATTATTAAAGTATAATTCATAAGCTTTGTATGATGCCTGTAATATTAACTGACCTTGTGGGTTTCTGATAAAGACTACAACTTGTTAATATCCTTGATATTATTGTGCATGTCTGCATGCATGCATGCATGCCTTTGAGAGAGTTTTTAACTTTTGATGCCCACCTGGACATGTCCCTGCAGTTGCTTGGCAAGATTTGGGAAGTAGTTTGCTACTGCCTCCTTCCCAGGGCTGAGAGAAGAAGAGTGATCCAAGGTCAACCAACTGGTTTTGTCCTAATGCAAGATTAGAACTCACATTTTCCCATTTTTAAGCCTGATGTCCTACACCAAACTGGTTCTTTGAATTTTTTGGATTATTTAGGATCACTACACATAAGTGGTCACTCAATTATTACCATGGACGCTTTTACTAGACATGATTTGGAAAAATAACTATCATTTCAAACATGTGTTCTACAAAAATAGACACACAAAGACCTCAATGTGTTGTTGTTGTTAGCTGCGAAGTTGTGTCCGACCCATCACGACCCTATGGACAACGTTCCTCCAGGCCTTCTGTGCTTTACCATCTTCTGGAGTCCATTTAAGCTCACATCTACTGCTTCAGTGACTCTATCCAGCCACTTCATTCTCTGTCATCCTCTTCTTCTACTGCCCTCAATCTTTTCCAGCATTATCCAGTGAGTCCTTCCTTCTCATTAGGTGGCCAAAGTATTTGAGTTTCATCTTCAGGATCTGGCCTTCTAAAGAGCAGCCAGAGCTGATCTCCTCTAGGACTGACCGGTTTGATCATCTTGCAGTTTCAATGTGTAGATATCCTTTAAAACAGTGTTTCTCAACCTTGGCAACTTTCAGATGTGTAGACTTCATACTGGCTGGGGAATTCCAGAAAGTGAAGCCCACACAATTTAAAGTGATTAAAACTGAGAAACACTGCAGTAAAACATATGGCTTTCATCAAATCCCACTGGTGTTCTTACAAATCTTTAAAACAGTAGTTACCTTTGTTCCTTTCTTGTAGCAATTTCAACAGTAACTAATGGTAACTTGGATTATGTATGAATATAGCCATGGATATATCTAGGTACAATCCCTCCCCTTCATTTTGCAAGTTTCATAATAATGCTTTCTTCTCAGAGCTCTTTGGAGCATGTCACAAAATACGATTTACTATGCAAGAATAATAGGATGCAAAGTTCCTACCACCCTCAAACGTCTGTAGCAACATGAAGACTTGCATTCCCTGCCCCCCACCCTACTTCTTTTCTTAGCATTTCCATCTTACATCAGGTTTATGTTCCCTTGTGGGTTGTAATCCCGTATTATTATCCTATTTTTGCATAAGGGGGGTAGGGCTTGCATTAAAATATGCTGCATATCTCTCTACAAAGCTCATTTTTAGCTGAAAATTTCAGTGCCCTTCTTACCAGTGAGATAACTATAAATCGGCTTTCATGCATATGCAAGTCTATCCAAGTCTATCCTGTATTAATTATTTCAAAGATATTTAGAGGTCAGCAGTGACAGAAACCTCTATGCACAGAATCACATTAACGTAGGACACTATAAGAAAAATGGAATAGATCATTGTACCATAGCAAAAGACCAGCGTATCTAAAGTGCTTTACTTTAAAAAAAAAGCAAAACCAAAAGCAGACCAGCCTCTGTCTACAAATATTCAGTGTCAATCCAGATTTAAAATGGAATTATATAAAATTATCTGCTATAAACCCACCTGAATAATTATTTTAAAATTTATTTATTTGATTTATATGGCCACCCATCTGACTTTTATGTGATTCTAGACAGCTTAAAATTACTGTTTAACCAAATCCAAATCTGTATTCTCAAGTTAAAATGCTTGGATGTTATATAATGAGTCCTATTTTCTGTTTGGTGTTGAGAGCTGTGTACATGCCATCTTTGCAGGAAAGCCCAGCTTTAATCTTGTTGTCAGCTTTGGAAGCCATATTGAAACCAGATGCTCCCACGCTGCCACATTTTGAGCCTGGGAAAGTGGGAGGGTAGAAGTTCTTGGGGTATGTGTAGTTAGACAAAATAACATTCTTTTTGTAGTTCAAGGTCATGCTAGTGTGCGTATATGTGAGGGGAAGTATTAACTTGGGACAGATGATGATTGGGGCATGTGATGTGATTATGGGTACAGGGGGTTGGATTTGTAGTTTTGATTATTGCAAGGAAGCCCGGAATTTTCAGATTCGGGATTCCCCTAGTTGTACCAGTTACTATCCAAATAAAAAAGAACTTTTGAGCAATGTCTGTCTCGGAGTTATTGGTTGGAGTGGAAGTTGGAGTGGAACACTGACATTTGTCACTTCTTGTCAAAAAGGACAGTGCAAGACAGGGGTATCAAACTGGCGGCCCACAGGCTGGATACATCATACGCAGGCCATGCCCATCCCAGTTCCACAAAAGGGAAAACATTGCGGTATGTCACGTGACGGCAACTTGATGCCACAAGTTTAAAACCCATGGTGTAAGAAATGCTAATACAGACCTTTTTGTACTTATAAATATAAAAAACAACTCCAGTTGCAGTAGTGATGGAAAACTGCTCTGATCCTAGGCACAATCAGTCAAACAGAAGGCTATAGGAAATGACAAAAAAGCCTAAAAGGGAGAAGAAAAAGTAGGTAGGCACATAAACTCAGAAATTGCAGAAGGGGGCAAACTCAACATTATATATTGATGAAAGTCAAATGGATGTTCACCTTCTATGTATAATAGTTCTTTTGTTGAGTTACATGAGTTACAAAGAGATCTATTAGTGTGGAATATATTAGTCCCTGCAAATTTCATCCTTAAATGTCTCTGCATCTTTGATGACATATAGATGAATCTGTTTAGTTCCACCACATTTTCTAACTTTTCTATTCTTAATTTTGAAATAGTCTTCATCCATTTTAATATGCATAATTTTGTGCAGTTTTTAAATTCCATAAAATGGTGATTTCATTTATGAGCATGCATCAATATTTGAAAAATTGAAAGTGGATAAATGTTTATTAAAATACAGACCAAACTTATATCTTATTTATCCCTACAACCATCCCAGTCAAGTATGATGCAGTTGTTCTGACCTTCAGATTGATATAATCAAAGCTGAGTTTGTGTTGTTCAATTTCAGCAATAAAGGCCCTAGATAATTTCAGAAGCAGAAAGTCAAATGTTAATGAAAACTGCTGTCTATGATCATTATGCTTCATAAATTTGTCAAAACAACAACAGAATTAACAGTGCTAATTTGCACATTTAAGCAAACTGAACAGTGTGAATGGGGAAACCACATTTTGTCCTGTAGTGTGAAGCGTTTTGAATGCCTGAAGGCTACCGAGAGATAATCATCTTTATCATGTTCTGGACAAAACCTATTGACACCAATATGCTTTTCAGGGGCTTCACCTGAACTGAAGTACCTGCTGTTTTCATCCAAAACAAATAAAGTAACTCTTATAAGTAACAAAGTTATAGTTCTAAGAAATGATATCATAGCTATTAATTAATACCTTGTGTAAAACAATGTACTTTGGACCACATTTGAAAGTCTAGAGAACTTTTCCTTTTTTCTATAAATCTATTTCAGAAAATAAGCAAATTTGCAGCCTTAAAAGAGGTTTACATTTTGTCTTCCTTTTTTAATTCGTTGCCTCTTCAGGAATGTTTTTCTCCCAACTGTGGATTATTGATTGCATATACCTTCATTTTTTAACTTAGTTAATCAGAAGAGATGCTCTAACCAACGAACATTTGGATTATTATCCTGAATTTAATTCAGAAGTGAGTTAACTAGGAAAGATGAAGTTATTGAATGAAGTTTAGCTTCCTGTAGTTCACTCAGAACATGAAAAGTGGAAGTCATTTATCATTTCTCTCTCTAATTCCATGTCCAGCACTTTTAAGATATTACCATTCAACACTTTTAATTATGAAATTTTAGACCAAACCATGTAAATGTGTACTTATGAAAGAAACACTCTTTACAACTGAGCACCAATATGGCAAAGAACAGTCAAAGGCAGAAAATGCTAAGAAAAAACATTATTCAACACTATTAATTTATCTTTAATACATGACAGAGGAGTATTTGTTTTTTAAGCCAGTAATTTCCTTCCACTGTTTATAAAATAATTTTATTACTTTACAAAGTAATAAAAAAGCACTAGTGAACAACTTACCCACACATGGCAATGAATACCCAAAGATAGGATCGTGGACAAACTGCCGATTGTTCAACATAGTCACACAGTAGAGGTGAAAACAATCCAGGCAAATGACATGGTGATGAATACATGGGAAGACTAACACAGGACTCCTAAAGGATAACGAGAGAGAGAGAGGGAGAGAGAGAGAGAGAGAAGGTGGTGAGATATTAAGCTTCCCGTGTTATTACACCAATTTGGTGTGAACTTCATGCAAATAACATTCAGGAGTATACTCTGTAAGCTTAATTCTAAAATGAGATCCACCTCCACAGCAATGCTTAGGAGCTGTGGAACTTGGGGAAAGATCACGCAATGCCACTGAGACTACTTATTTACAAAATGCCCACCTGACACGAAGACAAATTTGTCGGACTAAAAGATGAATAACTGTTTCTGTGAACAAGCACACCAAGTAGAGACAGGGTCTGAATGCTACAATAAGAGCCCACCCCAAAAGACCACTCTAAAAATATTGTATGATCCTAATGTCTCTAATAGTAAGAGAATGAGTAACTCTTAATTACTCAAATATTAGTGACTATAATTCATCCAAATCCCCTCTGCAGGATAATTAGTCCAGCAAATTTATCTCTGCCAATGAATAGGAAGATCAGCTCTGAGCACAGACATATATTTATATGCAAGGGCAGTAAATGACCATGAGTTACCCAGATGTGTTTAACATTGGTGGCCATATAAATCTTTTAAATAATTAAACGGTACAAAACTACAAAAGACACATAACTATTTATGTTGCATAAAACCACACTGTCTTTCAAGATTAACCACACCATCGCCAACAGTACCTCTAAATGTCTATGGAGATTCTCAGTCATCCAGGTCATGGTTGTCCCAACGGTGCTTTTTTTCAACAGGCAACTGGACTTTCTGGTTTTTCTTTGAAGACATTTCACTTCTTATCCAAGAAGCTTCTTCAGCTCTGAAAGTTCAGTTGCCTCTTGAAAAAACACCTTTGGAAGTATCTCTAAATATTTCCATCTTATAAAACAGTTCACATATCCTGATTAGCTTTAAAAAATGTTGTGCCCTCCCGCACTTTTCTTTTGGCGCCCAATTTGAAAAGCCCTAGCCTAAGATAATTTCAAACTATTTTTGAGGACAACGATATCTTGTTTATGCTGTGCAAACCAGGAAAAGAGCATATCAGTAGGACATCAAGGAGGAAATCAACTGTTCGGAGGTATGTTAGCACAATCTTCTTTCCAAGGTTCAGGTAATTGGAAAACCTACTTTTAAATAGGTGTGGTCATACAAAGCAGAGTGGTTCAATGAGTAGGAAAACCGTCATGGTTCCCCCATGTCTGTGTTTCTGAGTTTCAGAGATACAGTGTGTTTGATTGTCATCAATTAAGCAGGGCTAATAGGTGGAATTCATGTTTGTGACAGGACAGCCCCAACTCAGCTACCTTTTGTAGTAAAATAAACATGTCTATGGTTTCTTCTTGATATAAGATTCGCCATTCACTCAAGAATGTTAAACGTGTAGTGATAAGAAACTTGAAGGTAGGGGATAAGCAAGATTGAGTTGTTAGCAGGTTCTTGTTTCTTTTGGAAAAGGAAATATTTCCTGTGTCTGTAAATTTCCACGTTGTATTCACAACAATTTTCCATGCTGAAAAGTTAACATTTGGCAGCTCCATTGCATCCAGAATTCAATATATTCTTCCTTGCTGTGTGACGGTGTAAGATAACATAAATTAAATGTTACATTCTTAAAGAAATAAAAAGGGGGAAAGGGGCAGGCAGATAGATTAATGAAAGAACCCCCCTGTAAATCCTGAAATAACAAGATGTCTCATTTAAGATTGCTTCAAAAGCTCAAATTGGATACATAATTCCTGCTTCCCCTTTCTGCCCCTATTAATGCCTACAATTTCTTAAATATTTTAAGACTACCATTTAACTCTTTGCAAATCTGTTAAAATCTTCTATCTAATCTTATAGTATTAGGCTGCATGTGATTGATATACAGTACATGAAATATAATATTCCATAGTTTTGCATACACTATACACGGATACATAATCTTCTTTCAAAATAAGCTTTAAAAAATCCATCTACTGCTGGAGACATAAAGATAGTGTGTTGGTAGCATTAAAAATATAATCTCAGTGTTTTAAGGGATTTCACTGACTAAAGCAGCTTACAAACTGAATTAAACAAAACTTCCCTGCTACTAATCCTTATTAGTTGACCACTTGCTGTTCTGAAATCTAACCACTCCTTGAACAAAAATAATCTAAAAAGAGAAGTGGGAATTGGGTGGGATGCGTAAACCAGCTTTTCCTTTAAAGTACAAAAGACATTAAATGTGTCATTCCTTTTTCTACAGAACAGTTTAACAAGAATCATTTTACAATTTAGAAAAATTCAGATCTGAAGTTGTGTTAAATTAGCTGATGGAAAGAAACCATGCCTCATAACAACATGAAAAGCAATTAATTTCAATTCCTCTGAAAAAACTAAACTTTCCAAGCAATCTCACTTTTTTTTACCCACTAAGCGCGCAACATTGCATAAAATGTTCAATAATGATTTAAAAGGAAATAATAAATTATGGAACATATGGCTCCTTCTCTTAGTAAGTTATGTAAACTTTCAATACTATAAGAAAACATCTAAATTATATTTTTAATAGAACCCTTTTATAGGTAATGCTGCATGAAACATTTGTCTTGAGGATACACAGGCACACAGCACAAGCTTTCAATATACTATTTAAGGATTCATTCAAATATTAGAAAAAAAATAACAGTTTTATTTTTTTTTAAACAAAGGAATATTCTAAGAAATAACATCATTAAACAGAGAGACAGTGACTGAAGTTATACAATTAATGCTCAGTATAACATGTATAAAAGTTAAACCATATCAAGTAATGTACATTTAGGTTTTTTTAGGATATTAAAAAGAAGTTTGGGCTTAATGTCTTTCCTGTATTAGAAGTTTCACCTCCACCCTGTCTAAACATTCATTCTTTTTATCTATTTTAATATTAATTTTACTGTTTTAACTCTTATTATACAATGTTCTAATGTTTTAATTCTGTAATTGTTTTATCCTGTTATTTATAGTATTGTAAGATGCTTAGAGTTACTTGGTAAAGAGATGGGTGGTATACAAACTTAATAAATAACTAAATAAAATATTATTTATAAATGTAAAAAACATTCCTAAAAACAGTGTTGGTAAATATTTAATTCCTGAATTCCCAATTTTACTTTATCTAGATTTATTTATTTACTTCTGTTTATATGTTGCTCTATTTATTGACTTTCATTTATATGCTGTTCCATTTCCAAAGACTCTGAGTATCTTTGATATACTGGCAAAAGTAGGATTAAGTATTAGTGGCAAATTCCATTCATCAAAAGGTTATAGCCAACCATATAGCCATCATTCAGAAGTACTACAATTTTTGTTCATCTCTGTCCACAGCTTTAATAGGGAAGGCTATTTCAAAGGAGGGAACCATCATGAAGCAGGTTCAATGACAGGGACATTAAAGAGGGCGATGCGTTGGTGACAGGACCATTAGTAAGCTTCTCTCTCATTGATCTCACCAAGCAAACAGTTGCAACTCAGAAACATCCAGCCTTGAGCCAAGTAGGGCAATAACAGCAACAACATACTTGAACTGTACCTGTTAATTGACAGGTAGCCAACAAATTTCTCACGGTAGAGATGTTGCATAGCAAATGTCAATATGCATAATTATCTGCTGAACCAGATGAAGGTTCTGAGTGATCTTCAAAGGGACCCTGACATATAGGCAGTGAGAATAGAGTGAGAAAGAAATGGTGCCCATGGGTGAGCCTCTTATTCCAGAAATGTCTTAACTAAGCACGCAAAATATAATTTTTCAAAGCTTTTAGCAAGGCTATGGTCTTTATTTACTAGTTAAAGAGGAATTATGGGTCCAGGTGGACCTACAGTTTGTAAGTCTATAATCAGCTCTTTTCATAAGAGTACACTTTTTGGGGAATAACAGATGGATTACTTTCCAGGGTTAGTTGGCTTTCTAACACTGACTTGATGAGATTCAATCTAGGCCTGTTTTACCATACACTCTAAAAACTCCAGGTCCATCTTGCCGGGATAGAGATATGTAACATCTGTGTATTGAATATATTGAATCTCATGGGCTGCTATGACTTTTGTATGCCATAGCAGCACATATACTGTATAATATACACTACATGCATTATGAAGAAGATGCATGATGATATCCTGGGTTGTGTACCAGATGACACATCACTGTTGTACAGCTTTAGGAAGTCATTGCAGAGCATGGCTGCAAAGAACCAAAACTCTAATCCTATATGTGCTTAGCTGGGAGGATGAAAAGGATCAGAATTTTCTTTTGCTCAGACTCATATAGAGGTAGTCCTCTACTTACAACAGTTCATTTAGTGATTGTTCAAAGTCACAAAGGCACTGAAAAATGTGACTTATGACCATTTTTCACACTTATGACCTTTGCAGCACCCCTGTGATCATGTGATCAAAATTCAGATGCTCGGCAAATGGTTCATATTTATGACCATTGCTGTCTCCGAAGGCCATGTGATCACTTTTTATGACTTTCTGACCAGCAAACTCAACGGGGAAGCCAGATTTAGTTAACAACCAGGCTACTAACTTATCAACTGCAGTGATTCACTTAACAACCATGACAAGAAAAGTCATAAAATGGGGCAAAACTCATTTAACAAATATCTCATTTAACAACAGAAATTTTGGGCTCAACTGTGGTCATAAGTCAAGGACTACCTCTACTGCTTGATTGCCAAAATCACAGGTGCGCGCTATTGACTTTTTCTTAGAGAACCTTCATACATCTCCTTATAAAAGGTAAAGCGGTGCTCATCTCCATTACAAAGCCAAACAGCCAGCGCTGTCCAAAGACATCTCCATGGTCATGGGCTGGCATGACTAAATGCCAAAGGCGCACAGAACGCTGTTACCTTCCCACCAAGTGGTCCCTGTTTTCTACTTGCATTTTGACATGCTTTCGAACTGCTAGGTTGGCAGAAGCTGGGACAAGCTCATTTCATTATGTGGCTAGGGATTCAAACTGCCGAGCTACCGGCCTTTCTGGTATCTCCTATAAATGATTTTTTAAAATGATTCAAGAGCCCATCCCTAAAGAGAATATTTTATTTATTTATTTTATTCATATTTATATGCTGCCCTTCTCCTGAGACTCAGGGCGGCTTACAACGTTTGGAGCACAACCCAATGTGCTCAGCAATAGCCTTCATTCCATTGTATATGCCTGCTTATTACTAAGCGGCATTTTTACAAAGTCAGCTTATTGCCCCCAACAATCTTGGGTCCTCAGTTTACCTACCCGAGAGGATGGAAGGCTGAGTCAACCTTGAGCCTGGTGGGATTCGAGCCTGCAGTAATTGCAGGCAGCTGGAACTAAGTGCTAGGCGTTTAATAGCCTGCACCACCAAGGCTCTTTTTTGCAGGAGCCTTATAGAAAAGCCTATGCAGCCTGGGTGCTGGGCTCTGAGAAGGTTCTCTCAGAGAACATTGATCTAAGCCATGCAGTACTTAGGTCACAATTACACTCCACAAGCTCCAGATACTGAGGAACTACTTATCTAAGGATCTTAATTGAATTTTAGCCATCCAGAGCAAACAAAACACCTTCTGAGTTCTTTTAGCCATGTTCTAAGCATACTGAAAAATAATATTATTTATTCCTCTGCACTTTTTTTCTTAGATTCTTAAAATGGAATTACTTTAATCTCAAGCATATTTGACACTTAACTGCCCATCATTCTGGGGCATGATGGTTGGGGGATGGGGCAGGGGGATTGGAATATAGCCTACTTTACTTTTTGTGATATAAACACAAACTTTTGGGAAGCACAGCAAAAGTTGCTATGATGGGAAGTCTGATTAATTCCATACATTCTTTTTACACTTGCCTCTGGTTGAGTCATGGAAAGTTGTGGCTAATACCAATCTGATTGGCTGCAACAGAATCCTGACAAAAGAAAGATATGAAGACTGATCTTCTTTAGATAAAAGCCCCAGTGGGAAATAAATTGTTTTGAGTATATCTAAAATCTTATGAACGGTATTATTAATGTATTGAAAGTCAGCCCAGTGACCGAGAATGCTATTCAGTGTGAGGAGATATTTGTAGGCACAATAGAGACTAAAAGATACATCTTTTGCTACCTACTTATGAAAAACTTGGCTTAGGTTTCTTTTCTATTACTTCATAGCCTTCAATTCTGGGTAAGAGGCAGGGAAGGCTAAGCAATCTAAGGTTAAGGAGAATGCCCCATCGATCAGTCTTTTCATTAAAGACAAGCAAACTGACATCCCACTTCACATTTCTCAAATGTAGCTAAAGTCAGTAGATATCTGTAGGAGAGAGCCATGATGGACATGCTTGAATTTATGAAAATCCCTAGGGTCATTTGCAGGTGACAATAGAATTTTTCTCACTTCTATGTAATATCTTAACCAAATAATAATAAAACAGAGGTATATATCTATACAGCTTGCTCCTAGGAATTATTTTCACAGAGCCAGTAATAGACAGCCAGATTTTGTTACTGTAGAATAAAGAAATACATTGCTGTTCATCCATCAGTCAAGAATACTATATTTATTATAAAATGCCCAAGAGTTTCCCATTAGCACATTTTTATTACTTTTAGCAATCTTCTTCTAGCTTCAAAGCTTTCTATATAACCACCATAAAATTATTTTCAATTTTGGATGGATCTCTGTACTCTTCCAAAACAATTTTATTTGTTAACATCCATAGGAGATTTCTAAGCACATTTCAAAAAGAGACACACTATTGGAAATAGATCTGCAAATGAACAAAGAAGTCCAAACTTTAAAACAAAAACAAAAACAAGGAAACTATGTTTGCACACACAGACACATCTCCAAAATCACACCTGTTATCACCATTACCTGTACTGTAGGGACATTTTCATAAATTTTCTATAAAAGTAGAAAAGTAGCAAAATAATAGCAGAAACTCCCATTTTATTTGCATTTCACTATGACTATACTTTATTTTTGTGCTTTAGTTGTGCCTGGACTAGTACTTCCAATTTTCATAGCAAGATTTCCTGAAATGGTTTGCTTTTTCCTGTGCCTTCTCCATAGCGCTGAGAGAGCATGACTGGCCCATGGTCATCCAGTTGGTTTCTGGCTAAGGCAGAACTAGAACTCATAGTCTCCTGGTTTCTAGCCTATTGCCTTAACCACTATGCTTTATATCTCTGTATTAGACTAGGCGAAGGCTTTGAAAGAGCATTTTTACAAATCAATTAAAGCAACCCTCCAAACCTCAGAGTGCTCAAGTACTATAGGATGGAAGTGTGTTCTATTTGTGCATATCCATATTCAGATACTTTGGAAAGCCCTGAAAGCAATTATTCTGAGACATTTGAGTGCTTAGAACAGCAGATTTAGACGGATGATTTAATCCTATTATGAAGTACCTCTCAGTTAGTTTTCACAATCCTGTTACATAACTCTCTATATAGCTATTGTTATCTACCTGACTAATATTTCCATTATTTCACTACTTAACTGCTTTAGAATAAAAGTATCTTCACCTTTTTTTAACTTCAAAAGGCCATTGAGTGAAAGAAAGCAACAAATACAGACAAGTAGTTTTGAAATGACCATAAAATATAATGAAGGGAAAATGTTTTGAGCTTGAAAGTCCCTGTCACTTTTAAGAACATCTTTACTTTAAAACATTTGCCTCTATTTAAAAACTATTAGAAAAAGGTATTATAATTTATTGATTATTATATGTTCTCCAATATTGGTGTTAAATACTTCTGTTTTCTAATATTCTAATATTTTCTAATTTCTAATATTGGAGAACATACAATAATCAATAAATTATAATATCAATCGTGTAGTGTAGTACAGTAGCTTCTTTTTTATTTTTTAACTTCCTAATGGATATCTGAAGAAATCTAGCTGAGGGAAAAAGAAAATCCTACTTTGTATCCTGAGTAGAATGCAGATTATGTAGCTGTCCCCACTTCCTAACCAGTAAATGATAGAGTAGGAAGTTGAAATTGTCCTTGGTAGAAGCAGCAGTGCTTAATTTCTTAAAAAGGAAGTTGACTTAATATTCATTTTGTCAAGGAGTATGGATAGATACTTTATCACAAAGTGTGCCATCAAATGTTAAGGGGTGGTGGTGGTGAGCCACTTCCCACTATCTCCAATGAATAGGGCAAATGTCCATTAAGAGCCCCTGACTGCTAAAAAAAAAATCTGAATGTTCTTTCTCACTGTCAGTCAATAACTGAAAAATAGCCAAGGGAACAGGAATACCAGATCAAGGGTCTTCAAACTTGGCAAGTTTAAGAATTGTGGACTTCAACTCCCAGAATTCCTCAGCTAACATGACTGGAGGAAAGTTTTAAAGCTGTCAAGTTTGAAGACCCCTATGCTAGATGGATTAAAAATGAGAAGCATAATTATAAAAAGAAATATAGAAGGGAAGGATCAAGGTACAGACTGCAAGAAGAATCCATTGGTGTGCAATCAGTTGGAAGGCAGATGACTATTCGACCTTTGTTCGAAAACTTCCAGTTATAGTAGCCCCATAATGGCGAATCTATGGCACACGTGCCACAGATGGCATGCAGAACTCTCTCTGTGGGCACATGAGCCATCCCCCCAATTCAGCTCCACTGTGCATATGCGTGTGCCTCCCACTGGCCAGCTGGTCTTTGGGTCTCTGCCATACATACACGGAATGCGCACATGCAACATTTCTCTTTATCATTTTAGTTATTATTTGTTTGTTTGTTTGTTTGTTTTTATGCAACATTCCCCTGTAAGGTGTCTAAGATCGGCTTACAAGTTATTTTATTATGATGTAGTTGTAATATGTTTCTCCATAGAGTAACTTAATAATAACATCAAAGATTATTAAACATTTATCAAAGATCATCCAAACCATTCAACTGTCTTTTATTGAAAAGTTTCTATACTCTAAAATGAAAATATGGAGCAATATCTTTCTATATAATCTACATTTAATAATCAGATAAAAGACTGAATTCTGTATTATATGCATATTTTTAACTTTTGCTTTCTTTTCTTGTTCTTTTTGCATTTTAATTTATTATAATCACTGCAATGTATATACATTGCTATTTTTTTGTTCAGTTATTTTGTTTGTTATACTTTACAGAATAATTTTTAAAATGTTTTGTGTGTTCAGGTACAGTAAGTGCTGATTATCATTACTGATATATCTTTTAATTGCTGTTTAAAAGTTATATAGTAGTTTCTATGTAAAATTTATGAAATCTAAAACATCTATTTTCTCCCAAGGTTCCTTCAGAGTTTGAATATATATTTATACATCTTAAAATTTTCCTTCCCTTTGCAGTAGGAAGTAGCTCAAATACTTTCTGTGGAATCACAGCTCCAATCTAGGGTAAAAGCAGCAGAAAAGATCCCCCAAATATGGCAAGAAAGGTGATCCAGCTAGTATTAAATACCTTTAAGCCCCACTGTTTCTGAATGGGAGACTAAAGCTTGAACTCCATTTTTTTAAATCAGTGGACCTTAAAAGGCCTGTAGTAAGGACAGATTGTGTCTGATTTATTTACTGTACTGTTTTAGCATATGTAAGGCCATAACTTATCTGAAGAGATCAGGGTTATTAGACGCATACATGGGATGTCCCACATTTCCATAATTCTATGAAAACATTTGGAGTTAGGGAGGGTTGAGCTACTGAATTTCGAAACAATGTGATGATAGTAGATACATTCACTTTGTAGAATATTCCAGCCAAGAAACTACCATGGGCTTTGAGACTGGAAATAAGTACTTGAGATTGCATCTACTTCTTAATGTTGCCTGCCATGTGTCTTCCATCTTTTGGTGATAGTGTTTAGCCTCAAACAATTCAAAGAGCGTTAAGAAATCATTGGCAAAATGAGCAGTGGAGGACAGAGGAAAAAAAGATTAAATTTTTGTAGAACAATGTAAGGAATTATTCTTTTGGCCAGAAAGAAATTTATATAGAGACCTAAGAAAAACTAAGAGAAAAATATTTTTTAGAGTTAATTTCCAAATGTGCAACTTCAATTTTGCACCATTTACTACAATTTATGTTTGATATAATCATAAATTGGCAATATGGCATCTGCAACCAAATGATGGAAGACCTGTCCTGTCTTCCTTCAAGAGAAAATTTGATATTATTAATTGGACAGAGTCTTCAAATAATGAAGTCATAGTACTGTAAGTGCAAGGAGACATCATGATGAGCTTTTTTGGGGGGGAGGGGAGGGAAGGCAACAGTATCTCTCCTTTCTTCCTTAATCCTTGCTCACATGTGTTAAATGCATTCCAGAGAACTCAACCGGATTCAATAGTTCTCCAGCTCAGGACTTGGAAATATGTATTCAATGTTCATTGGCTTGAAAAATATGCACAATAACCACAGTGGTTATTTCTTTGGGACATAATCCAGACAAATAAATCACCAGGTATTTTCAAGTACTAAATTATTTCAGGATTGTATCCTCAGTTGAGATAAAGGGTCTAATATATAGCTATCATTTGCAAGTGTTCATTTTAGTAGGTTCATTATTAAATCAACATTAAAAATTTTATTTGGCTTTAAATTGGAAAATAATGCAATTTGTGGCATTTATATTTGCTTCAAAATCTTTAGCGTGAGGTGCAGCAACAGTTCATTAAGCTTAATTATATTTACAGCTGTAGGTGATACTGAACGAAATGCATATTTCTCACCACTTTGGTTCACTAAACAGCCTGGTTTATAATTATCATTTTAAAATAAAAATGGAACACAAAATTTTCTTCATGATCTGAAAACTCATGAAGCCAGTTTCCTTTCCTTAAACAAAACTTTTATTTTAACTTTCAGATTACATTTAAATATTCCTTTTAAACTGTGTCCCTTGCAAAAATGGAATTTCTCATCTGTAAAGCAATGAAACAACTAACATTTTGCTGGATCAGACCAAACTATGAATGTAATCTAGCATTGAATTTCTGACAATAGCTAGATAGATACTTCAGGAAGGCTTCAAGAAGAACATGACATAATGGCTGGTGGAGTTGCTCAACTTGTCTGCAATGAGATAGCAAATGCCAGCCCTTTTGATCTGCACAACTGCCACACATTTCCAAAAGAGGTGGGACTTCAATCATGACATCACACCTCTCATCTTGCAGGTTTTAACATACATCTTGAAGATACCCATATAATAGCTACCCCATTAAGATTTTAAAATTCCATTTAAGACTATTGCCCACAGCCTATTGCTCTTCCAATGCATGTTAAACCCCTTATTGTCAGTGAAGTCTTAATCTAAGACTGGTTAGATTTATGAAGTCTTATTTCCAAGGTTTCTAAATTATCCTTATTAGGGGTGTGTGATGCTTTAGGTCTTAGGAGCAGACTATGAAACTAAACAACCACTGAACTTTCTCTGATATGTTTTTCACTTCACATGACAATTCCCTGAACTGCTTCCCCGTGTTTTCTGTATTTTTCTCCTATCTATATCTAATGCTGTTTCTTTTTCAGTCTGTTTGCTTGGGAGGAAAACAATTGCATTTCCAAGAATCTCTCCCCTATGGCTGTGGAATGAGGTGAGTGCAGGATAAATTAGACCCATTTTTTCCAAAGGCAGGACTACAATAATTTCAGCAACATACCACAGCATTACATGCCTGAAAAAAAAGCTTTATCTGAATCTTCACAAAACAAGCTTTAACAGTAGTGCACCAACTTTAAAAGAAGCTGAGAGGAGGCTTCTGCTTATCATTAAGTAATGTATAACTTTAACTCACACACTCCCAAATTTTGCTTAAAAGTAATGCTGATGATTCTTGTAGGTAATTTTAGCTATTTCATCATGCCTGTCATATTCGTGTTGTTTATGTAATGATTTCTTTTATAGTAGTTTGTTGATATCTGAATCATACAATGCTAGTTATCATGTAACTCAGTGGTGGTATTCAGCCGGTTTGCACCGGATCGGGCGAGCTGGTAGCAAGGATTTGGCATGGGTCACCAAACCGGTAGTATGTTCTGGCTGCCCACACCTCTGACCTGGTCGCCCTCCCGCCCAATGCTTGCTTCACCCTGCCCGCCTGACGTTCGCCTAAGGTATTTATTTCTTTTTTTCCCTCCCGACAATCAGCTGTACATATGATCAGCTGTGCCAGGATTCCCCTTGCTGAGGCCCAAGAAGGCAAAAAATGGCTCAGCCCCCACTCCATTTTTTTTCTTCCTGAGCCTCAGAGGAGCCTTATGGGAGCAAAAATGCCCCCTCAGAGGCTCTTCTGAGGTCAAGAAGCTCCCAAAACGGAGTGTGGAGGGGTGCTGCATGCCATGCTCTGTTTTTTTGTCTTCTGAGCCTTAAAGGAGCCTTATGTGAACAAAAACGCCCCCCCAAAGGCTCCTCTGAGGCCCAGAAGGCCCAAAAACTGGGGGGGGGGTGGCTGCAAAAAAGCCACACCCACTCAGTCACATGGCCATGCCCACCAAGCCACGCCCACAGAACCGGTAGTAAAAATTTTGAATCCCACCACTGATGTAACTGCAACTTAACAATTAATCAGTGGAACAACTTGCCTCCAGAAGTTATAGGCACTGGAGGTTTTTAAGAAGAGATTGGGATACTACTTGCCTGAAATGATACAGAGTTTCCTGATTGAGAGGGGATTGGACTAGAAGACTTCCAAAGTCCCTTCCAACTCTGTTATTCTGTTATATATGTCCAACGGTTAATACACTCACAATGAACTGAATTATTCTGTAATGCGTTAATTTTTGGAAGACCTTCGTTATTTGGAGGACATGACTTTAAATTTGAAAGAAACACTGGGATAAGGTCTTGATCATTGTATTTATCATATTTTTAAAATTAAAAACAAATAGTAAACTCCAAACATATTTTGTGGAATCCTTTGGGGGAATTCCATCCAATTTATGTTATTACAGAATTTAGGTTTATATACGATGCAAAATACTCCAGATGAACCTCTTCAGTTATGGCTCCATGTGGTTTACTTGGGTTTTTTCATCTTTTTTACCATTTACCTGTTTTGGTTCATTGTTGGTTCTCTGTATTTTAACTATCCTGTTTATGGCTCTGGATTGCAATTTAAGTTTGCTGGGATAACTTTCTGATTAAGTTTGGTTTTTAAGTTGCTTTATTATACTGATTTTGAATGCTGCCCTGGGATCCCTTTGGGTATGGATAAAAGTAAGCATATAAATTTTTAAGAAGCAATACAACATGTTTGTCTCCATAGAGTTAAGGAAATATATGAATTTCCTCTGTTAATTCAGTGAAAAAGAATTTATTTCCCAAGAAGATGCCAATGTGTGACCAACCATTAGAAATTTTCATACTGACAAAAAACTCCGAAGATGAACTTTGGAACTGGCCAGTTGATAAGCTTGCCAGTAAAGATAGTCCAATAACAATGTGACACCACTCCCTGGAAGTCAAAAAATTCAAAGAATCACCAGACTGTTACAATTTCTATTCTCTTTAATAGCCTCTCTCTCATTAAGCAAATATAAGAACAATCAATTGCACTTCTGTTATGACCCATCTTGAATGCTACCCCAAAGTTTTGAATTACTGTAACTACCTTTGAATATGGGCATCAGCTATCTTGATTATTCACTGCTTTGTGAAGATTGCTTCCACTTTCATTTGGCACAAGGTTAATCTGATGTTTACGTGACTTTGGGACTTCCAGAAGGAGAAATGACAGTCTGAAAGTAGCTTTGTGGAAAGCAGAACCAATGACCGCTGAGAAAAACAAAAAGTCAGTGAATAGACAGGCTCTTCAGAGCCTCTCTGGACCACAGGTGCTCCAAAAAGTGCTCCTTATGAGGAGATGCAAGACAGCAGTTCCAGAGGGTTCCAATACCACTACGTTGCTTTATTATGATTCCTAGTCCCCATTTTTATTTCCAGATACTTTCTTAAAGCCATTTTGTTACCTTGTTCTCCCCTTCTCAACCCTGCTGCAGTTCAGACCTTTGTGATTCCAGGTCCTCCATTTGGAGTTGTGCCTGAAGGGCCAAGGAAAAAATGTGTATCTATGGAGAACAGTATCTAAACAATCAGATTTGCCTAGGACCATATACTGCAAAATATCATGCAATTTGGTTTGTACTGACTTAGCATGTTGTGTAAATCCAACTTTTTAGCTTAGCAAGAGCTAAAATCCAGCTACTGTGGGTTATTCATGCTTGCAACAAACCATGGCTTTGCATAATGTATAAATCCAGCCAGGTTGACACAGTCACTATAACTGCTGACTATTTAGTTTTTGATTTTCTATCTAGACTAATAGAGTTCAGCCAATGCAAGGTAGCCTCACCAGAGGCAAACTTTTCTTTTTATTCTGAAGAGGCCAAATAAATTCCACAGTGTGAAAGCAACAGCAGGTTGTTTAATCTTTGAAAAGATACACCTTCCTTTTCTCTGTAGGATTTTCTCTCTTGGGGGGAAAAATCCTGTTTATTCCCAACCATTTATTTCTCTTATATTTGGGTAAAGCATAAAGTAGAGTTCTTAAATCTGCTGGACTGCAACAGCCATATTGCATTTTGGAAACTGCTATCAAATACTTCTTGAAGAGATAGTGTTGAGAAAGGCTATTAGAAAGCTTTGAATATTGAACAGCAAAGATTGAACTTGATGCACATTTGATTCCTAACTTTCTTAACAAACTACACTAAAGCAATGTATTTGTTTATTACATCTGTACTCAGTGTAATCAAAGACTCTCATTCACTCACATTATAACCATACAGAAATTATTAAGGCCATTAAAACATCCATGGCACAGTTAAAAAAAACAAATCATAAAAATAAGAAAACAGTAGCACAATAAGTATGCTGATTCTGAAAATCAAAAACTGATGGCATTACTCAAAAGCTCTCTGAAACAATTACATTTTTATTGATTCCTGGACAGTGAACCAAGTGGTGGGTTGGATTTCTAGAAAAAGACAATTCCATAAAGCAGAGGCGGGAGAGGGAGGGAAGGAGGGAGGGAGTCAGGGAGAGGGAGACAGACAGATGCACAGATACAGAGGCCCAGAAAGCTAAACAGCACCTGCAAACCATTTGCAAGCCTTTTGCAAACCTCAGTTTCCCCTCACCTTTCAAAGTTGAGAAACCAACAGCAGTTTCTCTTGACATGTACGAAATGGATGGGTCAACAAGTACCTCAGAGCCAAGCTGTATAGAGATTTATGAATTAAACTCACACTTTATATTGTATCCAGAAGTCTTTAGGGAACAAGTGCAGGGTTCAAAGCATAGGAGTTATAAGCTGAAGCTGACCTAGGCCAGCTAACAGTCTATTGCATTTATACCAATATCTTCTACTTATTTTCTTATTGTAAATGGATGCAAGATAGCTTCCTGTTATGTATGCAGGTTTAAAGTCATTGGTTTAGTTTGAACTGTTCTTGTAAAATGTAAGAAATGATTGGTTTAAAAAGTGCGGGAAAACCCTGCACTCTGATTGGCTGGCAACTGCGGCTGCTGTCTATAAGTAGCAGCCGCAGCCCAGCTGAAGTGGGTTCGTTCTGAGCTGTAGTCACTAATAAACAAAGAGCTTGAAGCACTCTGTGTCTGTCTCTTCATGCAAACTTAACACTGCTGACGAGGATGGGATCTCCCTGAAGAAGAAGGCAACGTGGAACAGAAGAAGAGAGAGATGGCTGCACTGAACACCCCCCCAGCCCCGTTCGATCCGACGGCAGAAGACTGGGAGACATATGCAGATCATTTCCAAATGTATCTGGAAGGAAACGATCTTGCCGACATTTCCGAGAAGTGGAAGAGGGCGGTCTTTCTCATGCACTGCGGTCCGGCAGTTTTCAAGATGGCTAAGGCATGGCGGGAGCTGCAGACGGAAGGTAATGGAATGGCCTGACTTAGAAAAGTTGTTAAGAGCCCATTACACCCCACAAGTATCGTGCCTCATTAAGAGACACAAGTTTTACCGTCGGGATCAAGGGGAAAGCAAACGTAAACGACGGTGGCAAGTTTAAGAGACATTGGGGTGCATGTGAATTTAACAATTTAGAAGAGGCCATGCCGATCGATTTGTTCTGGGCCTTAAAGACAAGGTGCTTCAGGGCAAGTTATTACTAAGACCTAAGATCAGCTGAAGGAAGCAATAGAAGAGGCCTCTTCAGCAGAAGCTACCAAGTCCTCAGCAGCGCCATGAAGAAAATCAACAAGGCCACAAGCCATCCTGATGTGGAAAAGTCCACAACAACTCATTGTGAGCAAATAGATTCTGAGTCAGACTGTAGTGAGGTGGAGGAAGGAATTTATAGACTCAGAATGGAGTGGAAAAGAAAGACCTGGGAAGAAAGAGGCAAGATTTCTACTGCAGAGGTTGTGGGGAAGCCACCCCACTGAATGCAAGTTCCTAGATACCATCTGCCTCCTGAAAAAGAGGACACCTAGCAAGAGTCTGCAAATCATCCAGAACTCCACCCAACAGAAGGAAGTTTCCTGACAAAGAATTCAAGCCCAACAACCTCAGTGAGAAAATGGGCAAGCACAGAAGCAAGGGAAGAATGAAACTCATCAGACAGTAACTATTGGTCATTCTTCTTCTATCAATAACAGAAAAGTGCATGTCAAGGTACTAATTGAAGGAAGGCCTTGCCAAATGGAAGTGGACTCAGGCTCATATTTATCTATGGTGTCATGGGACACTATTCACAGACTACTCCAAACATTCAGAAGAAGCATTTCAAGAAGCAAGCACTGACTCTTAAAGACTACCAAGGGAACAAGATTCCAGTAGTTGGAACAAGTGAATTCAACGTGAAGTTCAAAGGCCACACCAACGCTTGCCCCTGACCATCGTGGACAAGGATTGCCCAAGCTTGCTGGGACTTGAGTGGTTCAATCCACTAGGCATCGAGGTGACTGGCATCAATCACGTGAGCAACACTGAATGGGAGGAGGCCTTGAAGTCTGAGTTTCCAGAGGGCTTCAGCAGGATTGGGCAAGTATATGGGGACCCCTATCACTTTCAATCTAGATCCCAAGGTGCCCCAATTCGCTTAAAGCCCAGAAGGGTCCCATTTGCCTTAAAGGAAAAATTGATGCACAATTAGATAAACTAATAGCTCAAGGAGTTTTAGAGCCCACTGACCACTCCAGGTGGGAGACACCCATAATCACACCAGTCAAGACTGATGGGTCAGTGAGAATCTGTGGAGACTATAAGGGGACATTGAACCATGCGCCAACAGAGTGCATATCCAGTTCCAGTGGTGCATCATTTACTACATTCACTTGGCAGGGGTACAGTTTTTGCCAAATTGGATCTGGCCCAGGCATATCAACAATTAACAGTTGATGATGCCACTGCAGAGGCCCAAACCATTGTGACTCATAGAGGTGCTTTCAAATGTAAAAGGTTACAGTTTGAGTAAGCATGGCACCAGGCATCTTCCAGCCTTATGGAAAGGATGCTCCAAGGACTGCCAGGGGTAGTACCTTACTTTGATGATGTGTTAATCTCTGCTGAAAATGACACGACAAGAGAGACTCAGAGAAGTCCTTACCAGATTCAAAAAGCGGGTTAAAAGTCAAGGAAGAAAAATGCACCTTTAGAACTGACAAGGTTGAGTTTGGGCTATATGATTGACAAGCATGTTATCCACCCCACAGATACCAAGGTTCAGGCAATCAAAGAAGCCCCTAGACCAAAATGTAAAACATTTGCAAGCCTTCCTTGGACTCATTAACTTTATCACATGTTCCTACCTCAGAAGGCAACCATTGCAGAACCATTACACAGATTATTAGACAAAAGTCTGTGGGTCTGGGGCAGAAAAGAACAATCTGCATTTAACAATATTAAAAGACTAATCACGTCTGATGCTGTACTGATACAGTTCTCTGAGAATTTGCCTGTTGTACTGACTTGTGATGCATCCCTTTGGAGGGGGGGTTTGAGCCACAGGCTTCCCAGAGGGAGGGAAGCTCCTATTGCATTTTACCCGCACTTGACCAAAGCAGAGAGAACTACAGCCAACTGGACAAGGAAGCCTTGGCAATTGTTGCAGCTGTCAAGAAATTCCATGAGTATTTATATGGGTTTAACATTTGTCACAGATCACAAAACCTCTGTTAGGCATTGTGGCAGGAGACAAACCTACCACTATCCTGTCACCAAGAATGCTGAGGTGGACTGAATTTTGCTGCTTATTCATACAAATTCATCCACAGGTCTGGCAAAGACATTGGGCATGCAGATGCTTTGAGTTGCTGCCCACTTCCTTCTCACACTGAGGACTTTGCCCTGAGACTTACACCTTTTTCCTAGAAACTGTTGCCAAGCTTCCAGTACATGCTGCTGAAATTGCCAGAGAGACTGCCAAAGACACTGTATTGCCTGTTATAGGCTGGATTAAGAAAGGTTGGCCTCTTCAAGATCTACCTCAACTTGCCCAACCTTTTAAATCCAGGCAAACTGAATTATCTGTATTAAGAGGATGTATTTTGTGGGGTAACAGGGTGGTTATTCCACAAAACTGCAAAAAGAGGTTTTGGAAATGTTACATGAGGGTCATCCAGGTATTGTCAGAATGAAGGGATTGGCCAGGAGTTATGTATGGTGGCCAGGTATTGACAAAATGGTTGAAAACTGGGTTGCATCTTGTCCCAACTGTCAGGTAGTCAGGCCTGCCCCCACCTCTCAGCCCCACACAGGAATGGGAATGTCCTAGGGCCCATGGTCCAGGATTCACATTGATTTTGCTGGCCCTACCAGAGGGCACAAATTTTCCTTATTATAGTTGATGCATATTCCATATGGCTAGAGGTTATCCCTATGGCATCCACCACAACTGAAGCTGTCATCAAACAGCTTAAAAGCTTTTTGTAACTCAGGGTTACCTGATGTGCTTGTTTCTGACAATGGCCCCTCAATTTACATCCAACCTTTTGAATCATATCTAGCACAACAGATATCAGAGATATGCCCTGACAGCCCCTGGGCATCCTTCGGCTAACGGCTATTGAACGATGAAAATGCATTTTACCAAGGAAAAACTTCAGCAATTGGGTCCAGGGGATATCACTGAGAGAGAGAAAAACTTCTCAGTGTTCAGTTATTATCACTCAACCCCTCAACCAATTTAACCCCAGCTGAATTGTTGATGGGTAGGAAAACTCAGGTCTCCTTGATCGCTTCTTCATCCCACTCCCACGCACTCCAACGCACCACCAGATTCCACTAGCAAATTCATTCACTGTGGGTGATTCTGTTATGCTAAGAACCCTATGGGTGAACCATGGATTCCTGCTGAGATAACCCAAATCACAGGCCCCAGGTCTTACAGGGTACAAACGGAGGATGGTGTCCTCTGGAGCAGGCACACTGATCAGTTAAGATCCAGATTGCCTCAGAGCACGCTTTTGCTCCTCTCTGGTTCCCTACCTACTGCCTCTTCTAGGGAAGGGGAGGATCATGAGTGTAATGAACAAGCAAGAATCAACCCCCATGTGTAACGAAAGCTAACATGACAGGAACCATCCCAAAACCTGTCACATACTCAACAACCATTTTCATAAAATGGAAGATTGCAATATTACCTGATTTAGGTGCTGACATTGGGTGGAGATGATTGGGAGGAGAGACCAGGTTGTAGTAACCAAACAGGTTCTACCATTACTACAAGTCCTAGTAAGGAAAAGGGCGTTGGTGCTTACCTGATACGCCCATTCTCCATGAGCTGCTAAGAGCATCCAGAAGTGGGAGGTGCTCGGAGTCTCGCTAAGCAGGCTGGGCAAAAATATACTGGGACGCTCCTCCTGTCACTCCACCTCAACGCCCCAGTTTTTGGCGAAGACTCAGCGGTGAACCCGCCTACACTTCACCCGACCACAAAAGAAAAAGAAGTCTGGCCGAGCAGAGAAAACGCCCCCCAGACGGACAAGGGATGGGGCTGATGCTCTTCGCAGCTCATGGAGAATGGGCGATCAGGTAAGTACCAACGCCTCTTTCTCCCCGAGCTGCTCCGAGCATCCAGAAGTGGGACATACCAAAGCTAGAGATGCCCACAGGGAGGGATGCCGCCTGGCACTAATCCTACTCTCGGTCCCTATGCACCTGTTGTAAAACCCTCCTGCCAAAAGCCGCTTCAGCTGAGGCAAACAGGTCTACCCTATAGTTACGCATGAAGGGCGCAGGGCAGGACCATGTGGCAGCCCTGCATATCTCGCCTATCGAAGCCTGAGTCGCCCAGGCGGCGGATGTTGCAGCACTACGGGTTGAGTGGGCCGTGATACCCGCTGGCACTGGCTCAATGAGTCCCATAACATTTCGCTATTGCAGCTCTGAGCCAACCACCAATCGTGGAGGAAGACACCTTTGACCCTGGGATCTGGGGAGAAACGAGACTAAAAGTGCCTCCGTCTTCCTAAATGCTGCAGTGCGCTGAATGTAAATGCGCGCTCGGCGACATCAAGGTGATGCCACTGCCGCCCAGACGGTGACCCGGATCGGGCAGAAATTTGGAAGGACCAGTTCTTGAGCCCTGTGAAGGAGGAGTTGACTTTAGGAACAAACGCGGGATCGGGCCTGAGGACTACCCCTGTCCGAATGGAACGCAGAGGTCTTTGCGAATCGACAGAGCTGCCAGCTCTGAAATCCTCCGCTGACGATCGCCACCAGAAATGCCATCTTATATGTCAGTAACTGTAAGCTGATGGTCCTCAAGGGTTCAATGGGACCTTGAGAGTGCTGACAGGACCTTGTGTAGGTCCCAAGTCGGGTACCGTGTACAACTGGTGGTCTCAATTGGTGGCACCTCGCAGAAAACTGCTAATCCTAGGGTGTTGAGAGATTGAAGGAAACTCCCAAGAGAAATAACTGATGCCAGCCGCCACCTGGCGCGTGAGAGTGTTGGGGATAGACCCTTATCCAGCCCCTCCTAAAAAGTCCAACAGTTGAGCCACAGAAGGAGAGGTGGGGACAACCCCACTTCAGACCATTTGCAGAAGGCAGCCAGGTGGCGCTTGTAAATGCGACTGTGATGGACCTAGCTGCCTGTATCGCCTCAATAGCCTTAGCCAAATATCCTCTGACCTCAGACGCTGCCGCCAACCTCCAAACGCCAGGCTGAGCCACCGCGGTCTGGGTGGAGGACCGTCCCTGAGAAAGAGAAACCCTGGAGGGTGGAATTCTCCAGGGATCCTGGATGGACAGTCTCCTCAGGTCCGCAACCACGGCCTTCTGGGCCAGTGAGGGGCCACTACAATAACCTCCCGCTTCGTCCCAGAACCCGCTGGATCAGCCCGGAATCACTGGCGGAGGAAAGGCATAGTAGACCTGACGCCAAGGGCAGCGGAGGCGGACGCTTCCTCCTTGCCGGGTACCGATATGAAGCGTGGCAATTGTGTATTGCGGGAGAAGCAACAGGTCTATCACAGGGAGACCGATTCTTGACTGCCTCCTGAAACAATGAGGGGTGCAACTGCCATTCCGCTTCCTGATCGAGCGGGCTCTGCTGAGCCAGTCCGGCCAAGACATTGGTGACTCCCAGATGTGCTCGGCCTTGATGGAAAGGAAACTGTTCTCGCCCACCGGGGCAATTTCTCTGCCTCCCGATCAGGCGCTTGGAATGTGTGCCCCTTGTTTGTTCAGGTGTGCCTTGACGGTGATATTGTCTGTGAGCACCAACACGCGATTGGAGCGCAGTACCGACCTGAAACCGCGAGGGCAAGGTGGGCGCCCGCAACTCCAACCAATTGATGTCCTCGCCTCTCTGGAAGAGACCACTGTCCCTGAGCCGTGGTGAAGATAGTGTGCCCCCATCCGCACAGGCTGGCGTCCCGCCGTGACGCACTCTCGGTGGATCCCTGAAAGGACAACCTCTTTTGATCGCTGTCGCCCACCAGCGTAAAGATCTGATAACGCTGGAAGGTACCCTAACCCGGCCATGGAATTGTCCCTCCCTGACCGCTGGTAGGGCAGCAGAAACCACTGTAGGTCCCTGGCATGTAGTCGAGCCCAAGGGACGATGGATATACAGGAGATCATCTTCCCAACAGCTGTGAAAGCAGCATGAGGGAACCTTCCGAGAGAACTGATCTCCTGTACCAGCTTCCTAATGCTTTCCTGCCTGTCGGGGAGAGGAAGACTGTGCCCTGTGTTGTATCTAGGACCGCCCCTAGATGAATTAGTCTAGTTGGGCGCCAGGTGACTCTTGTCCCAGTTTATGGAGAACCCGTGACTCTGAAGAGTGGCAATGGTAATAAGGAATCCGCCTGGACTGTGGGATGGATGAGGCTAGGATCAAAATGTCATCCAAATAACAATGGAGCCTAATGGGTCTGCTCCTGAGGAAAGCTGGCCAGTGCCGCCAGGACCTTGGTAAAGGTCCTGGGGCAGAGGCCAGTCCAAAGGGAGGGCGACGTACTGTAGTGAATGTTATTGTAACAAAACGGAGAAATTTGTAATGTGAAGGTCGAATCGGTATGTGCAGGTATGCCTCAGAAGATCAATGGAGGTGAGTACGCCTCCTCCTGATGCCTAGTAAGATTGACTGTAGTGTAGTCATCTTAAATTTACGATAAACTAAAATCGATTGAGACGCTTTAGATCCAAGATCGCTCTCCAGCCCCCGAGCTTTCGGGACCACGAAGAGGTGGGAATAAAAACCCTGGCCCTGTTGATCTGGGGAACCTTCTGATGGCCCTGATCTCCAGCAAGTGGGAGATGCGGATTGCATGAGAGCCCTCTTCGTGGGGTCTCTGGAACAGGGACACTTCATGAAGAATTGCGGTGGGCTGGAGATGAACTCAAGGGCCAGACCAGACCTGATGGTGTTCCTCACCCAGGCATCCGAGGTAGAGGACTCCCACTGGTCGGCAACAGTCTCAAGCCACCCCTATGGGTGTCGAATCCCTCCTCACTTGGAACGATGGAAGCCCCTATTACTGGCCCCTAAACCACGCCTATTCTGCCCCCTCGCCGATTACATCGGCAAAGTCGGACGACCCGCTGTTGCCCTGGCCCTGGGTACTGGGCCGATGGAACCTAGGTTGATATTGTCCCGGTAGAAGGAACGAGAGGGGCCCCACGAATGTCTGTGAAGGCCGGAACCGACCTCCTATTCAGAGCTGGGAGGATCCTCTTCTTCATTTCGCCTCAATAAGAAGAGGATCAAGGGCCTTGCCAAATAGCTTTTCCCCGATATAGGTGCAGAGGCGAGCCTCCATTTGTGCCTCTCGATCTGCCTGCCAATGGCGGCCACAATAGACGCCTGGCGAGACCTGAGACGCTATGGCTCGGGAGGAGAACTTAACTGCGCTAAAGGTGGCGTCTGCCGAGAACTCGCCGCCGCGATGATTTTTGCGACGCCCTGATGCTCTAGTATTGGATGGTGGATACATCTCTCAGATGGTGAAGCCACCTGAGAGAGGACCGTAAAAGGAGGCGTCGTGGCCGCTTAATGGCCCACGATCAGAAACGCGGCGCTTCGCGCAAGGCCATCTCCGCTCTCTTTCCTCTGCCTTCAAGGCGCCCTCCGCCTCCCTGGGATGACTGAGGAGGATACCAGGGAAGCTATGGGGTCGCCCACCGGGGTATTCAAGTGCCGGGAAAACTCTGGGTCCAGGTTATAGAGTCTCTTATCGCTCCCTGTGGGGGATAGGAGGCAGAGAGGGCTCATTGTTTGTCCACCAAGTCGGTGAACATGGGAGGGACTGGAATGGCTTCTGATTCGATGGTAGGCTGATGAAATATCAGGCCTGGTTCCTGCTGCACTCGGATGACTGGACTGGGGAGGGCTGGCAAGCCGGGCTGTGTTCTTTGCCTTGAACAAGAGTGACTTGAACAAGTGTGGCTTGAATAGTCCCATGAAAACAGGATGGTCGGGGCAATCCCTTCACATCGGACATCCCCTCCAGGGGTCCGCCGAGAGATCCAGGTCAATATCATGAAGGACCTAGTCTCCTGATCTACCCAATCCTCCTGGGGCCCCGTGTCCTGAATACCCTGTGTGGAAAACTCCCTTGGGGAATGTTGATGATGTTGCTGTTCCACCATACTCACGAACGGCCCGAGAGGGACATGCAGTCCGAACGATGGGATGTTGGAAGGAGAGATTGCTGCACCCCGAAGCAATGCCCCTCTGTACTGCCAGTTCCATCCATGACCTCAGTCCTGGTGGTATTTCCTCTGGGAGCTCGGCTCGCGGAGGCCCGCCGCTGTGGGCGTGAATGTAGCCTCAGGGCGGCACGGAGTCAGCCCCACCGCTGGGTGGATCTGGGCCTTTGCGAGATGGGGTGGATAAGTCCAGGGCAACCAGAGGTGGACTTGGAGGTCGAGTCAAGAAGAGGATCTAGTATGAGAATCAGGCCCGGCTCCTGGTGCGCCAGACTATTTTCTCCAAGGCCTGGTGCCGCTATGGGCCCTTCTCAGCTGCCGGGATGGCCTGCTAGACTGAGACATCTGTGTCCTAGATCCCTGATCACTAGCCATTGCAGTGTATATTCTTCCTCCAACTATTAATATTATTATAATTGCACTTATTATAGTCACAATTATAATTACAGTTATAATTATTATTATTGATATTATTATTATTATTATTATTATTATTGGAATTCTATTAACAATAGTGGTAGTAATGGAGACCCTGTGAGCTCAGAGGCCTATTCTAGATGAGGCCTGGTAAAATGGCCCCCAAGGAGGGAAGCCTAAGATGGCTAAGGCCTCTGTCAGGCAGCTGTGTAGCTGGGGATGACCCGAGCCCCCAAGAAGGGAAGCTTAAGGGCTTAATCGAGGCACTATTATTGTTATTAGAGGCCTCGGTCCCCAAGGAGGGAAACCCTGTGAGGCACTTGGCTGCTGACGGCCTTCCCTGAGCTCTCTTGCGGCCCGACAAAATGGCGCCTCGTGGCTCTCTCATGCTTAAGTGCACAGCCCCCAAGAAGGGAAGCTGTCCAGGCACGCCTGCAGTTGAATTAGGGCCACTACGCCAGCCACACGCCCAGGTTATCTGTCTGTGAGGCCAGGTGGTGACGGGGAAGAGGCGAGCAGGAGATCGGGCCGATAAGACGCGCGCTCGTTATTTCAGCCGCTCCCAGAATCAACGAGCCTCAGCATTCTGCCGAAGGCCCGCGATCTCTCACAGCGATCGAAGATAAGAGTCTGAGGTCGCCGCCTCAGACTGCTACTTAATAGCGATCCCCGCTGCCTGCTGTTAAAACTCAGTCGGGATCAAAGGCAAGGGAAAAGACAAACCAGCGCTTTCTGCTCCGTCAAACCCAGCTACAGACGAGGCTGAGCAAAACTGATCGAGGCTGAGCAAAAACTGGGGCGTGAGGAGGACAGGAGGAGCGCCCCAGTATATTTTTGCCCAGCTCATTGCTGAGACTGCACCTCCCACTTCTGGATGCTCGGAGCAGCTCGGGGAGAATGTCAGCAGACACTTTTTCCTCCTCACAGTGAGAACCTTAAAACATCTGAACCACGTGAGGTCTCAACGTGACGCAAGAGCCCCACCTATTTAAAAGAATACATTAGATAGATGGGGTTTGAGTATGGACTGAACCTAGTGGGAGGGGTATGTATGCAGGTTTAAAGTCATTGGTTTAGTTTGAACTGTTCTTGTAAATGTAAGAAATGATTGGTTTAAAAGTGCAGGAAAACCCCTGCACTCTGATTGGCAACTGCAGCTGCTGGCTATAGTAGCAGCCGCAGCCCAGCCAAAGTGGGTTCGTTCTGAGCTGTAGTCACTAATAAACAAAGAGCTTGAAGCACTCCGCGTCTGTCTCTTCATGCAAACTTAACACTTCCCATCTAGTAACAGCCTCTCACTTCCCATTTTAATTAATTTTTAATGTCATATTTTAACTATTCTTGCCCTATTTAAAGAATTTTATTTTCACTTTCTATGCTTTTAAATTTTATAAATTTTCAACATTTTACTCTTATATTGCCCAGAGTCTCTGGTTTGTAAACATAATAAATAAATAAGCTCTTTCAACTGATACAGTATGATAAAATTAAATGGCTGGAATTTACAATGGCTGGAAATGGCTCAATTTACAACAGTTCTTTTAGTGACCATTCAAAGTTTCAACGGCCCTGACAACATTTGAGTTATAACCATTTTTCACACTTACGACTATTGTGATCAGATCACGTGATCAAAATTTGGATGCTTGGCAACTGACTCATATTTAGGACGGTGTCATGTGATCACCTTTTGCGAATGTCTGACAAACAAAGTCAATGGGGAAGCCAGATTCATTTAACAATCGTGTCACTAATTTAACAACTGCACATAACAACTGATAATATGAATTGTTATAAGATAAACTAATTTAAAAATATGGAATATTCTGCATATGAGAATATATAAAAATAATTGTAGTTGAGGATGATAGAGAAGATGTACAAAAAGAGTTGTAACCTACCGGCATACTGTATGTTTTGTCTGTGTATGTTTGTCTAAAAATAATAATAAAAATTGGAAAAAAACAAACAACTGCAGTGATTCACTTAACAATTGTGGCAGGAAAGCTGGTGGAGTAAAATTCATTCAACAAATGTTGCACTTAGCAACAAAAATATTGGGCTTAATTGTAGTCAAGGATTACCTGTACATGAAGTAAATCAAGGGATTTTTTAATTAGTCATCTTACCTTTATTAAACTTTAAAATAAGATTTATTTCAATCTTGACAAAAACATCAGACTTTTTTTTTAAAGACTAATGAGCCTGTTTTGGCTTACGTGTGATGGTAGAAATTACAACCTATTCTCCACACTATTTTACTTGCTATTGTATCATTAAAAAGACTCTTTAATCATGAGTGGTCTGTAGTGCTTTCTGAGCTTGCTTGTTTTCTTGCAGACATTTCATTACCCCAACTAGATAATATCATAAGCACTAGCACTGATGATGTTACCTATTTTGGGTAATAAAATGTATGCAAGAAAACAGAGAGGTTACTACCCTAGGTAACATCATCAGTGCTCCGAGATCACCAAGAACCCCTCATTTCAACTACAAATATTCTCTTTATTGGGACCTCTAACAATGACATATAATTTATAAAATATATTCAGTCAATATTAATAGCTTAAAAATGGCCCAGAGCAAAGGACCACATAAAAAAAATTAACTGTAATCTTCTTTCTTTTCATAATTTTCCCACTTGTCTGCCTTTCTCCTTTAACTCATCTTCCCTTTCAACTTAACATCCACAAACAGAGCTAGATTCTTAAAATTATACTGTTGCTCTGGCTCCAAAAATCAAATCTTTTCTCACCTTTGCCTTAGGCTGATTCCTAACATTGATCGGATCGCCTAGAAATTTGAAATATCTCTCCAGTTTCACATATGAGTAGCTTTGGGGAGCCCTTACATACTGAGTCATGACCAGATGGTTATTACACTAGGAATTATGGGTTTAGTTATGATCCTGCAGTGATGTTGGGACTTCATTATCCAAAAGCTTGTGGGCCAATACAGTGGCACACAGGGTGTCTGGCCTATACACCATATATTTTAATTATATAATAGTGCAATGATTATGTTCCCCTTTCCTGTGAAATCGATACTGCAAATATGTCACTGCCTGCTGTTTCTTTGATTCTTCCTAAAGAAAACGCCTGAAAGGATAACAGGTTTCACCTCTTTAAAATTAGACTATTCTTTTCTTTTAATGAGAGTCAATGACACATCCACTGTTTCCTCCTTCAGGAAAGCCATAGCCTCCAAACATTTTAACATAAGCGATCATTAGATCAGTGAAGCAGCAAAGAATTTGTAAATAGTACCAGATAGGCTACCAGCATTTTGGGGGAAAGGCCTTGGTTTTGTGAGCTGGCTTCATAACTGACAGTCATGTAATAAGGGTGAGTCTTGTCACACTAGAAGCAAATTATTTAGTATTCAAGCTACATCACTAAATGTATATGACACATCAGTTGCTTCCTTGCTTGAATACTCTCCAATTCTGTCTTGCTCATTTCTTTTAAAGTCCATGCAAAATGACAGAGGTGTTGAGATATCCGTGTCCCTGATTCCAGGAACACAGAAACTTTTTTTTAAAAAACATCTCTCCAACTTCACTTATTACAAGACAATTTTTTTAATGGCCTCTGTTGCGTCATCCTCGTGTAATTTCAATCCAGCAATGCAAAAATGATTTCATGAAACAAGAAGGAAAATGTAAACATTGTTAACTGTGTTACATAAGAAGCTGAATACATGTATCAGAAAGGCAATGATCCAGGTCCTTCAAGACACAGTTGGACTTTCTGTTTTTTCTTTGAAGATGTTTCGCTTCTAATCCAAGAAGCTTCTTCAGCTCTGACTGGATGGTGGGGAATGGAAGGATTTATACTCCTTGCAGACAAAAAGAAAAAAGAAAAAGCACCTTTGAGACATTGGGGAGATCCTCAACATGCAGTGCATGGTAAGACACTTAAGAATGTTTTAAAATGGAAGACTTCTATAAGGAAGACAGAGGGAAAAAAATCCAAAAGCCACAACAGGAAGATGCTTAGTTTGCTGCAGGAAATATTGGAAGCTGTTATTTCTACCAAAGATTACAAGGTACAGGGTGCCTAAAACAGGGGTCTCCAAACTTGGCAAGTTTAAGACTTGTGGACTTCAACTCCCAGAATTCCTCCTCCAGTCATTGTAGCTCAGAAATTCTGGGAGATGAAGTCCACAAGTCTTAAACCTGCCAAGTTTGAAGACCCTTGGCCCAAAATTTGCACTTGCTATAGGCAGCATTTCCTTAGTTTTAAGCATGTAAGTATAGGTATTCCTGTACTTAACAACCATTGGTTTGGTGACCATTCTAAGTTATTATTTATTTTATTTTATTTATCAATTCGATTTCTAAGCCACCCCATCTCCCTAAGGACTCAGGGTGGTGTACAATAAAAACCATACAATATACAATTAAAAAGAGATTAAATCCAATAAGAAACCCAATTATAATCTATAACACTAAAAACAGTCATTAAAACTCCCCCACACACCCCTTCAGTCCAGGTCAGTGAGTTGGAACAACCACGTTTTTAGGCCCCGGCGGAAAGAGTGGAGGTCAGGGGCCACCCGAAGCACCAGGGGCAGTGGGTTCCATAGGGTGGGTGCTCCCACAGAGAAGGCCCTACCCCTAGGGGTCGCCAGCCAACATTGTCTGGCTGACAGAACCCCGAAGAGTCCCTGTCTGTGAGAGCGCACAGGACAATGGGAAACAGTTGCTGGCAGCAGGGTCTCCTGTAGATATCTCGGTCCTAAGCCATGAAGGGCTTTATAGGTCAAAACCAGCATCTTGAATCTCACCTGGAGGGCAACTGGTAACCAGTGCAGCACACGCAGGAGGGGTGTAACATGGGAGTATTGGGACACTCCCATCAAAACCTGCGCCACTGCATTCTGGACCAGTTGAAGCCTCTGGGTGGTCTTCAAGGGCAGCCCCATGTACAGAGCATTGCAGTAGTCCAGATGGGAAGTGACGAAGCCACGCAGTGACCTGCACGAGGGTGTCTCGGTCCAGGTAGGGGTGCAACTGGTGCACCAGGCAACCTGGGCAATGCCCCTGGCCACGGCTCCCACCTGCTCCTCCAAACTGAGCGCAGCATCCAGGAGGACGCCCAAGTTACGCGCTCTCTATCACGGGGCAACACTCTCCCCCATAGTTAATGATGGAATATCCTGGACAACTCGAGACCCCGGTACATACAGCCACTCGTCTTGGCTGGGTTGAACCAGAGCCTGTTCCTCCCCATCCAGACCTGCACCGCCTCCAGGCACCGGGACATCATGTCGAGGGCGTCACTGGGTTGGTTAGGGGTGGAGATGAAAAGCTGGGTATCATCAGCATACTGATGATACCTCACCCCAAAACCACAGATGATCTCATCCAGCGGCTTCATATAGATGTTGAACAGGAGGGGCGAGAGAACCGACCGCTGAGGCACACCACAAAGGAGGGGCCTTGGGGCCGATTCCTGCCCCCCCACCAACACCATCTGTGTACGGCCCAAGAGGTAGGAGGAGAACCACTGCAAAACGGTGCCCCCCACTCCGAACCCCTCGAGGCTATGGTAGGATACCATAGTGATGGTAACAAAAGCCGCCGAGAGATCTAAAAGGACCAGGACAGAGGAATGACCCCTGTCCTGTACCCTCAGAGATCATCCACCAGTGCGACCAAGTTACAATGGCACTGAAAAAAGTGGCATGACCATTTTTTAATATTTTACGACTGTGGTAGCATCCCTGAGGTCACATGATCAAAATTCAGATGCTTGGCATCAGGATTGTATTTATGATGGTTGCGGTGTTCCAGGATCGCACGTTCACCTTTTGTGAGCCTCTGACAAGCAAAGTCAATGGGGAAGCCAGATTCACTTAACAAACTGTTAAGTTTTACTAACTTAAACAACTGCAGTAATTTACTTAACAACTGTGGCAACTGTGGCAAGGAAGATCATAAAATGGGACCAAATCCATTTAACAACTCTCTTGCTTATTAACGGAAATTTTGAGCTCAATTGTGGTCCCAGGTTGAGGACTATCCGTATGCACTTAACTTTGGAAGAAGAGGTTTGTTTTAATTTTCTTCCACATAGAAAGTTATCACTGCTTCTGTTCCCTTAGGGATCAGTTGAGCAAAGGTTTGCACACAGTGGTATGGTGCTTCGTGAGTTTAACTAGAGTATCATTCCAACTAATGTTATGAACAATATGATAAATTATTGTAACTGGTTGGTAGTTCTTTGCACCCACTGCTGGCCATTTAAGTGGCCAATTAAACTTCCTGAAGAGAAAGAACCCGGAGCCTCATTTAGAATCAGAATAGAGCTGGAAGGGACCATGGAGGTCTTCTATTCTAGCCCCCTTCTCAAGCAGAAGATCCATATCATTTCAGACAAGTGACTGTCCAATCTCTTCTTAAAAACTTCCAGTGATGAAGCAGCCACAACACCTGAAGGCAAGCTGTTCCACTGGTTAATTGTCCTCACTGTTAGGAAGTTTCTCCTCAATGCCAGGTAACTTCTCTCGTTGATTAGTTTCCATCCATTGTTTCTTGTCCTGCCCTCTGGTGCTTTGAAAAATAAATTGAACCCCTCCTCTTTGTGGCAGCCTCTCAAATAAAAAATAAATAAAAAAGTAAAAAATAATAAATAAATAAATAAATAAATAAATAAATAAATAAATAAATGTAGTCAATGACTACTTCAGCTTCAACCACAGCAATACAAGAGCACACAACAGATACAAACTCAATGTAAACTGCTCCAAACTGGATTGCAGAAAGTACGACTTCAACAATGGTCAATGCCTGGAATGCACTACCTGACTCTGTTGTTACATCCTCAAACCCCCACTCCTTTAACCTCAAACTAACCACTACTGACCTCACCCCATTCCTAAGAGGTCTGTAAGGGGCGTATGTAAGTGCATCATCGTGTCTACCGTCCCTGTCCTATTGTCCCCATTTATTCGTACCTATTTCCTGTATTCTTACTCATGTTTATACTTATATCTATTATCTTATAAGCGATTGACAAATCAAATAAAAGAATAAAATACTGTAATATCGCTATCATGTTCCCCCTAGTCCTCCTCTTCCCTAGACTAGCCAAACCCAAATCCTGCAACCATTCTTCACATGTTTTAGTCTCCAGGCTTTTAATCAACAACTTCTTAAAATATTGTTGCCCATATTGTACACCTACTGTGAGAGCTGCAATGGCTGCTAGTTTCTTTTTGAGTACAATTCAAGATGCCGGTTATCACCTTTAAAGTTCTGAATAGCAAGGGCAAAAAAATGTGTGTGTCAAAATGCAGTAAGAGAACTATGTTAAACAAACAAGTTAATGACAAATAAAAAAGTGATTTCAGCCCAAATGTATATTTCCAGGGCTAGCTTGCATTAGAAATAATTGATATTTTAGAATCTGGGCTAAAATTACTAGCTCTTGTTTTGATATTATTTCAGTCATCAACATTTAGTACATTTGCAGCAGTAATTTATCACATTCCCCTTTTAAGAAGAATTGAGTAGATATATGGAATAGTAACAATAGTCAGGTTAATAGAGGTGTGCAGCAGTTTGCATTCATAAGCTCAGGGGTGGGATCCTACCGGCATAACAACCGGTTCAGTGAGTGTGCACTTTGTACTTCCTAAAGCACGCAAAACGTTATTGAAAATGTATTTGAGAGTATCTGTATTAAGAGAAAGTTAAAGAAAATAATGCATTAGGTTAAAGAAAAAAATAGATTTTTTGTCATGCCCCTGTCAGAGGTGGAAGCCAAACAGCTGACAGGGAGTGGGAGTGTGGCTCTGTTGGCTGTGGAAGAAAGTGGGGAAGGGCAAAGTCTGGCTGGGCAGAGCAGGGAGAGGTAGAGCAAGGGAGAGTGAATTCAGAGGAAGACCCAGGCCCATCCCCTCTTCATTCTAGGGCATGCAGGGAGGAACAGAGAAGGGAGCAATGTATGTGATGTGGCTTACAGGGGAGGAAAGGGCCCTGATTCCCTTCATTAACCGCAGCTGGGAACACAGTGTATAAAAAAGGAAGCTGCGCGCAGCAAGCTGTTGGGAACAAACGTGAATTTATCTGGTATCATCGTGGCTTATCTGTGTTCCTGGCATCTTCCCAACTGTGTGAGTTTTGCCGTGCTTTCAAGTCTGAAATTCCTGCTCCTGCCCTGTCAAGCTAATTACTTCAGCTTGGTTTGTTTGGATTTTTAGTTACAGTTTGTATGTACCTTGTTTTGGACTGAATTTTCTACAGTTAAAGGCTGTTCCTGAGAGTTTTTGTCCAGCCAAAGATTGGGGCAAATTTGGAGATAATAAAGGACTCTTATTGCTTATTTGTATGTTGTCTTTGTGCCATGCCCTGGGTCATCACATTTTTTAAAAGGATGTAAAAAAAAAGTATTCTATGTGGGTAATTTGGAGGGAGGCAACTAAATTTAATACTGAATTTCAAAGTATGTATGTTAAGAAGTAAAAAGAAAAAGATTAGAAAGTTTTGATTTCAGAAATATGTTTAAAGACAAGTTCGGCATTTTAAAAAGGATGGAAAAAAAGAGTATTTTTCCCTGTAAGGTCAAAGCAGAAATGATTTTAAATTGATTATTTTATTCAAAGAGAAGAATATATTTAAGTATGTTTTTCATTTGGATATCACTTCTGGATTTTGTGCTTGAGAAAAAACGAAACTCTGACTTTGTCAATTAGATAGATTTGTTGTTATAGAAATGGCTAGTTATATACTAATGTGTAAAAGCAAAAAGTTGAGGCTGGAGTATTATTATCTTGTACTGTGCTAAAAAGAGTTGGAAGTCAACACCTTTTTTTTCCTTTTCCCCTTCTACCTTACATTTTCTTTCCTCCTCTCTTTTTCCTTCCCCTAATTCACCATTTCTATTTCTCTTTGCATTTTATATATAGATAAAACAATAAAAGCCATAAAATGTGAAAAATAAAATGGTACATGATGATGATGATGATGATGACATTAAGAGGAGAAAACAGTAACGTCAAGCTATTTAAGACCAGAGCCTATTGCAATCACTACAAATATACTTCATTTATCTACCAGAATTAGGACTGGTCAGTTGGCCATTAAGCAAGGCAGCTGGCAAGTGAAACTTCATGATTTTACTATCTTTCTTCCGCTTTCCTTTGCTTCACAGACCTGCAAAGGCTGTAAATGCAAAAATGACTTTTTAATCACCGTTGCTAAACAAGGCAATCGCTAAATAAGGACTGCCTGTATGTTGGTACCACACATAGCCTTACTGGGCCACACATAACCTTACTGGGAAATATCCCTGGAAGTGTCAACAGCCTTCCCACCGAGTGCCAAGTTGAACATCCCCATAGCTTTCCCTTCACAGTGAATACTGTAGGGTTACTACTGAGAAGTGCAACACGCAACAGCGCCTGGGGTGTTTTTCAAGCCTTCTGCTTAGATCTTTTAAGCCATTCCCATCAGCTGACTAAACCATTCCTCTTTCATGTTTGCTCCAGTTATTTATACAGGCACCTTTTATAGAAAAAAGGTCACTTACTTTAAAGTGCCAGATATTTCAAAGACAGGAACACTATCTATGATTTTCAGCACTGATGTTTATTTTTTCTTTTCTTTTTTTAATTTTTGCAGGAAGAACTCACCTACAGCGATGGCAACACAGGTATATCTGTGCAGTTAAAAAGACATACCCACCCACCACCACATTACTATTATTATATTATGGAAAAATTACCTGACATTACCTGAAGCTATCTAAATACAATTCAGAATGGTTTCAAATGTAATCATACAGCAATATAAAGCACTCAAGGCAACAAGCTACAAGAAATAGCAATGCTGAGCATTTTTAATCTACACGTTGCAGTGGTTTCACCCAGAACTGGGATGAGGGTCCTAACATACGAAAACTTTGTATTTTGAATATTGCAATCCCTGGCTTTCCTTTGATTGTATATCCACAGGCTTATGCAAGCAATGACTGCAGCAAATGGAAAGCGACAGAATCTTTTCTGTTCCACGGGGGCAAAAAAGCTCCTTTGTGCCCTTGTTTAATCTGTGACACTTCAATTAGAATTTGTCACTCCAGAGCTACATCTGATGTTATAGCCCAAAGCACAGCTGAACAAAAATAAACAATCTGCTCCATTCTGCTTGGCCTAATATGACAGTGATGTAGGCTCCAGCATAATGGAAGCCGCTGAATGGAATTCACTGCTCATCGTCTCTCTCATACCCAAACAAAACATACACATGTGGATAAAGAATATTTCTGCTTCATGCTAACATTTACACGGGTCCTAAACATTTTGGGTGTTTGTATTTGGCAGTGGACATTTTTTTAAACTATAGTATATAAATGTAGAGGAGCAAGACTAAAATCTCATAAAGGCACTGGGGATAACATGTTTGCCTGGCAACAAGCTTGCTGGCAGGTGGAGAAAAGAGTGTCCAACATTTCATAGTTGTGTAATTTCTTTTTTATATGAACAGCTTCATGAAGAAGTACAAGTGCATATGATAATATACTCTATATCTTATCAAATATTTGGGTAGGTAATTAAATTCCCCATGGGAGTTTAACTCACATAAGGGACTATCTTAGAGCAGAGAAATTTTAGGGGACAATGGAACTGCAACAAAATGTTTCTTTTATTTGTCACTAACATGTCCATGTCATTTTAATTCCAATGGCTCAGAATGCTATGTATAGAAAAAAAGTGAAAGATTTAAAAGCAATACAATAATAAACAATATACATTAGAAAAGCACTGGTCAAGAGAGGTAGATACTAATATGCAATATCGCTGCAATGTTGTCTCTCATAGTTAGGCTTTTCATATATTTTATGGAAATTCCTTAGCAAGGTGGTGGTTTTTATTATAGATGAAGACAAGCTATTCCATTAGAGAAATTTCCTGGCCTTAAGATAATATGGAATGGTAATACTACAGTTGCAACATTCTTCATATTTCTTCAGGGAAAACAAAAAGATGTTGAAGGGGCACTTGGTGAGAATTGTTAGACTCGTTTGAAATCTTGAAGTATCGTGTACCCAACTTACGTACTTTGCATTGCAAAGGCGAGTAGCCATCTCAAGAAATGGCTACATGCCAAACTAGGCCACTAAACTAGTTTACAGTCATAACCATAGGTCATTCATTGTTTTGTTTTGTTTTGGTGAGAAATATTGAGTGAAATTGAGTTTGGTCTACGTAGGCATCTATCGTAGGATGACAGAATTGTGAAATGTAAGAGATGGAAGAAATCTTTGGGATTTCAAATCCAACCCGCTGCTTAGTACTGTATAAGCATCCCCTAGAAATGACCATCCACCTGTTTAAAAAACTTCTTCCATTACCTCTCAAGCCAGTCTATTCCACTTTGAATAGTTCTTACAATTAGGAGTTTTTGCCCGATACCACCTGAACTCTAATTTCTTGAAACTTATGCTTTTTTTGGGGTCTTGTCCTGTCTTTTGGAACACTTGGAATAATTCTGCCTTGTTTCAGACAGTGAAAAGCAGCTATTATGTCTTCCCACTCTCCATCCTAAGCACATCCAACACCTCCATTGATGGTACATAGTTTAATCTTCCAAATCCTTACTGTTCTAGTTGCTTAGTGGCCTTCCTTAGAAGATTGATTGATTTGATTGATTTATTGGACTTGTATGCGCCCCATCTCCGAAGACTCAGAGGCTCACAACTAAAAACATACATTCTTAATAAATAAAGAAGAGGATCCCAGAATTAGATATGGTATTTTAGGTGTTTAATGTAAAATAGAAAGAATGGTGACTTTATCCCTCTGCGTTTATTCCTCTCAAACGTTTTGCTATTCCTTAAAACAAGAGTGGGGAGCCTTTCACTTCACATGTAATCTTTGATCAACTTTTGCAGCCCTGAAGCCCTCCTGCTGAATGAATTGATACTTCAGAGTGTAACTGCAGTTTCCTGTTATTTTGAAGCATGGAATGAAACAATTACTGCAAATTCTAAAACAAGATTGTAACAAAATTATGCAGACTCTTGCTTCAGGAATTCAGTGAAGGAAGGAAACATCTGTATTTTTTTCTGTGTAACAAAGTAACTGTGTGTGTGCAAGCGTGTGTGCATGTGTGTGCTTACTTGTCTGTATGCCTGTTTCTGCTCTCTCACTTATGCTGTCTCTGTTGCCATGTATGGGTGCATTGAGAAGTACATAAACTTTGCTTTGGGTCACATGACTGGAGGGGAGGGTGTTTTAGAATGAAGCTATCAGCAGCATTCCAAACAGTTGCCCAACCAGTAATTCCATAGCGATACATTTGGGGAATTTTTGTTTGAATGGTTTTTCTATGATGCTCCAAATTGGATCTGGTCCATTTTCAAGCTAGATCATTCTTTCGTTCACTTCTGGTCAATACTGAACTAGGACTTGTTTTATTGCTGGAGAACAGAAACTATAGTCAAAGATGGTGACCTCCTTTACATAATTTATTTCTAGCTTCCTGCTATGTTAAAATTAATAAGAACATTTAACTCTAACCTGTCCACAACATAGAAAAATGAAAAACTTCTGCTATGTCAAAGGTATGATATATAGACCACCCATTTTCTGCTGATAGTTAGTTTGGTGTAATAGTTAAAAGCATCAGATTAGAAATTAAATCAGGGGTCTTCAAACTTGACAGCTTTAAGACTTGTGGACTTCAACTCTCCTCCAGTCATGTTAGCTCAGGAATTCTGGGAGTTGAAGTCCACAAGTCTTAAACTTGCCAAATTTGAAGACCCTTGAACTAAAAGATCATGAATTCTAGTCTTATTTTAGACTGAGTGACCTTGGGCCAGTCTCTTCTCTCAGCCCTAGGAAGAAAGCAAGGGCAAACCACTTCCAAAAATGTTGCCAAGAAAACTGCAGAGACTAGTCTGTATAATCCTGGGAGTCAAGTCTAACTCAAAGGTACATATGCAACACACACCAAAATTGTATCACTGACTCTCCCACCTGCACCTCCCAATCACAAGAAGGAAGCTTCTCACTCATCAAAAGGGGATCTGGAGCCATTCTGTAGAATTAGATGCCTTGCATATTGGATGTTGTGCCCTGATTTTTCTGGAACTCAAATATTGTACCCTATGACTAGGTTGTACCTTATGATTCTTGACTCTTGACAAAGGTATCTTTTCTTTTATGTACACTGAGAGCATTTGCACTAAGACATATTCCTTGTGTGTCCAATCATACTTGGCCAATAAAGAATTCTATTCTATTCTATTCTATTCTATTCTATTATTCCATTCCATTCCATTCCATTCCATTCCATAGTCTGGTCCATTAGACTATGAATCAGGTAAAAAGTGTGTATGAGTGTAGGTTGTCCACCTACAAAGTTCCTAAACATAAAGACTATTGCAAGAGTTTTAATAAAACAGCCTGTTCTCTGTGTCAGAATGTGAACAATTTATTAGAATATGCTGTAATATGTTTTATGTTTCTAGGATTCAGTCTAAATTACTTGTAAGCCCCTAAAGAATTAATGAGTTCATCATGATGACTGTGTCATTGATTACAATGGTGCTTTTTTGGATTAACCTAATGCTACCCTATTACTAAGGTGGCAGGTTATATTAAAGTTACTTTTTGCATGTCTAGACATTTCATTCAACACCCTGCCCCCTGCCAATCACAGAGAAATAACTTGCTTTCCTTATTAACTCAAAAAGGGCATTTTAATGCTAACCAAGGAACAGATCCTTGAATAACAGAACAGAGGGCAAGCCTATATAGTGCAGCTTTTAGCGCAATAAATGGATAATATATGTTGTAAACTTGCTGTTGTTTCTACATGTACTGAGTCTTTTGATCAATGCGAGCTAATAGCCTTGGAGGTCTTATAAAGGCCCACCATGTTTCTAGTACTTTATTGGTATCTGGTGAACAGCAATTTAGGGAAACTGTTTTAGATCCACAAAGGAAATATTCCACATAGGGCTTATTCTTTTAGTGTAGTCTGATAAGACTTGATGATCAAGAGGAGGAAGGGTCAAGTTTTCACGTCTTTTTTTTAAATTACATTTATATGCCGCCCTTCTCCGAAGACTCAGGGTGGCTTACAATTTTTGGGATACAACCCAGTGTGCTCAGCAATAGCCTTCATTCCATTGTATATGCCTGCTTATTACTAAGCGGCATTTTTACAAAGTCAGCTTATTGCCCCCAACAATCTTGGGTCCTCAATTTACCTACCCCGAGAGGATGGAAGGCTGAGTCAACCTTGAGCCTGGTGGGATTCGAGCCTACAGTAATTGTAGGCAGCTGGAACTTAAATGCAGGCATTTAACAGCCTGAGCCACCAACTGATCAGACCCATTTCTTGGTTGTACCTCTTCCCAAAATTTGCTAGGTTATTGAAATATTCACACCATATTGCCAGATAATAAGATCCCTGAAAATTTCTCTGTTGAAAATTATGTTGACGGTGAGCTTGGGCAGGACTGATAAAAAAAGAGAGCCTTTTATCTCTTTTAAAATAGAGGACATAATTTGACCAGTGCAGAGAGGTTTAAACATGTGAAATATCACTTTTCCTGAGCACACTTAGAGAAAGAGGAGCTGAAACTCAATTGTTTTAGCCGTAGGTTTTGCAATTCCTCTCTCTGTTTTCAATTCTACCATCAGCAGAGTTATATTCCCAAACAATGAAAGGGGAAGAACTTTAAATACAACCTCTAGATGGAGCTGATGTCCACCAGAAACTGGGCTCTTTTATCTTTTTAAAAACAAAATTACCAGGAAGCCTGAAATTAAATACAGCTTTGTGAGATATTCTAACTATCATACTGTTTGTACAGATTGTCTGCAGTCCTGTCTTGTACAGCACTATATTCATGTCATAAAACTGCATCATTTTCTTTTCTATCCTTTCCCCGCAAAACACAGTCTAAACACTAAAAAGAAATCACCGAAATTGACTAGAGAAGGGGGCGGGTGTAAACTAAAAAGCAACTCTCCAAATAAGTAGCCAGCAAACTCCCGCATGAAATGTTTAAGGAAAATTATTGTTTTAAGCTAAACTATCATTTAAGTGAAAATGTTCCCAAGGGCCTTGTTCATTTTTTTTAAAAAACTATTAACTGTTTGCACATTTTCACCTGGCTAACTTTCCTTGGCTGCTATAAGGCTCTGATTTCTAACCCTGGAGGCTTTGAGATCTTCTGGTATCCTCCTCACATTCATTCTCTATTCACCCAACATTTGCCGAAGGAGGATGCAGTGAAAGGAGCAAAAAGAAAGAGAAATTAGACTGCATTTTACTTTGCTCCTCCTTCTCCTTTTATTTCATCTGTCTCCCTAGAAACCCCTGATAGAAGGGGAGGCAGCAAAGCATTCAAAAAGGACTCATTAGAAGAGTATCATGTGCCAACTGCAGAGGATACTGTAGACAGGACAAAGACAATCATTGTCTCTGTTTCTGCCAAGAATGAGCATCAGAGATCTACCAGTTACACTGGATTGTTTCAACCAAGTGCATTTCTGGATAGTAATAAGAGCTTTCACTGCTATGCTGGATTTTCCTACTAATATTGAAGCCTCTATCTTTTTTAATGAAAAATGAAACATTTGGGAGCCCTTGCAGGCTGTGAAAGCAAGATAAAGTAGTCTTGAGGGGGGAGCTCTTTGTTCATTATCTAACTTCATCCTTCTTCGTCTGAATCTACTTTCATGTTACCTTCATTTGATTAGTAGCATCTTTCCTGCTCAAATGAAAATAAACGAATATTATATAGGCTAGCTCTATACCCATGCGTCACTACGAAACTATGTGGTTGGGCTTAGTTCTTGGCATCCATCGGTATTCATGTGGGGGCTAGCATCCTGTCAGTGTGTGAGAGAGTTGAGGGATGTTTGGAAACTGAAGCAGTATTTGCTGGGTGAGCAAGAAGGAGACAGCAAGGAGCCTGGGCATGGCTTAGTTCAACTGCTCTGTACTAAAGCTGCTTGGTGCTGTGAAACTAAAACTGAAACTCCTCTCCTTTGCTTATGTTTTGCATTTGGAACAGATTTCTTTCCAGGTGGGGAGGGGGAGTAGAACTCCTTAGCATCAGAGCATGTTAATAATAATATACAAAATACTAATGCTCTGGTAGTCATTTCAAAAAATCCTTTCTTAGTGAGCACCTAGAAGCCAAGAGGAATATATGTGTCAAATCTCAAGTTTGTAGACTTTATGGTTCTGGAGATTTTGTGATGATGCATGAGTGGTATTTTGCTTTTATATATATGTATATAGATTGAGAAAATTACAGCAGTCATTTTTAAATTGTTGCCCCCTTCTTTGTTACTTGTTAGCAATAGCACTTAGGCTTACATACTGCTTCACAGTGCTTTTACAGCCCTCTCTAATCGGTTTACAGAGTCAGCATATTGCCCCCAACAATCTGGGTCCTCATCTTACCGACCTCGGAAGGATGGAAGGCTTGAGTCAACCTTGAGCCAGACAGGTTCGAACTCCTGGAGTGAGCAGTGAGTTAGCATGCAGTACTGCATTCTAACCACTGCGCGACTATGACTCTTAGGCATCTAATTCATTTTTTCCTTTACAGCTAACCTAGTTTGTACACTGATAAGTTTCGACCTGTCTTTTGCCCCCCTTTCCCCACCTAGGTTTAAAGCAAAAATCTGTTCTTAATTGTAAAAAAATGTACATGATCAAGTAATTCCAAATCTGACTGCGAAGGGCAGTCAAGGGGGGGAGGGAATAAAAAGATAAAATACATATGCTGTAACAAAGCAAGCAATCAGAAAAAGGAGCAGACAGAATAATTATAGATGACTAGATAATGTTCTAGATAGCATTTTGGACACCACAGTTAATAAGCAGGCTATTTCACGGGATCAGCATGCAACACTTGGAAACTAATAGCAGTATTTAATTACCTAGGGAATACCTTACACAAGGCAGCCAAAACTAATACATATACACATGCATATATTAGGCATCAATGCACTCCATAAACCATTTGCAAAAAGTGATTTGGACCTTATATGAAAAAATAATTTTCTGCCTTTCGTTAAATCAGCTTGAAAAAAGACATCACTGCTTTCAGTATCTTTAACAAACCATCCTGTTTATCAGTATCATGCCTGAAAAAAGTATGACATTCAAAGCATTTCTTCTAAATAATTTTTGAAGCATGCATAACTCTAATGTATACTGTACACAGATACAGATAATTTTTAAAAGCATCATTAAACAGGGATTTTATAATTCACTTAAGGACATAAGCAAGGAGGAATAAATACTTCTAAGACAGTTTTTTAAAAACTTTGAAGTTAATCTAAATTCTTTTTGAAATATGAATTCATATGGTTTTCAAGGAATCAAACATGCTAAGTACCTTTTTTAATGAAACAAAACCTAATACTTGGGTTTGACTAAATCGAGGTTTAGGCTGCAATTCCAACTATGACCTAGACAGAGCTTAAAAGGGATCAGACGGTGGAAGGCAATTTTCTGCATCTTTATAAGTCTTCAATTAAATTTACAATATTTAGCTGTTACAGTAGTATAGAGCAGTATGTAGCAAACTGTTTTGTGAACATAGACCAATTGACTTCCAAGATCTTGAAAATAACAGCATAACTATCCATGGACTTAGAAAAATGGGAAGGATTTTTGGTTTTAATGTAAAAGTAAAAAGTTGAGGTTTGATGTTATTGTCTTATTTTACTGCACTGAAGGGAGTCAGAAGTCAATGCCTTTTCTATCTTTTCCCCCTTTTCTTTCCCCTACTTTTCTCTTCTCTTTTTCCTTCCCTATCTTTCCTATTAATATAAAGTAATTAATACGCATTAGAATGCTACATTATAAACTAATAAAAAGACTTGCTTAGAGAAAAATGGGAAGGGACAGCCTAAAGGTGGAGCATATATAAAGCTAATTGATATCTACAGCACACATATGTAATATCGGTTTGTTTGAAATAAAGAAACTAATTTGTCTGTATCAGCAATACTAACAATGAGAAGCCAGATCCTGTAAATAGGATTAACAGCCTGGAGGATAGAAATCTGCTGAATCTGGCATGAAGCTTGAATATTTTAAATATCATTCTTTTCTAAACCAGTATATATGATTCTTACGGTAATGTACAAGATCAGGCAGGCCCAAGTTTAGATTTATACGGAGCCATCATGGATTTGTTCATTCATTCAGACATACGGTTATACCATACTTTTCTGCAAGGAATTCTTTGGTATATATAACACTTCTCTTTTCCCACATTTCTTCTTAACAACATAACTGTGAAGTGAGTTGGATTGGTTGGCAGTGATAGCTTCCGTAGCTGAGGATGGATTTAAAATAAAATGTCTCCATCTTAGTCAAATAACTTAACTAGTATACCTCAATAGTTCAACATAAACCATTACCTTGGTGATCTCTGAGCTTGTTTTCTTAAAGATGATATTACTAATATTACCTAGTTTATTTATTTTATTTATTTATTTGATTTGTCAATCGCTTACAAGATAATAGGTATAAGTATAAACATGAGTAAGAATACAGGAAATAGGTACGAATAAATGGGAACAATAGGACAGGGACGGTAGGCAGGATTGTGCACTTTTGCACGCCCCTTATGGACTTCTTAGGAATGAGGTGAGGTCAATAGTGGATAGTCTGAGGTTAAAGGGGTGGGGGTTTGAGGATGTAACAACAGAGTCAGGTAGTGCATTCCAGACATTGACCACTGCTGAAGTTGTACTTTCTGCAATCAAGTTTGGAGCGGTTCACATTGAGTTTGTATCTGTTGTGTACTCTTGTATTTTTGTGGTTGAAGCTGAACTAGTCATTGACTGGTAGTTTGGGTAATGAAACATCTGCAAGAAAACAACCAAGTTCAGAGAACACCAAGGACCCCTCATTTCAAACCTGAGCTACAAGTATTTATTGATACTGTACCTTGGTTTGCAAGATCTCAATTATAGAAGTATTTTGGACCAACTTATCTCATTTGAATTGTTATTCTGAGGGTGAAACTGGAGAAAAGAGTATTGGCTATGTTGATTTGAGCACTTGGATGAAACATGGCTACAGCTATCATGCTTCTTGGATGAGAAGTGAAATGTTTTCAAAGAAAAACCAGAAAGTTCAGTTGCCTCTTGAAAAAGCACCTTTGGGACAACCCTGACCTGGATGACTGAGAATTCCCATAGACATAATCTCTCAGGATTTGAAATGGACACCTAATGTTAGACCCATCATTTACAAAAACACAACAAAGAATGTTCTTCCTGTGTCAATTCAGAAGTTCAGACTGCTCTAGGAGCTATTGATACAGTTTTACAGAGGAACTGAGTCAGTCTTTTGTACTTCTATAATCGTCTGATTTGGAACAGCAACTAAACAAGACAGGTACAGACTCCAATGGAAAGTTAGGATTGCAGAAGGAACAATTACAACCATCTTGTCTTACACTGAAGACCTGTATATTGCATGGGTCAAAAGTGGGGGTGGCTAAAAAATATCCTGGTCATAAGCTGTTGGAAGAGATTGCCACTCTTGAATTGGCCTTTTAAGCCACACTAGATGCTGTTTTAAGACCTCTTTTCAGAGGATGATACCATAATCTTTTGAGACTGAAGGATGCATAAACTGTTTCAACTCCTCCCATCAGGATGTTGTTATAGACATTGCATGCCAAAACAAGTAGATAAGGAATAGTTTCTTCCCTTGTGCCATCACTCTGCTGAACATCTAATTCTCACAGTACTGTCTAATGTCTATGTACCTATGTTTACCTATGTTGTATGGTAACATAGCATTATTATTACCCTTAACTTCCTTACTATTCCTTTATTGGTATTATTATTATTATTATTATTATTATTATTATTATTATGTTGCTTTGCATGTACACTGAGAGCTTCTGCACCAGAGACAAATTCCTTGAGTGTCTAATCACACTTGGCCAAATAAAGTATTTCATTCCATTCCATTTAAATTTAGAAATAAATAAATGAGTATACTCCAACAGCTTGAGCTTGAACAAAATTTAGAGAATCAATAATTTAGTTTTGACACATCTAAACTCAGTTCTATGTCATATCTTATAATGGCTCAAGCATCCATTCAGAGGATTGTTTGATTCAAGCATGTGCAATGTTATTTCCTGAATGAGGAGGTCATGCCAAAATCATGGGCATGATCTCAGAATCAGAGTTTTAACTATACGCACAATTCTTTCCTTAATAGAATAGAATAGAATTATTTATTGGCCACAATAAATAAGGAATTTGTGCATAAGCTCTCAGTGTACATAAAAGATATGTGATAAATCTTGATCATAGTCATCATAAATACATTCATCATGAAGCATAATAATACTAAATAAGCAATCAAAATCATACTATATTACATATTATAAACATATAAGCAACAAGGTTATAATCATACATAGAAAAGGAGATAGGTAATAGGAAAATGAGAAGAATAATAGTAATGCAGTCTTAGTAAATAGTTTGACAGTGTTGTGGGAATTAGTTTTAATTAATTAAAATAAATGTGATGTAAATCATCAAGCTATATTATCCATGTATTATGTAGTAGATTTCTCAAGGCAGTATCAAAATCCAAAATGGCTGAAGCTCACCAAACATAAGGGCGACATTCAGACAGCTGTCCAAGCCTCATAACTGTATAGTGTATTTTATATATTATTCTGCAACAGCTGGCCTTATGATATTAGCAGTTCTGGTTGAAAAATTAACATTATCATCTACAACATTTAATATGGAAGGCATTTTCTTTGTTTGGGCAGGCTTTGTTCTTCACAGTGCCTCATTGTTTTGTGCAAGTGCACATTTATATATTAATGCATGCCAGCCTCCAAGCTCAGTTTTCCCAGGGCAGCTTCCAAGATAATAAAATCAAAATAGAAACATTTTGAATAATCATTAGTTTAAAGAATTAAAAAGAATGAAAACACACAGTACTGTAAACAAGAAAAGCCATAATTGAAGAGCTTCTATGCAGCACATGCATTTTAAAATTAACATACTAATATATTAAAAGAGATTTACTTGGAAGTGAAAAGGTAATAAATTGCTGCCAGATATATTTCACTACTGAGGACATTCCAAAGTCAGGACTGTACACCTGAAAAGGCCTGCTCTTGTGCTAGCATTCATCACAATCCAGCAGGGAAGAGAACTCCAAGCAGTGATAAACATATGGGTATACCCACTCATTCTGATTCTATGGTCCCAAGCTATGAAAGGCTTCATAGGTCAATACCAGGATCTTGAACTGGGATCAAAAACAAACTAGCATTGTATGTCCATAATTTCAGTTTCCAGTTAATACCTGCTATGTAGTATTCTATATTAGCTTAAGTTTCCAGAAATATAGTCTATCAAAACTTAAGAAGAGTATTCATTTTGTGCTGCTACCCCAGATGAGGTGATTATCTCAAGATTGATAGGTGTTTTATAATGGAAGAGGACACTCAGGAACAATTGATTCTGTTATCTGGAATGCCTATGGAGATTCTCAGTCATCCAGGTCATGGTTGTCCCAAAGGTGCTTTTTCAAAAGGCAACTGGACTTGTTTTTCCTTGAAATGTTTCCCTTCTTATCCAAGAAGCTTCTTTAGTTCGGAAGTCAGTTCAGAACTGAAAAAGCTTCTTGTATGAGAAGCAAAATGTGCACCTTTGGGACTACTATCTGGAATCTCCTTATTTAATAGAAGACTAAGCCTTTCGACACACTAGCTGGAGAATATTAAGACTGATAAATTAGATTGTTTCCATTCCATGTAATTTTTCCATGTGACAAGCCATAAACTTGTTCTGTTGTGTTCCTGAATTAATTTAAGAAACCATTAACACTCCTATTTCAAGTACTGATTTGATTTGATTTAAAGGCCACTGGACTCTGTATAACTCTGGATGGCTTACATTTTAATTTGAGTGGATGTTTTTAATTTCCCCCTCAAATATGTATTTATAAATGTGGTTTTTGTGCTGAAGACCGTACCAGAACATTTACACCCTGCAAGTTACTCTTTTCAACTGTAAGAAATGTGTGAAAAAAGTTAACAAAAACTTGTGGTCAACCTATTTGCTCACGTGCAGAACAATTATACATATGAGGGGAATTCGAAGAGCATATATCCATTGGCATGTTAGACTAAGGTATCACTCATGCTCATCTGATAAATAAGTTGTGGGGGAGAAAACAGTCTTTTGCCATCTTAAAGACATCTTCCCACACTTCCAGTCTTGTTCAAGAAATTTAACTTCAAGGAAATCAAAGATGGTAGAATTAAAAATGGAACTGGAACGGCCCCTCTAGAAAATGTAAGCCCATAATATTATTTTTTAAAGCTGCCATATTTATATTCTCCAAAATTCTCTGAAATGTCTATTGAGATTCTCAGTCATCCAGATCATGGTTGTCTCAAAAGGTGCTTTTTCAAAAGGCAACTTGACCATGTTTTTTCTTTGAGGAAAAAAAACATTTCATTTCTTATCCAAGAAGCTTCATTGATTCTATTAAGTGTCATCATTTCTCTTAAAGTGAAGCACCAAAAAGAATATATTTTTTCTGGTAAATATAGCAAAGGAGATGGGGGAGGAACCCCAATGACCTTAACATAACCATTTTTTTAACAAAAGGAAAAACAAAGGCCAGTTTAATTATAGAACAGTTAAGACAGAATTAACTGATTTAATATTATTTTTTCTGGATTACAAAGAAACCAAAGTTTACTAGTATACCACATGCATCAACCAGCTCTATAATGCAAGATAAGGGATTGTTTGTTGTTGTTGTTAAAGGTCACTAACTTTAATTTTCACCTATCTCTTTACCATTCCCCCTGCCTGAACATAAATGTATTTCCTTTCTTAGTATTATAATCCATTTATCTGATGAAGAGAATTGTAACCCACAAAACCTTATACTATGATAAATTGGTTAGGTTTTAAGGATGCCATTAGACTAGGTTGTTTTTATTGCAAGATACTGAAATGTTATATATATATATATATATATATATATATATATATATTTGTTTTTGTAGATTTTCACGGGTAAAGGTATGTAGGTCTTGGTGTATTCGGGTCTTGTCCCGTGTAAGATTGAGAATACTTGGCAACGTTTCGACGAATCTCATCCGTCATCTTCAGGCTGGTGTCTTCAGCTTCGTTCTCCTGGGAGAAGTGTGTGATCGTGGCTGTTTTTCCCTTTTAAACTCTAGAGTTGGATGTGTTGTTACTTTTTGATTGGTTTGTGGAGTTGATGTATGCAGATTGGATGGCTTTTTCCTGAGACCCTGTGTGGCTGAGGTGCTGGCTGTGTGTCTCTCAGTTTTGTGTTGTAATGACCTGGGTAATGGGCTGTGTGATGACCTTCTGAGTTCTATTGTTGTGATGTCCTGGGTGTGGTGCTGTAATCTCCTGGACGTCCTAATTTACAAAAAACCCAACGGCTCCCTAGGACACACCATCTACCAGAAAAAGACACACACTAACCGCTACTTAAATGCACAATCCCATCACCACCTGCACAGATCAACTCCGTAGCCAAGACCCTCATCTCCAGAACCAAACGCCTAGCTGACAAAGACCACTTGAGAACAGAATTACACACCCTCACTAACGATTAATGTCCAATGGATTCCAAAGAAGCACAATCACCAACCTAATCCGAAGGAGACTCCCCCAAAAACCAAGACACAGAACAGGACAATGGCATCGCCCTCCTCCCTTACATCAAAGGCACCACAGATAAAATCAGCAAAATTCTCCACAAACACAATATCAGGACAGCCTTTGGCACTGATCAAAAAATAGCCAACATCTTAAGAAACCCCAAAGACAAGATCCAGCTAGAAAACCAAGGAGTTTATAAAATACCATGCAAAATTTGCCCAGCCACATACATTGGACAAACCAACAGGAGAATAAATGCACGCATCGCAGAACACAAGAAGCAGTCAGAAAAGAAGAAAAACTTCCTCCCTTTTCCAGCACCTTAAAGCCACAGGACATGAAATTGATTTTGAGGGATCCAAACTTATCTCCAATACTGAACACTTCAACAAGAGAATAATTAGGGAAGCCATCGAAATAGAGAAACACCCCATAACATGAATAAAGGGATGATACTTCCCGCCTACCAGACATCTGGAAACTAGCCCTAATCAACAAACGAGTCCCAGCCACAAAAAACCAACACCGGACCCAAAATAACACATGATGCCACCACCAATCTCCTTCACCAGACTCAAACCCAAGCCCACGCCACAGATGAAAGGCAACCACCATCCAGAAACCAGACCATGGCTGCAACACCAGCTGCTACCCCCTCAACCCCGAACTAAGCAAACTGACACACGCTATAAACACATAGCCAGACCTCAAACTCGGAGCCAAACCAAGGCCCAGAATGCCACATCACAGCCTTCCACCCAGGATACTACATCACAGAACTCAGGAGATCACAACACAAAACATCAGGAGGTTGCAGCACAGACAACGACCAGGAGATTACAGCACCACACCCAGGACATCACAACAATAGAACTCAGAAGGTCATCACACAGCCCATTACCCAGGTGTTACAACACAAAAGGCTGAGACACACAGCCAGCACCTCAGCCACACAGGGTCTCAGGAAAAAAGCCATCCAATCTGCATACATCAACTCTACAAACCAATCAAGAAGTAACAACACAGCCAACTCTAGAGTTTAAAAGGGAAAACAGCACAATCACACACTTCTCCCAGGAGAACGAAGCTGAAGACACCAGCCTGAAGATGACGGATGAGATTTCGTCGAAACGTTGCCAAGGTATTCTCAATCTTACACGGGACAAGACCCGAATACACCAAGACCTACATATATATATATATATATATATATATATATATATATATATATATATATATATATATATATAGGATATATTAAAAACAATAAGAAAAAGGTTGTGTTGTTTTTCAGAAAACTAAGTTTTTATTTTTTACAAGTTCTATTTGTTTTTCTACAAATGTAGTTAGAGATTTTTCTTGCAGAAGGAATAAAATAATCTTCTGAAAGTGAAATAAGAAGAACAGGAAGAAATGGCCAGCTTCAGTGCTGTGTTATTCAAGCTTTTCAGCCTTTTCATTCTCCCGAGCTACATTCCCACAGTTGTTCAGGTCAACTAATGAAAAATGAGACTGTTGGTTTTAGTCCAGTCTCCAGAGGACTGGGGCACAAACCACACAGTTAACACAATTAGCAGCTTATTCAGCAGAGACTAAAACTTGCACTAGTAGGATTCCTCAGCCTCAGCTGAAAGACGCTTGTCAGAGTAGAAGATTGAAATGTGAAGTTTTTGATTTTTATGGCTCTAGTCAAGAAAGAGAGACTAAAAGATGGGACCAGTTGAATCACGCCTTTATTCTAATGTCTCATTCATTAACTATAAATGAGAGTCCTTGACTTATGATAGTTCGCTTAGTGACTGTTCAAAGTTACAATGGCACTGAAAAAAGTGACATTTTTCACACTCATGGCCATTACAGCTTCCCCGGTTCATGTGATTTACATTCAGATGCTGGACAACTGACTTGCATTTATGAGGGATACTAGGGTCACATGATCATCCTTTGCAACTTTCTGACAAGCAAAGTCAATGGGGAAACCAGATTCACTTAGCAACCGTGTTACTAATTTAACAACTGTAGTGATTCGCTGAACCAAATGTGGCAAGAAAACTTGTAAAATGAGGCAAAATTCACTTAACAAATTTCTCACTTAGCAACATACATTTTGGGCTCAATTGTGGCCGTAAGTTGAGGACTACCTGTATTCTCTCCTTGCCCCACCCATTTCTCAGAGTGTATTAATTCACTTCTACTTGACTTAGAGACAGAAAAACTCTGTAGATTAACTCCATTGTATGAATTTATTATGCATCAAGGCACCACTGTTACCAGATCTACTTCAGGAGCACAGCTTTAACTCAAGACCCTCCCTAATACATATCTACCGAAACTCACTCAACAGCTACTAAGGCATGAAACAGTTCTCTTCTACTTAAAATAATCTTTTTCTAAAAAATTGGCATGTGAAGTCTTATAAAGCAAGCAGAATAATAATAATAATAACAACAACAACAACAACAACAACAAACTGACTACTTAGAACGCCATAACCGAGTTGCTAAAATCATTCACTGGAAACTATGCCAAAAGTTTGGATTTGAGTATAGTAACAACTACTGGGAACATCAGGTTGAGAAGGTTCTGGATAATGAAAAAGTCAAGATCTTGTGGGACTTCAGAATTCAGATGGACAGGCATTTGGCCCACAACATGCCTGACATAACAATAGTTGAGAAGAAAAGGGTTTGGTTCATTGACATTGCAATACCTGGTGATGCACAAATTGTAGACACACAGCAAGAAAAAATCACAAAGTATCGGGACTTACAAATTGAAGTGGAGTGACTTTGGAAAAAGAAATCGTGTGTTATCCCAATTATAATTGGAGCCCTTGGAGCAATACCTAAAGGGCTGCCTCACTATTTGGAAATCCTGAATTTATCAAACTTGAATACCCTGATTCTACAAAAAACACCCTACTTGGAACAGCTTATATCCTCCGACGCTACCTGAACAGTTCCTAGGTCCTTGGTTAGGACTTGAGCTGTTGAGCTACCAACCAGCCCCAAAGGCTGTGAATCTCACCAAAGATTAAATAACAACAACAACAACAACAACAATACCAGATCCTTATTTTAGGGATTGCTAAGTCAAAAATACAAGAATAAATACTAAGTGTTTAACTTTGGGGAAGTTATCTATCTAAAAACAGCACTGCAAAACAGACGAAGCAAACAAACATGGTTTAATATTTAAGCCTGAATGACAGGTAGGACTGACATTTTTCTCTGGAAAGGTTTGCTGATTTTTGTCTTCCTGGGACCATTTGCAGTTGGAAAGCCTAGGGAATTAGAAACTAGAATTTGGGATAACATGGGATGAAAAAAAAGAGTCCTTAAAAAGGGTAAGAAAAGAAGACATTCAAACTGACATTTACGAAGCTTATCCGTTGAAGTTAGACAGTATTTGCCAGGAAAAGGGCAAAGTCATAGTAACAGACAAGAATGGAAAAGAGAAAAGGTAAAGCCAGAAGTAAAGTCCAATTAGCAGTATAAGAAACATTATTTATTTTGAAAATACCTGTCTGGGGACAATCCGGGAAATCAAAAGACTTGGATGTTGAGTGAAATATAGAAAGACTTCTAAAATAAAGGAATATGGGCAGACTTCAAATAGGTTTGTCTCCTGCTGTTAAGCACATGGAATGGGCCGGGGAGATAAAATAATAGAAGGGAATGGTAGGAAGGGAGGGCTGAAGAGGAGGAGAAATAATTAAAAACAAATATTTACTAAGGCTTCATATTGCCTCCTGACAAAGGGTTGAGAAAGAATATAGATTTCACTTATTCATGCAGTATCATTTCTTTAAAACGATTTAAAAATGACAGGCTACAAAAATGATATTTTAAAAAATGCTACGCTGATGTTTTCTCTGGTAACTCTTAGTGGACTTTTACTAATCTGAAATGGTAAAGCTTTCAAGGTTTGCTTATAGATAAAAGATGGGGTATTGAAGAAGAGACCATTTGTTGCATTTTAAGAAAAGGTGATAAGCTACTCAAATTTTGATGCAAGGGGAAGTTATTTCTTTATATATTTCTTTTCTTTTCTATAGTCTTATTTTTTCATTCTTCTCTAGTTTTATTTATATTTTTCCTTTTCTACACTTATTTTTTATTTTTATTTTTTCTTTTAATTTGCATTAGTTTTTAATCATTGTTAATTTTAATCTATATACTTCTAAAACTCTTGTGCCTAACATGGTTTCATAAACAATTTAAAAAAGGTAAAGAATCAAGGCTTAAATTTAGATTCTATTTTCAGTGTTCAGTTGTAGAACATATACTGAAAATAAAAAATGTCCTGTCTTGAATGAAATGTCTTCTATGTAATTGTTACTAGGTTGAAGGACACCTAGGTCAGATCAATACTGTTCAGGCAAGCATGAGTCCTGGTATTATTTTGGAAATTAATGACAGATGTCAAAGAAATATCATTTTCTTTAATATAAATTTCAATTACATATATCCAGGAAATGCTTTTCTTTCCACCATAAAGTCACAACGCTTCCCAGATTAACTCCATTTTACCAATGAAAAGCACAGATACAAGCAAACTGAACAGGAGAGACCCCACATCTCTCCCTAGAGTAATTGTGCTCATATTCGGTGCTTCTGTCAAATCAGGTTTTTAAATAATTTCCTTCAAATAATTTTTCCCAATGATCCAGGTGTTCAAAGTTTTCAAAGTCACCACACTGACATTCACACAGCTGTGCATCTGTATACTCATACCACTTTAATCCTAAAGGAATATTTCAAAAGTAAAAGAATTGAGACTAGATATAATATAATATGATTGTATCATATTAAGGTTTTACAAATTGGATTTTCTACAGCAATATAAGATGGATAAATATACATTCTGAAAAACTGGTATTGTAAGTTATTTCACTGGAAAACTTAAAGTGCCTAGTACTGATTAAAATAATATTTCCAAATTATGCTGCTTTCTCCCTAGAGTACATGTTACTTGTCTTAATTTATTGTTTACAGAATCAATATGATGATTATTATTATAATTTAAATCATCAAATTGTATCAGGACATGGGCAGGGGTGGGATTCAAAAATCCCAGCAACCAGTTCGCTGCCCGGTTGTTGGGTGGGCGTGGCCTACAGGAGCTTCCTGTTTCCGGCTTCCAGTGGGCCTACAGAGCCCAGGGATGCCGTTTTTGCCCTCCCAAGGCTTCCCCCAGGCCTCTGGGATGGTGAAACAGCATCCCCCGGGCCTCATTTCCAAACTTCTGCTACTTCCAGGAGAGCATCCCCCGGGCCTCTGGGAGGATGAAAATGGCCTCCCCTGGGCTCTGGAGCCCACTGGAAGCTGAAAACAAGCCCATTTCTGAACTTCTAGTACTTCCGGGACGGCTGTTTTTCACTCTTCCAAGGGTCTGGAGGCCTCACCCGGGCCTCTGTGAGGGTGAAAACGGCCTCCCCTGGGCTCTGGAGGCCCACTGGAAGCCAGAAACAGGCCTGCTTCTGGACTTCCGGAAGGCCCATTTCCCCCCTCCCAGAGCCAACACGTGGATCCTGCAGTTACCTCCATAGAAAATGGGTTGTATGAAGATTCCTGGGAGGGGAGGGGTGAGCAGGGCCAGCTGGTCGGTTGAAATACTGGTTCGGCGAACCAGATGTAACTTTAACATCCGGTTCACCCAAACCAGTCCGAACCGGTGGAATACCACCCCTAGACATGGGGAAGATCTATCTGAATCAGTTTTAAAATCCTATGACATCAACTAATTTCCCAATAACATATATTTACAGAGTCCTCCTTTTTGTATGGGCAATCCTCATTTTATAATAATTCTTATTAAATAAGGAATGTCTTTGAAGGCTAAAAATTTGATATTAAAAGTATTTAGAAATTTGATAATAAAAAATCAACAAGCAAATATATATAATTGGTAAACTAAATGCATCCAGTTTTTTCCCCTTATACTCCTTGTACAGTGAAACATTTCCTTTCTTTTCTTTCCTTCCCCTGTGCCTTCCAAAACTCACTCCAGAAGATTATCCAAAGAGGAACCACTGACACATGTTCCATTGACACATGGGTGGATGTGGCATAGTGAGCATTAAATTGCTGGTGAATCTCATCTACATTAAAAATTGACACAAATTTGTGGGATACTATTTAAAGGAAACATCTGAAGGATTTTAAAGAAAGCCAAAAAAAAGTGTTGATATAATCAGTGATGTTCTGGGTAGAAGGGGGATACTGATTTCCTTTTGGAGAGAAATAGCTGACACATTTAAAAAACAAATAGGCTTTTCAAAATAATTAATACCTGCTACTGCCTAACATAAGAGAACTGTAAAAACAATTTGGTGCTTTGGTAAATGAGGATATATTTGTATGTACTGTTGGAAGAAAAATCCAGGTCCAGTTCTAAGCTGGGAATAAAATGGAGGCTGATTGGAAAGAAAGATTCTGTTTATTGGTGATCAGAACCGACACACACACAGAGTGTGGGATTCTGGGACAGCTGTCAAAATAGAGTTGAGAGTAGGGTGGGTTTTTATACCTTTTTGATTTCTATGGGGTCATGTAGGGGTCATGGCTGGCTCTATAGGCAAAAGGGGAAATGCAAATCCTAGGTGTTTATCTGAGCTAATCTTGTTTGCCTAACTGCTTATCTGGAACTTCTGTCTGACTCAGCCTTTCTGAACGGATTACCAAATCTGCATTTCTAAAAGCTAGCCTCCTCAGTTTCTGCTTGGGGCAGGGAGACTGGTGCTGATTTCTGGCTCCTTTAAGATTTTTTTCCCATTTCTACTTTAGGGGAAATATTCTATCTTGCCTTTTTAATATTCCCCAAAATATTTTATTCTCTAGGAGGGTGGGTGGGTGCTGACTTTCTACAGTACTATATGGGTATACATGTATGTGCAAAAGTCATGTTTTAAGGCAGTAGCCCCCATCCTTTTGGGTATCAGGGATTGGTTCCGTGGAGAAAGGTTTTTTCTGCAGACCAGAAGGAGGGGTGCTTTTTCATTCTGCCTGCATACTGCTGATGGGGCTTCGCTTGTTTGTGCAACCCAGTTGCTAGCATGCTGCGGACCGGTGGCAGTTCACAGACCAGTGGCTGGACACCCCTGTTCTAGAGACAATGTCAGCATGTTAAATAATTGCTGCATTTGGCTCTTATGATTTTCTTAACCCTATTCATGAAACCTACACAGTGCTTATTTATCGTGGCCAGCAAGCTGCTTATTCTTGATTATGCATGTTCATTCTTGAAAGAGCAAACTATTTCTCAACAACTGATTTTAATTCTAACAGGACTTGCAATGGTGCAAAGTTGCAAAGATAAGCTGAGAACTCCAAACTCTTTACAATGTTTATTAAGGTCTGGACGATGCTAAGAAATGCATTATTTATTAGCTTAGCACTTGATTAGGTGTTAAATAGCTGTCACAAGAGATTTTAGCAGTAGCTGACTTGACTTCCAGCAATAGGCACATTATAAGGTGATCTAGAATAGTATAAGAAATGTTAAGTTTGCATGAAGAGTCAGACGCGAAGAGCTTCAGTGAAGAGTTTATTAAGTGACTACAGCTCGAATGGACCCGAGTTGGCTGGGCTACGGCTGCTTCTTATAGCCAGCAGCCGTAGTTGCCAGCCAATGGGAGTGCAGGGTTTCTTCCCGCACTATTTAAACCAATACCATATGACATTTTACAAGAACAGTTCAAATAAACCAATAACATTCAAACCTACATACATAACACCCCTCCCCACTAGGTTCAGTCCATACCAAACCTCAACCTACCTAATGTATTCTTTTAAATAGGTGGGGCTCTTACGTGTACGTTGAGACCTTCGTGGTTCAGAAGTTTTAACGTTCTCACCCAGTGAGAGAGGAAATGTGTCTGCTGACATTTCCCTGCTGGGACTTCCTGTGAAAGGAGACCCTGTTAGACTGTTAGAATCTGGTCTCTCCTCCCAACCCATCTCCATTCCAATGTCAGCACCCAAGTCAGGTAGTGATGTGCAATCTTCCACTTCTAAGGATGGATCTTGGCATTGTGACAGGTTTTGGGATGGTTCCTGTCATAATGGCTCGTTACACATGGGGCTGATTCTTACTTGCTGATTTTCCTCTTGTTCCTCCCCTTCCCCCCTAGAAGTGACATCAGGTGAGGGAACTAGAGAGAGACAAGGGCGATGTTCCTGAGGGAACCTGGATCTAAGTTGATCAATGTGCCTGCTCCAGAGGAGTCCATCCTCTGTTTGTACCCTGTAAGAACGAGGGCCTGTGATCTGAGTTATTTTAGCAGGAATCCACAAAGGTTCACCTATGAGGTTCTTAGCATAAACAGAATCACCCACACTGAATGTACAACTTTGGAAGTGGAATCCAGTGGTGCGTTGGTGCATAAGTGGGATGAAGGCGGTCAAGGGAAGACCTAAGTTTCCTACCCATCAACAACTCTGCTGGGGATAAGTTATTAGATGGGTTAGGAGTGATGTGCTGAACACTAAGAAGTTTTTCAACCTTCTCAGTGATGTCCCCAGGACCCAGTTGCTGAAGCTTCTCTTTGGTAAAACGTACCATGCGTTCAGCCTGGCCGTTAGCCGAAGGGTGCCCAGGGGCAGTAAGGGCATGTCTGATACCCTGTTGTGCTAGAAAGGATTCAAAGAGGTTAGATGTAAATTGAGGGCCATTGTCAGAGACAAGAACATCAGGTAACCCGTGGGTTACAAAGAGTTTTCTGAGCTGCTTGATGACAGCTTCAGCTGTCGTGGATGTCATGGGAAACACTTCTAGCCATTTGGAATATGCATCTACTATAATAAGAAAGGTGTGCCCTCTAGTAGGACCTGCGAAGTCTATGTGAATCCTAGACCAAGGGCCCCTAGGACATTCCCATTCCTGTGTGGGGGCGTGAGATGGGGCAGGCCTGACCACCTGACAGTTGGGAGAAGATGCAACCCAGTTTTCAACCATTTTGTCAGTACCTGGCCACCATACATAACTCCTGGCCAATCCCTTCATCCTTACAATACCAGGATGACCCTCATGTAACATTTCCAAAACCTCTCTGCAGTTTTGCAGGAATAACCACCCTGTTACCCCACAAAATACATCCTCTTAATACAGATAATTCAGTTTGCCTGGATTTAAAAGGTTGGGCAAGGTGAGGTAGATCTTGGAAGAGGCCAACCTTTCTTAATCCAGCCTATAACAGGAGCCAACACAGTGTCTTTGGCAGTCTCTCTGGCAATTTCAGCAGCGTGTACTGGAAGCTTGGCAACAGTTTCTAGGAAAAAGGTGTGTGTTTCAGGTTCAAAGTCCTCCTTGTGGCAAGGCAGTGGGCAACGACTCAATGCATCAGCATGTCCAATGTCCTTGCCAGGCCTGTGAATCAGTTTGTATGAATAAGCTGCAAGAAATTCAGTCCACCTCAGCATTCTTGGTGACAGGATAGTAGGTGTAGGTTTGTCTCCTGCCACAATGCCTAACAGAGGTTTGTGATCTGTAACAATGGTAAATGTCCTGCCATACAGATATTCATGAAATTTATTGACAGCTGCAACAACTGCCAATGCCTCTTTGTCCAGTTGGCTATAATTCCTCTCTGCTTTGGTCAAAGTGCTGAGTAAAATGCAATAGGGGCTTCTCTCCCACTGGGAAGCCTGTGGCTCAAAACCCCCATACACACTCCAAAAGGGGATGCATCACAAGTCAGTACAACAGGCAAATTCTCAGAGAACTGTATCAGTACAGCATCAGATGTGATTAGTCTCTTAATACTGTTAAATGCTGATTGTTTCTTCCTCCCCCAGATCCAAACAGACTTCTTATCAAGTGATCTGTGCAAAGGTTCAGCAATGGTTGCCTTTTGAGGTAGAAACATGTAATAAAAGTTAATAAGTCCAAGGAAGGCTTGCAAATCTGTTTTGCATTTAGGTTTAGGGGCTTCTTTGATTGCTTTAACCTTGGTATCAGTAGGGTGGATGCCATGCTTGTCAATCATGTAGCCCAGGAACTCAACCCTGTCTGTCTTAAGTGTGCATTTTTCTTCCTTGACTTTTAACCCCGCTTTCTGAATCTGGTAAGGACTTCTCTAGTCTTTCTTGAAGCTGAGTGTCATTTTCAGCAGAGATTAACACATCATCAAAGTAAGGCACTACCCCTGGCAGTCCTTGAAGCATTCTTTCCATAAGGCTTTGAAAGATGCCTGGTGCCACGCTTACTCCAAATTGTAACCTTTTACATTTGAAGGCACCTCTGTGAGTCACAATGGTTTGGGCCTCTGCAGTGGCATCATCAACTGTTAGTTGTTGATATGCCTGGGCCAAGTCCAATTTGTCAAAGACTGTACCCCTGCCAAGTGAATGTAACAGATGATGCACCACTGGCACTGGATATGTGCTCTGCTGCAGAGCATGGTTCAGTGTCCCCTTATAGTCTCCACAAATTCTTACTGACCCATCAGTCTTGACTGGTGTGACTATGGGTGTTTCCCATCTGGAGTGATCAGTGGGCTCTAAAACCCCTTGAGCTATTAGTTTATCTAATTGTGCATCAATTTTTTCCTTTAAGGCAAATGGGAACCTTCTGGGCTTTAAACGAATTGGGGGCACCTTGGGATCTAAGTTGAAAGTGATAGGGGTCCCCATATACTTGCCCAGTCCTTCGCTGAAGACCTCTGAAAACTCAGACTTCAAGGACTCCTCCATTCAGAGTTGCTCATGTGATTGATGCCAGTCACCTCGATGCCTAGTGGCTTGAACCACTCAAGTCCCAGCAAGCTTGGGCGATCCTTGTCCACGATGGTCAGGGGCAAACGTTTGGTGTGGCCTTTAAACTTCACGTTGAATTCTCTTGTTCCAACTACTGGAATCTTGTTCCCTTGGTAGTCTTTAAGAGTCAGTGCTTGCTTCTGGAAATGTTTCTTCTGAATGTTGGGAAGTAGCCTGTGAATAGTGTCCCATGACACCATCGATAAATAAGAGCCTGAGTCCACTTCCATTTGGCAAGGCCTTCCTTCAATGAACACCTTCATGTGTACTTTTCTGCTTCTCAAGGGTGAAGAATGACCAATGGTGATTGTTTGATGAGTTTCATTCTTCCCATTTGCTTCTGAATTTCGCCCCATCTTTTCAATGAAGTTGTTGGGCTTGAAATCTTTGTCAGGAAACTTTCTTCTGTGTGGAGGAGTTCTGGATGATTTGCAGACTCTTGCTAAGTGACCTCTTTTTTCACAACGAAGGCAGATGGTATCAAGAAACTTGCATTCAGTGCTGGGGTGCCCCCCCCACAACCTCTGCAATAAAAGTCTTGCCTCTTTTTTCCAGGGTCTTTCCTTTTCTTCTCCATTCTGAGTCTAAAAATTCCTTCCTCCACCTCACTGCAATCTGAATCAGAGTCTATTTGCTCGCAATGGGTTGTTGTGGATTTATCCCCATCAGAATGGCTTGAGGCCTGGCTTGAGGCCTTGTTAATCTTTTTCATGGCCGCTGCTGAGGACTTGGTGGCTTCCGCTGAAACAGCTTCTTCTATGGCCTCCTTAAATGTGATCTTAGGTTTCATTAACAGTTGAGGCCTAGGACAAACCGATCACGCATGGCCTCTTCTAAGTTGGTAAAGTCACAAGCAGCCCCAATGTCCCTTAAGCTTGCCACGAAGTCATTAACATTTTCGCTTTCCCCTTGATCCCGACAGTAGAACTCGTGTCTCTTAATGAGGCACGATACTTGTGGGGCGTAATGGGCTCTTAAAAGCTTTTCCAAATCAGGCCATTCCATTACCTTCAATTCTGCAGCTCCCGCCAACGCCTTTGCCATCTTGAAGACTGCCGGACCGCAGTGCGTGAGAAATACCGCCCTCTTCCGCTTCTCAGGAATATCGGTGAGGTCGTTTCCTTCCAAGTACATCTGGAAGCGATCCACATACGATTCCCAGTCTTCCGCTGCCGGATCGAACGGGGCTGGGGGGGTGTTCAGCACAGCCATCTCGCTCTTCTGCTCGCCTTCCGCATTGTCTCTTCTTCAGGGCAATCCCACCTTCGTCGCCAGTGTTAAATTTGCATGAAGAGTCAGACGCGAAGAGCTTCAGTTAAGAGTTTATTAAGTGACTACAGCTTGAATGGACCCGACTTGGCTGGGCTACGGCTGCTTCTTATAGCCAGCAGCCGTAGTTGCCAGCCAATGGGAGTGCAGGGTTTCTTCCCGCACTACTTAAACCAATACCATTTGATATTTTACAAGAACAGTTCAAATAAACCAATAACATTCAAACCTACATACATAACAAGAAAGATTCACTATTGCAAGCCTGGTGCTAATTACTCTTGGCCCCATGAATCATGCAAGAATATAAGGCACATGGTGAAAGGGAGAAAATGATACTATTTTACTTTTTTTAGGAGGAGCCCAGAAAAATAGTCTAGGATTCATAGGGATAGAATCTGGGAGAGAAAAATTAGGGGAAGGTCTTGAATTAAGGGAAGAGCAAAGGGAGATGTTTGTTCTCAATGTAGAAATCAAATGTGAATAGTATTTTTCCTATTAACTGCTTATCAGTGTTGTCTTGGCCAGAAAGTCCAGTTTAGGAAAGAAGTACAAAATTAAGCAGAAGATATACTTCTGCTTAATTTTGATGTTTCTAGCAACATACACAGAAACACAAATAGACAGTACAAGAACCTCGGTGGTGCAGTGGTTAGAGTGCAGTACTGCAGGTTACTTCTGCTGACAGCCAGCTGCCTGCAATTTGGTAGATCGAATCTCACCAGGCTCAAGACTGACTCAGCCTTCTGAGGTCAGTAAAATGAGGACCCAAATTGTTGGGGGCAATATGCTGACTCTGTAACTGCTTAGAGAGGGCTGTAAAGCACTATAAAGTGGTATATAAGTCTAAATGCTATTACTATTTATTAAAATAAACTTAATAAGATGGAAAATGTATATAAAGAATGTAAACGATGGAATTGACCCAACCCATCCTCCTTCTGGGTTCCCAGCTTTGCATTTGCAGATTAAGAACCAATCTTTTACATGGCATAACCAAATACAGTTCAGGATTGTGTTGATTTTAATTTGGAGTACTGTATGAATGAATCATTTGGGATCTATCACTAAGGAGCTGTATAGGCAGACCCAATACAGCTTGGGTCTTTCAGATATCAGTACCTGCATAATATTATGTTTTTGTATTAGTCTATTCTTGTCATGACGTCAGTGTATTATCACAATTTTATCTGTGCATTCATCACCAAATTATTCTTGCTTTGCTATATCAGTTCCCACAGCTTGACTGAAATTATTTAGTATATTGTATATACACTGTCTTTGACATCTAAAGAAATAAATGATTGTCCCAAGGTAACATTAGATCAACTCTCCCCAATTTGATGATCAGGAAATTTTCCTGATGTGCTGAGATGGCAAAACCCAGAATTTTTTACCAAAACATGCTATTTTGTAAAGTTGACTGGAAATTCTGGGAGATGCAATTCCAGTATGCCACTGTAATAATTCATTAAAGCAGTTTCTCCTACTAAATGCATATTAACTGTAATTTGCCAGAAGGTACAAATTGAAAGCAAGCCTGATTTTTTAAAGGAAATAACAGAAATGGAAAAAAAGCATCTGAAAATAAGATTATTCATAATTTTGGATAATGTATTATATTGTCAAACTCAAATGAAATCAAAATATTGCTGTTAGTACAATCTTGCCAGCTTCTAACAACTTAGAGTTCACTATGAAAAGATTACAGAGAAGCAACTTCCCACAATTAATAATTAATTATTTTGGGATTGCTATCGTATTCAATGAGAAAGAAAAAGAAAGAGGGAAAGGGAAGGAAAGGAAAGAAGGGAGGGAGGGAGGGAGAGGGAGAGGAAAAAGAGAGAAAACCAGAAATGAAAGGGAGGGAGGCAGGGAGGGAGAGAGAGACACACATTTCCCACAAAAAACACTGGGAGCCACGAAACCTAGGTAGGCGTGGCTGGGGGGGATCATGTGACCGGGTGGGAGTGATGTTGAGTTGGCCACACCCACCCACATTTTGTGGCTCCTGGTGTTTTCTTTTCTGTGGGAAAGAGGTCCAAATGGCTCTTTGAGTGTTTAAGATTGAAGACCCCTGGCCTATGTGAATTAATTTCCCTCCGCAACAGTGTGCATCCATAGAATATGCACCGATAAAGCCATATCTATCTTTTTTTTCTTCCATTCAATCACATCCAGTTCTCAGAAACTGTCTAGACAAGTCACTGTAGTTTTCTTGACAACGTATGCCATGGCCTCTTTCCTAGGGCTGAGAGAAAGTGAATGGCCCAAGGTCATTTAGCTAGCTTTGTGCCTAAGGTGGGACTAGAATCCATGGTCTCCTGGTTCCTAGTCTGATGACTTAACCATTGCAGCAGACTGGTTCTCAACCCATTTCTCCAATGATACAAATACAAATGTCTAAGCCTAAATGCAACTGGAGACTGGGAGGAAACCAGAAATAATGTTGCAGTCCTAAAGACAATCAAGATCCACTTAGGGTATGGGCCTTCTCCACAAATTCTGGGGGCACTGACTATGTAGACTGTGTAGCTCCAGCTAATTAGCTATCAACCAATACAGACTTCAAATAAGAAATAGTTATGATCTTACTCTATATGGGACCAAACGGCTGGGGAGAAGCAATTAATGAGCAAAAAGATGATTTAAGGCACACATCTATTTAAGCCAAAGCATCAAATATAAAATAAGATCAGAAAGCTGCTATCATGCTGACAAGCAAGAGAACACTTGCAAAGTGGGCATTTATTGTTTCATAAAAACAGCAAGCAAATGAACATAAGTCATACTGATCAGAAAATAGACCATAATTGAGATTTTCCTAGGCCAGGCATTTCCAATACTAGGAAGGACAGAACCGCGGTAAATATAAGTAGAGCCTTCAATATGTGATGAAGCAATCTGAGAATACATCCACTGCATTTTGAAACAGAAAATAGCTTCTCTTCACTGTTAGTTTTTATACTATAATGATTATATAATGTTGTCTTATTCATTAAAATAAGACAACCAGCTACACATTTCACGTTTGTCTAAATTAATCCAGCTTAAAGCAGTATTTTGGGGTAAAAAAATCTGTCCATTGGGGAAAAAAAACCAGGATGCCCTAGCCAAAGTCTGGAAATAAATACAAAAAAGGAACAAGTTATCTTTCCTTAAGACATAAATGAAATAGGCAGAATTGCTCACAGCATCAGTGAAGCAATATTTTATATCCCTGTGTAATAGAAAGAATGATAAGCCAGATGCAACAGAGATATTTTAGAAGAAAATATGAGAAGCACACTTTTGACCTTTTCTTTTCACTTGAGATGCACAGAGGATAACCCTGATGAAATGGTGATATAACAGTTGGGAAAGAAAGCAAATAAAAAAGGGTTCTGAATTACTACAGCAGGGTGCTGCATAGACTGGGAATTGTGAGTTTTCTTACTCCTTTGAATGCACAGAACAATACAACTCTCAAAAACTAGGTGTCATGTTGTATTTGCACCACAATCTTGGTTTTTCTTAACCCAACATTTTTACAATTTAGATTCTGTAAATATGAAACTCCTAAATTTGATAGAACTTTTTGTTATTAACTATCTATTTTTAAACCTGATTCTTAATCTATTGGCTGTTTTTGTTAAATATTGACTACAGGTTAATTTCCAGTATTAGTTAGAATTATTTTATATGTAGCATTGATTTAGCTGTCTGTAAATTTGTATTTCTTTTTTCCTTCATGGCTATGACATTAAAATTTTTTAAATTATAAAAAAAGGAGAAATGATGAAGAAAAGTGATATGTAGCTCAATATAAGTTTTCTTTAACAGAAAGTACAATGTCCCTAGAACAACAGGTTAAGAAATACAATGTTATGAAACATTTCTGTTATGTTCGGCTTGCTTTAAAATGGCTCTTTAAAATCCTCATTGGAACTTTTTCCAGTGGTGATAAAGCAACAAAGAGGTAGAATCAGAGTGACATTAAGTAATACACTGAGGCACAAAGCAAAAATAGGTGCTGGAGTCTGTGACAAAACAGGCGATTCCAGCCCCCATCCCTGTCCCCACTGAGAAAAAGGAAAGACTAATAAGGAAAATGTTTCTTGATAAAGTACCCAGAAGTCCTAATGAGCAGAAGTTCCATGATGTCGGCAGGAAAATAGAAGGGAGAAAAAGGAAACCTACTGAACAGTGGTAGCTGAAAGATGAAAGGTCAGTTAAATCAGGAATTCAGTAAATTCTGGTGCACTGCTATGTTACTGGCCGATTTTCTAATAGATTCTCTATTGTACTGTAATGTCCTAGAGTATTTTCTCCTAAACTTCTTCAGCTTTAATCATTTAGGGAAAAAATAAAATTGAATTTTATGAATGGACTATTTATCAAAGTTTTAACTTTTTTTCCTTAAGATATTTTCCCCTGGAAAATTATCAGTAACTTCCAATATAATATGAGATACAGTAAACTGACTTATTTCTACCTCCAGTGACCAGCTCTGAGATGTTGCAATATCAGTTTTACTGTTAAACTTTCAAAACTAGAGATTAAGAATTTTCACAAACACTATTATAGGAAGTAAACAGGAAGAGTGGACAGTGTTGCAAGGGTTAGAAACAATGAAAATGATGAGATGGAGCACAGCAATAAGATGACTTGCCAGCAAGCTAAAGAAAATATGGGTGAAAACAGACAAGAGTTAAAGCCTATTCCAAAGAGGACTGTATTGATGTAATAAAATATAAAACAAGCTTTATCTTGGTTTGAATCAGTTGCAGAGGTGGTATTCAGCAGGTTCTGACCAGTTCTGGAGAACTGGTAGCAGAAATTTTGAGTAGTTCGGAGAACCGGCAAATACCACCTCTGACTGGAAATTTTACAGTATCCTTCCCCTGCCATGCCCACAGAACCGGTAGTAAAAAAATTTCAGTCCCACCACTGGTTCAGTTGCCAAGCCTCACCTTTTTACCAGGTGATAGGAAAGTTGTTACAAAGGAAATCACAGCATGTTTGTCCCAGATTCCATGGGGACACATTAGTTAAAAATGGAAAAGTTTAAATAGTAAAGTTGCTGGCATTCTTGTAACAGTATCCAATTCTTCTCAAAAATTGTTTTTAAAGAGAACTCTAAAAATCATCCTTGCAGAAAAAAAAAAGGAAAAAAAATCTCTCTTGTTCAGACAGCTGGCAAACGGTCTGACATGGGGCATCATCCAGAGACTTACAGAATAGTAAGAGAAATTTTAATATTTTGAAAGGGGCATGGAGCACATTCTGGAAATAAATATAAAAATAAATAAGTTTTTGTCCCTACTTCCTCCAGTGACAAAGCTGCATGAAGTAGAAGCCTTGCAGTGTTTCCACTATATCAACATACTGGCAATAAAGAGATGGCTCCAATGTTTTGAATGAGGGCAATAGTTCCATCCAAACATACTTGAATAAGAATGTTTTTGAAATGCAGCAATTAAAGAATGCTCCCTTTTTTAGATTAAATTACCAGAAAAAGTGCATACATTATCAGAAAAAGCCAGTAAAAGGCTGAAACAACAATAAAGTAAAATGTTCTGAGGAAAGCTGCCTACAATTATTCCATTTTAGGTTTGTGATGTGCCTTCCTGATGACACTTCAATCTTCAAGGAGTCATCAACTTTGACAGAAGTGTAATATCAAGCATGTGCAATATTATTTGAGTGCATAGTAAAGAAGCACAATTAAAAGATAAAAGCTTATTTTCCCCTTAAACAAACATTGCCTATCAAGGCTTTAGTCTATGTTTACCCCAGTTATTGAATGATAAAAATGGAGAGTGGAACTCATTGAAGTTTGGATAAAATCTCATTAATAATCTCAAAAGTACAATTTAGAAAAAAAAAGAATCAGGTAAATGGTTTTTCACATTAAAGAGAAGTGGTGAACATGGGCTGCGAGATGATCGTAAAGTCATTGGAAGCAATTTTTACTCCTAGTCTACATGTTTCTGTTAGTATTAACAAATAACTTTAACCCAGTTCTTAGTTAAAACAGACATATACTATATATCATTAGGCCCTTAATCACTGTCATTAGTAGAGCCAGGTACAACTCTTAGGATCCCCTGTGTAGGCAGACTACAAATAACTTCATCTGAGTACGATATCATTCATGTACAGTTTAAAAAATCTTATCCTGCAGTATATTTAGTGAAAACATGCTCTTAGATCAGTTTGTGGGAGAATGATTCTTTAAGCCTCCTCTATAGTAGCATAACTTTTTCTTGCTTTTTTTTAAAATAAAGATAAATTTCCTATTGAAAAGTGTTGGTGGGTTTTTTTACATACTTTGAAATATTTTAGCTGTAGATGAACTTCAAAGCTTTGCTTCATTTTCAAGGTACTGAAAATAAGATGTGAACAATCCTGAAGTAAACGGTGGCTTAGTTTCAGATTGATAGCACATACTCCAGTTAACATGTCTCAGAGCCAGTCACGTACTTCATGTGGAAAACAAAACTTGGAAAAGTTATGGGCATAGGAGTCCAGGGCTAGCCATGATGCCACACAAAAATGAAGTGCACAATAACATCATGTTAAACCTGCTTTTCATACATGTCCTAGTGCTGGGCATGGATACAGAAGTCATCATTTCTGTCATTATGTTTTTATACAAATTTCATTATTTAACATGCCTAATCCCCAAAGGCTAAATTAAGTTTTGGATGCAGGGGTAGTGGATGGTTTATTCCAAGCCTATGTAAGAAGATAATATAAAGACATAACATGAAGCATCAATCAAGGGCTATCTAAGAATACCAAAGAATGTAACACAAGGCAGAATCAAAGTATTTTCAAGAATACTTTGAAAGAAATACTTGCAAGAAACCTTCTACCAGTCAGGGAACCTAGAGAGATAATGTTGGATGGACCCGTTCAGTGCCAGCAAGACTGCAGCAGCCTCTTGGTTAGTTTTATCCCACCAGCTGTTTGTTTTTTTTTACTAGCTTATATTCAAGTCATAATTAAGCACACTTGCTTTTTAAGTTGAATCTCCTGAATTTTGCCAAGGACATGGAGGATAATTTTTTCTTATCTTGGAAGGCTTTGCTCTGCTGCCAAGATTGACACCAACAAGGTTCAAGATTGAGTTCTGCCAAGAATGACACCATCAGAGGTAAGGAGTCTTTGTTAATATTAGGTATAAGTCCATCTCAGAGTAAAAAAAGTATCTATTTCTCAAGGTTAATTAGACTGTGCCACACGGTCTTAAAATGGTGTCGCCGCCTCGAGTCTGCCTGCAATTGAGCGTGCACGGCCCCCAGAAAGGGAAACCGCCCAGGCACACTTGTGGAATTTATCGGGAAGGCAGCCCGGATTGTTGAGTGCCGTTTTCGAAGTGACAGTGAGGCGATGTAAATAATTGAAGTTAGCGGCTTTTAGAACGATCGGGGAGATAAGGCTCTAGGGCCACTGCCCCAGAGCGATCCAGTGGACTTGAAAGAAAGAGTAACCTTACGATCTCCGGTATCCCGTGCGTTCCCAGGTTGAAAGGATTGGAAAGCAGAGAAAAAATTCCTGCGGTCACTCCCAGCTGGGTGGTGACTGGGAAGATAAAGGCTCTGAGGCAGCCGCCTCAGAGCGCTCCTGCGCTCGGTCCCTGCCTGCTAGCCCCGACGGTCTGATGTTACTTGAGGCTGTTGGGAACGAAGGGAACTCTGCCAGAATGAGAAATTCTAACTGTTAGGGAAAATCCTAAGGAAAAATACTGTTTTTGCTCTGCTCCGGCCAAACCCAACTAAGCTAAAACTGGGGCGCTGGGGTCGAGTCCCGTGGAGGAGGAGGAGCGTCCTAATAATTAAGCCCAGCCTGCCTAAGAAGAGACTAAGCACCTCCCACTACTGGATGCTCTGAACAGCTCGGGGGAGAAAGATCCTACTGCACACTGGACTCTCACAAAGGCCAAGGCAAAACAAAGTATAACCAACATATAACCTTTAATGACTGAAGTAAAAAAAATGCTTAATTACATACTACAATTCTGAAGCTTATAAGATACGAACTCATGTATAATTCTATGTATTACACATCTAAGATAAGGAAATACACACCACTATTCAATTCCTCAATCTTATGATAAAACAGCAGTACTTAGACTACACCCCCACATCCAGGACATGGCTGCAGATACCTACGGAACTGGGTTTAATTTAGGAAAATCAGATGCCATATCACCCTGACTTATTTTTTTCCAGATAGAGAAGAAGAAATGTAGAATGTTTGAAAGAAAGGTTTAAAAAAAGCTCACTAATGCATCATGCTAAAGCAGACTGCACTACAGGGAGGCATTTGTTACTGGCTTATCATTTTTATCCCAGGGAGTCTAACTACCAAGGCTGTTGTAATTCAGACAAAGTACCATTGTAATAGCTCTCAGAGATGTATCTTGGACAACACTGACATTTATTTCAGGCTGTAATATTTAGTGACACATCATTGTTCAACCAACTAAAATGGAAAAAGAATAGCTATTCATCCTTTTGTGAATAATCATAATTGTAATAATAATTTACTTGCAAAAGGCAGCCTTACTTGAAATAGCTTATATCCTATGACAATACCTTTAACATTATTAAACAACATCTGCCTATCCCAGGTACTTTCCTAAGACTAGAGAGATGGACAAAAATGCCAAATCCAGTCTAAACATCTAGTTGATTGTCTGACAAATCATAATAATTATTAGTATAAAAGACCAATTTTACAAAACTACCCTGCTTGGAATGGTCTATATTTTCAGATCATTATCATTATCATCAACATCATCATCATCATCATCATCATCATCATCATCATCATCATCTTTTAACAACTCCATAATCCCTTGTGGGATGGAATCTGGGCAACTGAATGGAGCTAGCTGAGTGTTTAATGGCCAGATGCCCTTTCTGTTGCCAATGTGAGTTTTGTTCAGCAGATATATTCTCATTGTGGCCAACAAGAGAAATATCTGCCTCTACTTAGGATAGAACTCACAGCCTCCTGATTGTAAGGCGATAACTCCATCTCTAGGCCATCGCACCACTCTTTGTCTATATTCTCAGATACTACCATAAAAATTATTAGGTCCCAATTAGGACTTGAATTATTAAGTTTCCACCAGTTGTAGACTGGAAATGTAGATATACTGGTAACTGTAAATAGACAGAATCCAAACCTGTTGTAAAACCAACATGAGCAACTCTAAAATCTAAACATTTAGTGGGTGAGCATTATTGCCAGTATATTACTTCAACTCTCTATAAAACAGATGTGAATGATCATCCCCCTTAAATTGTCTGCAAGCTACAGTAACAAATAAAACATTGAAATAGTCAAGCCTGCAATCCGCAGCTGAGAGAGATGTTCCTCAGTGAATACACATGGAGAATACATTACCTGGATAAATGTTATTTGAGTTATGTGTTCATTTTCCAGAAATTACCCTCTTTATAACTACAATTAAAAACAAAGGAAACATGTATTTTACATATTTAAACTTATTTCCAGTCATTCAAGAATTGTCCTGGGTTTTGTTGCTGCTTCAGCTTTTATGATGATACCATAAACTTTGGCACAACATTCCTAGACAAAGTTATTTGGAAATAAGCTATGATGATTTAAATGCAAGTAATACCAAAGTGGTTATGATGTTAAAGCTACATCGGTTTGTTTGAGTTTAGGAAACCTATTAAACTAGCTTCAATTTTTTTCCATTCAGCCTGTTGTGGTTCCATACACTTTCCTTTGTTTAGAATTCACACAGAGTAAATGACTATATACAGGTAAAAACTGCAGAATGTGTGTATTATAACAAGCAACAAGAAACTCATCTGTATTTTCACTTGGAATTCCTATTCTTAATAGCCTCTTCTCACATCTGCTATAACTGTTTTAGGATTATTATTTTTTTTCTTTTTGAGGGAAAGCATTAAAAAGCCATTGCTGTTGCAACTTTTCAGAATAAAAAACAAAAAAAAATTAAACTGGAGAACATTGGGTGGAATCTTATATGGAGTCCTTATTCCCAGATAATATTGTTATAATATGGTTTATTTGTTTTGATCTTTAGTGTGCTGCATGAACTTAGTTGCTTGTGGTTTATTCAACAATCCATTATGAAACAAGGATGGCTTAGTGAAAATTGTGGACATAGGTTATTTTGGGGAATAGCTAATTTCTTGAATTCTTTCCTTGCTTGGAAGTATCCAAATCTGGCTTACTAGCCAAGATCATGCAAAACCTTTTACTGGTCAGGGTAGATTAACCAAGGATTTATTTCTTTCATTTCAATGTTGTAGAACAGTGTTTCTCAATGTTGGGAACCTTAAGGCATGTGGCTGGCTGGGGAATCCTGGGAGTTGAAGTCTACATGCCTTAAAGTTCCCAAGATTGAGAAAAAGTGGTGTGAAGTATTTGATATTTTGTAAGGTTTTTACATCTGATTAGGAAAAAAAACATTCCTTTAAATCATTTCCACATCATTATTATGATAAAATGTCCCTTTAAATACTTTATGTGCATTCTATTACTACTGTGAAGAGAATGAAACATAGTTATCTAGGGCAATAATAATGACATTTGTATATATTGTTAACAGAATATGTATCTGAGTTGCTGTTTTGTTTTTTTAAAGTCTGAACAGCAGGCTTCTTTTTCTGCTTGATTTAATTCTCTACTCATTTTCTGAAGTTATATGTAAAAAAAAATCTGATAGCAGCTGCATGCAATTCTGAGTGCCTAATGCATGTGCAATTTTTTAAAATGTATGTTGTGTAGAGAAACGAGAAGGGGAATAGAATAAGACTCGTCACTTATTTTGACACTGAACATGTATCACTAAAGTTGAGAATTTTTATCTATCTATCATCTATCTATCTAATTTACCTACCTACCTACCATATCTAGCTATGTGTGTGTAATTGGCTTTCAAACAGTTGCAAGGAACAGCTTATTGAGAATGCTTAAAGAAAGGACAAACCTTTCATAGTCCTCCACTATGTTGCTGAATTATAAATCAATGTTGAGGTTTTTGTAACTGAGTGCTATTTTAACTGTGTGCATTATGAGTTGGGCTCTGCTTGATGTGCTCTTATGTTTTAATTAAACAAACAGAAGTAAAGGAGATCTCACAAGTGTGGAATCTGCTCAGATCCACTCTATTAACCACAATGAAGCCACCAATAAATAAAAAAGCAATGCCATGATTCAGTCTGACCCAAGATTTCAAAAATCCCTTTCAGAAGGTAATTGTATGGTCAAGCCCATTCCTAAGTGGAGACATGAGGAATCAGCACTGAATCAACCAAACAAATCCCACTTCAGGTGGTTTCACTTGAGCTTCTCAATATATATTTTCAATTTCATGCTGAGCCCCACCAACCTGTCCTATTCTCCATTTCTCCAAAATACCAACAGAGCCATTACTTTCATAGGAAAGTTCAAGCAGTACATTGTGAAATAATAGGAGAAAGGGTCAACCTGAGAAAAGGGAACTACTTGTGATTGGCTCTAAATCAGGAGGAGGAGAAGGAAATTCTGGAGTGAGGTACTGTATATAACATTCCTATGGCCTTGCGCAGGGGTGGGATTCAACCAGTGTTACTACTGGTTCAGTTATTATGTTTTGCATGCGCGGGTGCGCTTTGCACACACGTGCACCAAAGCGTGCTGCATGTGTGTGTAAAAACACCTTAAGCTGTGCTGCCCAGAAAGCTGATAAGTGCTGCACGCGGGTGTGCAGCCACTTGAAAAGCCTCTATTTCCCTGCTTTTTGAACCTCAGCTGTGCCGCGCAAAGCAGCTGAGGTTGAAAAAGCAGGAAATAAAGGACAGGTAAGAGCCTGGGTGGTGGTGGTGGAGCAAACAGCAGCAAACACAGAACTGGTTCTGTGCCTGCTGCTCTTCAGAGCTACTGGTTCTATAGAGCCGGCCAGAACCGGTAGCATCCCACCCCTGGCCTTGTGTCCAGCAACAGGTATGTGTTATATTCATGCTATACAGGATGAGAAAATGGCACAGAGCCATGCTTTCATTCACGGTTGCTATGCAACAATTTTTGGAGTTCTATAATGGCTCTTGGGGTGCATTTATGTATGACATATACTGTATTTAACAAATTGCATTCAGAATTCTACCAGTATGAGTACCATGGAAGAAAATATACCTATATGAATGAGGTCACCAAAATAATAATTTCACAGATTATTCACATAAATTGCCATTGTTTTAAAAGTATGGATTATACTTAAACTGAGGTATACACAAATATATGGGAGAAATTATTTGGCTCCCCATAGTCTTATCATCTATTATAATCCCATGCTTTTAATTCAGATTGACCTTTCACTAGCAATTATTGGCCCTGTAAGAAACATGATGTATAATAGTACTTGTTCTAGGCCAAAGTATATATACAAAAGAACATTTAACTGACACAGAATTTTTCTTCAAAGGTTCTGATGGTAACATATTGAAGTTGGTTTCTTGTTTAAAATGTTTTCTTGGCATTTTTAATAGCAGATAGGAACTGCAATTTATATTGTAGTCACTACAGTATAGTAAGATGCAGGAACCATATCTATATCTTTTGATATTTCATCTTCTACTAAATCTTCCAATTTCTAGATGACCCAAATCTTTAAGACTCATCCATCATTTCACGAGGCAGTCTTGATATAAAATACAGCAGAGGCACACAGCGCTCTTTGATGGAGAGTATGCTTCACGTTGTTTTTCCACTGCTTCAATATCAATGTCATTTGAACTGAAAGCCTGTCTCCTAGCAGGCTCTTGAAAGCATAACTATCCCCACTGTTATTAATATAAGGGCTGAAGTGGTTAAAATTGCACAACAAATTAGTAGACAAGCAGAAGTCAAACCTCAGTCAAACAACATGAGACTGAATTCAAAGGGATGAGACTGATATTCAAAGAAATGAACAGAGATGGGAATATCTCCTCTTTTAGCATTTGATGCTTCTTCATTTTGAAAACAAGAGGAAAGGGAGACACAGGACAAAAGTATGTGAACTTGCAAACGGTATGGAGAATGTGGTTAGACAGAAGTCCTGATCCCCTGAACATCCCATCCCCTATTCAGGATAGATAAATGAAGTACTTATGTAATAAAATAAAAATAATAGAATCACGGTCATACAAGATGGGGCAGCGAACAATTTAGACAGCTTTAAAAACAGACTAAACAAAAAAATGACATGTTGGATAATCATTTGTCTGAAATGGTATAGGGTTTCCTGCCCGAGTATATCCCTCATATCCTTTGGCACCCCTTTGAAACCCTGCATCCTTTTCCCAAGCTGTGCCACATCCCTGTTCACCCTCTCCAACCCAAACTCCATCCTCTTGTATCTCCCCTGACTTTGTTCTGACCCAAACCTTGTTCCAAGGAAACAAACATGAAACAGAGGTAACAGAAAAATCTTTTAATGATTCTTTACTAATTCTGTTCCTTCACGGTTAAAAGGCTGTTTCAACTTAATTATCCCTGATAAGAACGAGCCTTGCCAAGGTTGTGCAAGGCTGCCAAGAACACTAGATAAAGTTACAAAGAAATATTTCAAACACAAAGAGTCCGAACGTCCACAAGGCTTGAGTGCAAAACTTCTTTGCTTCCTGCAAAGAACTCCGGTTTCTCAGCTGTCTTTTATCTCTTGAAGGAGGGGCCATTACCTTGCAGCCTACTCCCAAGTCGCCTGTGCTGCTGCAACGGCTCTTTCCTTCAAGCAGTCCTGCACGCATGCGCACTGGGCACCGGGCACAGGCTCCTCGGGGACCTCTTCCTCACTGCTGCCAGTCTCCACAATCTCCAAAGGCAGCATTCCACTCCCTGATGGTCCTGGCCCCATCCCTACATCACATGCAGGCCCCTCATCTGAATGCTCGCTCTCCAAGACTTCAGCCGTCCGCACCTGCTGCCGGCGAACCACAACAGCACACCACTTACGTGCCTACTGGCCCAGAACTTCCAACTTCCTGACCCCTTCCCCTCTGACGTACATTGTAGGAAGTTGGTGGGGACCATTGGAAATGATGATTTGTGTGACTATGGCTGACTGAAGCAGCATAATGGCATAATGCCACAGCAGCAGTGAAGCTGTTACAACTTTACCAAATTTCAATCCCATGGGAGTCCTGGATCTTGGATGCATTGTGCGAATTAACCCATTCGGGGTACACTGATTCAAAAATTGTTACCCTATGATGCACCACTTTACCCAATGGAAGGTTACAAACAAAAAAAACCCACAAATATTTTAATAGTGTATAGATTAGGTTAATTTATGGAATAAATGAGGGTTACAATCATTATGTTGAACTAGATATACAGTAATTCTGATTTCATTAAATATGATTGCTTTTAACCAGCTGATCTGATGTCTTTTTTAGGACCACCAGCCATCAATTCTATGCCATTTCTATTCATTTAGGATCCCTCCACCCATACACTTTGGTGATCTCTGCTTCAGTTTCTAGAAAGGCTACAATGTGAGCAATTTTTATTATAACAGAGATCCGTCTGTGATAACAAAACACATATACCTAACAATGAGGGAAATAATATGCAAAGATACATGCTATATATACAGTGCTAAAACCAATTTCTTAATAATAAAAAGGAAGAAAAACTAAATGTCTAGAGAATAAAGTTAAAAATCAGATTGTGCATTATACAGAGGTAAGTGGGAAAGAGAAGTTCAAAAAGATACTTTTTACTTATGTAGGAATGAAAAATGAAAAGATCTGCATTTCCACCTGAGATTAAGCATTCATTTTGCCTTAAGCTTTAATAGGTTACAGCTTATTGTCATCCACTGAACTGATATATAGAAGTACAAATAATGAAATAACAAAGACATATCAAAACCGAACATCTACATGCACAGAAGATCAAGTGAAAAATATCAGTTGGAAGATTGGTATTGTAGCAAATAGCATTTGATGGCCCAGCAATGATTTACTGAATCACTAACAAGATCATGCTAAATTGGTTTACTGGCCAGGAGCCTCATATGAGTCTTAGAGGTACTATTAGATCTACTACACACCAAAATTGATGACATGTACATCAGTGGTGGGATTCAAAATTTTTTACTACCAGTTCTGTGGGCGTGGCTTGGTGGGGATGGCATAACTTGGTGGGTGTGGCTTGGTGGGAATGGCAGGGGAAGGATACTGCAAAATCTCCATTCCCACCCCACTCCAGGGGAAGGATCCTATAAAATTCTCATTCTCTCCCCACCCCACTAACCTGCTTTCCAGCTTTATTCTCCTGTGCAGGTCAACAAAAGAAGACCCAGCCGACCAGCTGGGATTCAGGAGGCAGAGAATAGATGGAGGCAGGGCCAGTCAGAGGTGGTATTTGCCAGTTCTCCAAACTACTCAAAATTTCCACTACTGGTTCTCCAGAACTGGTCAGAACCTGCTGAATACCACCTCTGATGTGCATATGGGATCTGGAAGCATGTTATTCTGTTGTTTGGTATCAATTGTCAGCTTGATCTAGATGGGTTAATACCATGTAATCAATTTAGGCTTGCAAAATTGCATGGCTATGAAATGTGATGTAAGGAAGGAGAAAATTTATTATAAATCAAAAGAAGCTCACTTAAAGATGAAGTCAATTATTATTCCAAAACAAAACAATACGAAAATTCAAAAGTTTGAAAGTTCAATTGCCATACCATTTTTATCTTTCATAGGTAAAATCATTTGTTGTACTTATAGTTGATTTTCTTTTTAGGTCACATTTTTAGAGTTGAACAAAAGGGAGCGGATTAAAAAGAGGAGCATTTCCCTATATTTCTAAACATCTGCCTTTTCCTCCTTCTGTGCCTTTCAGATCTCACACCCACTCTTTATAGTGCACTGTCTCCTACTAATAATAAACAAACACCATTGGATAACTTTTCCGTGCCTCTTTTTTTTAAAGAACGCATTGGGGAAGTTTTGTTGCCTCATAAGGTGAGAAAGCACAGATCTCCTGGCAAAGGCAGAAGACACCAGCTGTTTTCCTGCTACAGAAATTGAGACACCGCCAGTAAAAGCACCACATTCATTTTGCTATTCTTTCTTTGTTGATGCATCGTAACTGTGTTCGTGGAATCCCGGAGGGATTACTCGGACTATTTCAACAGTTCAAAGTGTAATAGTAAAAAAAAAAAGTCACATTTTCCCCACACAGAAGAACAGTTTATTTCTGTTCTCAGAATTCACAGCAAAGGCAGAAAGATGGATTTCTTCCTCCACTCGACTACCATCACCCTCCCGTTATTTAAAGCACTTCTGAAAAACCAGCCACGAGGAAAAAAAATTAAGAGTCATCAAGATATGTTAGGATGTGAAGATGGAAAAAAACAATAGAGGAATTACAGGTTAAGTAAAAATCTGGGGGAAAGGGCCTATTCAAATTCAGCAAATAGGAGATGAAGAAAAGGACAGCAGATCAAAAGAGAGTCAGCGGAGAAGAGAAATATGGAGACAAATCATGAGGTATACTCAGAAGTGGGGGGAACACCCTAGGATTCATATGAATTCCAAAGAAACTGATATAAGGTTACATGAAAAGATCCTCAAAATTCCATTTTGATAAGGCATTTTGCAAAATCATGCAATCATTTGAGCAAAATGATTAGAGGTAGAAATGAAGCGCTTTTCAGATGCAACCTTCTCTGTATTTGTGCCATGAACATTAAGAGGCAATCATACTAATTATTATGTATAACTAAATCTGTACATCAGTAAATGTACCTGCTTCTTTAAACACTCTGGTCTTTTTTCCTTTTATGAAGAAGCAGAAGGCACTGATTCAAAATTACTTTTACAACGATTGTATAAAAAGAAAATGCTGAAAAATGCAATGTGCTTAGCACACTGGGTTGTGCTACAAACATTGTAAGCCACCCTGAGTCTCCAGAGAAGGGCGGCATATAAATATGAATAAAATAAATAAATAAATAAATAAATAAATAAATAAATAAATAAATAAATAAAATATGCATCTATCGAATACGCTGCATGAGAAAAGTTTCCATTACAATTTCAATATCATTCATTGAAGAAACAACATAGAAATCCACATATAAGATGAAAATTGAAGAGCCTTGGTGGTGCAGGCTGTTAAATGCCTAGCACTTAAGTTCCAGCTGCCTGCAATTAGTGCAGGCTCGAATCCCACCAGGCTCAAGGTTGACTCAGCCTTCCATCCTCTTGGGGTAGGTAAAGTGAGGACCCAAGATTGTTGGGGGCAATAAGCTGACTTTGTAAAAATGCTTGGGGGCAAAAAGCCATAATAATAAGCAGGCATATACAATGGAAGGAAGGCTATTGCTGAGCGCATTGGGTTGCTCCTGTAAGCCCTGAGTCTCCGGATAAGGGCGGCATATAAATATGAATAATAAAAAAAAATCTCCCATTCATAATTCTCTTGATTTTCCTGTGTGCCATTTCATCAACATGAACACCTATATCATATTTCCATCTAGTTCTGATGGTTCCACTGACTGATTTGGGAATAGGGATATCAAAAGGGGCCTTGGTGGCTCAGGCTGTTAATTGCCTGCACTTAAGTTCCAGCTGCCTACAACTGCTGTAGGCTCGAATCCCACCAGGCTCAAGGTTGACTCAGCCTTCCATCCTCTCGGGGTAGGTAAATTGAGGACCCAAGATTGTTGGGGGCAATTAGCTGACCTTGTAAAAATGCCGCTTAGTAATAAGCAGGCATATACAATGGAATGAAGGCTATTGCTGAGCACACTGGGTTGTATCCCAAAAATTGTAAGCCGCCCTGAGTCTTCGGAGAAGGGTGGCATATAAATGTAATTTTTAAAAAATGCACTGTATGAATGATGTTTCAGGAGGGAAAATCATCTTGGAGGATGGAGAGTTACTAAGCACTATATCCTGACAATGAAAAACCTAGGCTGACTATGTGGTTTATGGGTATTTCACATGTTCATCATACTTACATGCATATAATTTTTCAACCTGGCACCTTTTCAATGTGTTGAACAACACCTAGAATTTCCTGGCAACCTTCTTTTGCATGTAACCTCATATTTTTGGTCTCTATATTAAAAGCTCAGATTTATGACAGGTAGGGATGTTAGTTATAAAAAATTAAGCTATGATTGTCATATTTTCTTCTGTAAGTAATGACGTCTGACCTTTTTATATATTTTTAAACTCAGAGCTCTACAAACATATTCCTTCTCAAGGACATAGGTATGTCTGTATATACAAATACCAGAAACCTTCAACATTTTGCCCTAATTCTCATTTCTTTTACAAATATTTCTATCATCTGTCTGTCTGTCTGTCTGCCTGTCTATCTCAATATTCTACCTTCATTGCAGGTCTGACACATATTTATTTATTTATTTATTAATGAGACTTGTATGCCGCCCCATCTCCGAAGACTGGCTCACAACTAAAACAACAAGAACAATAAATAATTAAAAAAGAATTAAACTAACAAGCCTCATTGAAATATAATTACATAAATACATGATAAAACCATGATAAAAACCACCACCCCCAAAGGGTCACAGCCCGGCTTGGTTAAATAACCAGGTCTTCAATTCACGGCGGAAGGCGCGGAGGTTAGGGGCCAGATGGAGTCCCAGGGGGAGTTGGTTCCAGAGGTCAGGGCTGCGATAGACACTTTAGCGAATGATTATTATATAATTCAGTTTTATTTTACAGGTCAGATTAATAAAGCTTTGATAAGGGAGGGGGAGAGAGTAAATAGGAAGAAAGGAAGTGAAAAAGATTCTAACTCAGCATAGCTTGACTGAATGCATAAATAATAGATTTTAATTCCTAGCCACACAAAATTATGAAGAGATAAACAACTGTCTGAAAATATATAATTTAATGGATGCAAAAAATGCACCTAAGGAGATTAGAAGAATAGCATCTCTTCTATAGCTACTAGAGCCTACCCCCAGTTAATGTGGACAATTTTTAGTCCTTCCTTTGCATACTGTGGAGTTGAGGGATAGAGGGAAAATGTGTGCTACAAATGAGCACTCACAGGACAGTTAGAGATATATTGGCAAGTATATTGTCTTTCATCTCTTAGCTTCTTTCCACATGGTCATGCATACTTAATATGTTTTTAACTTGCCTTATAAGCCTGGGGCAACTCTTGAACCAACAAATTCTTGTATTATCATACAGTCTACAAAATGCTGAAAACTATATATTGAAAAATATTTTTTTCAGTTTTTGAAACTTTTCAGGTCCTGTTGTGCAAGCAAAGATTTTCTGGTGTGATGTTGGCCAGAATGCACTACCTTCTCCTTCTGGTAAACTGCACAATAGTAGAAAGACAGTATATTTATAATATTTTTCTAATGTTCTATTTCACTTAAAACCTCCAACTTCTCATAGCTTCAAGAACTACAAAATCAAACTTCAGATATATAATTCTTACACCTCTGAGAATATGGGGAAAATACCAACTCAAAATTAACTTTTAGGATGGCTGAATCTGTGTAGTTCATTGCCATTCATTTCTCAACTTTGTCAGTAAAAGGATTCTCACCCCATTTTTTGTTTTTCTGCCTTAAAAAAAATCTGTGTAATACACACAGTACATGTTTATTCATATAGTATTTTCCAAACAGTTGAAAGAACTGAGTAATTATTTTTATCAAACCAAGATAATCTTCTTATAGCCTCAAGAACTACAAAATCAAATTTCAGATTTACAAAATCAAATTTCAGATTTAAAAAGGTGATATTTACTTGTCTGTGCACAGTAAATGCTTCCCTATTCTGAGATAGGGTTCCAAAACAGTTGATGACATGGCATATCATTCTCCCAATTACAAGATTTAAAGCTGAACATGAGAATGGGGTTCTAAGCATTTTGGCACTTCTTGGATGTTTGCCTTAGAAATTATCCCGAGTGTTCTTTTCTGTATGTTCAATGAAAATGTGAGCCACCTTGAAAAAGAAATACAGGTAGTCCACGACTTACGACCACAACTGAGCCCAAAATGTATGTTGCTAAGTGAGAAATTTGTTAAATGAGTTTTGCTCCATTTTATGACTTTTCTTGTCACATTTGGTTCAGCGAATCACTACAGTTGTTAAATTAGTAACACTATTGTTAAGTGAATCTGGCTTTCCCATTGGCTTTGCTTGCCATAAGATCACAAATGGTGAGCAGATGACCTCATAGCACTGTAACCATCATAAATATGAACCAAATGTCAAGCATCTGTATGCAAATCACATGATCATGGGGATGCTGCAATCGTCATAAGTGTGAAAAACCATTGTCGCTTTTTTAAGTGGTATTGTAACTTTGAAAGGTCACTAAATGAAATGTTGTAAAAGTTGAGGACTACCTGCCAGAGGTGGTATTCAGCAGGTTCTGACCAGTTCTGGAGAACCAGTAGCAGAAATTTTGAATAGTTTGGAGAACCAGGAAATACCACCTCTGACTGGCCCTGCCCCCATCTATTCCCTGCCTCCTAAGTCCAAGCTGATCAGCTGGGTCTTCTTTTTATTTTATTTTTATTTATTTGATTAGTCAATTGCTTACAAGATAACATGTATAAGTATAAACATAGTTATAAATACATGGATACATATAAGAAAATAAAAGAAACAATACGACACGGATGGTAGGCACTTTGGTGCGCTTATACACGCCCCCTACAGACCTTGTAGGAAAGGGGTGAGGTCAATAGTAGACAGTCTAAGGATAAAGTTTTGGGGGTTTGGGGAAGAAACCACAGGTAGAGTATTCCAGACATTGACCACTCTGTTGCTGAAGTCGTATTTCCTGCAATCAAGTTTGGTGCGGTTCACCTTGAGTTTGTATCTATTGCGTGCTCTTGTATTGTTATGGTTGAAGCTGAAGTATTCATTGACAGGTAGGACATTGCAATGTATGATTTTATATACTATACTTAGATCAGCGTAGTTCTAGGTCTTCTAGGTCTAGAACCTCAAGTCTGGTGGCATAAGGTATTCTGCAGTGTTGCCCTGCACTGGAAAGCAGGTTAGCGGGGTGGGGAGGGAATGGGATTTTGCAGTAACCTTCCCCTGCCATGCCCACCAAGCCACGCCCACCAAGCCAAGCCATGCCCACAGAACCAGTAGTAAAAATTTTTGAATCCCACCATTGCTACCTGCAAAGAAAAATCTCACCTCTTCTGAAACCTGGTGCTCCTGTGACATCTTTGATACAGGAGCCACTCCAGGACCATTTCTTTCTCCAACATTAGAGCAACGTATGAAACCCTTAGCAGCTCAAGAGGAAGCAAAGACAGTTTCTGAGATAGTGTCTGGTTCATAGGGAGTTTCTACAATATGATCTCCTGATAACCTCGGAAGAAAAAGTTTTCTTATGGCTTTTAGACTGCCAGATTACCAGAACTCATAGCACAAAGCACACAGTATATTTTTGTTTAATTATTTCTGTGGTAATTGTGTGTATACTATAGCCCTCTTTAACCTCTACCCCAGAACACTTTGCTAACAGTTTCTGGTATACTCCACAGTTCATGTTCTCTCGTCCTTTGCTATAGCTTCCTCATTTACCATATTGTTTGTCGTTTCTTGGAAACCTGAAGACTGAGTCTGTTTTTCAATTTAGTAGCAACAGTTATTGAACAGCAACATGTGGCCAAGCCAGTATAGGTCTTTTTTTAACCTTTCCCCTGTTTTAATCTTTGAATGCTCTGCAGAAACCTTATTCACTCCCAGCTGAGATAACCTTAGATCTTAAACCATATTGGATATAGTAATAAAATAAAGAGGAAGCACCATATTATTATGGACAGTAAGAAGTAATACTTTAAAAAATAAATAAATCAGAAAGTGAAGTACATTCTTCTATAAATACACTTGTTTTTCACCACATGATGAAACTGAAGTTGAATCAAATCAAATGCAACTTTGGTTCCTTGATTCATTTGACATAATTTCATCTACTGGGTGAAGAAGCTTTATAAGCATCCCAAAAATTAGATGACCATGTTACCACATTCAACTGTATTTTAAGTGGTTTAATTTTTATAACAGTTTGTAGGGATATTGGAAGCAAAAGCAGTGAGTCACCAGTATGGCCAGCAGCTACCAGGCTTCCTTTCTTATTGATTCAACCCAGAGTAAGACTACTATAAATTTGTGTACAGGTCATTGCTCCCCGTAAATCCATTTATGGTCTTCATATTGGTAACCTTTCTAACCAAGTGAATATATATAGAAATGGCACAGATAACTTTGGGTCCTCCAAGTGTTTTGGATTATAATTCCTGCAGTCCCATAATATCTGAAAATGATTGGAAATGCACTTCAAAACATCTAGAAATCGCTACCCACCCTTGTTTTTGCAGATAGACAGCTTTCTTCACATTTCTAAATCTGAAGTGCAACACAACTGTACAATTATTATTATCATTTAAAATGCTTACTACTGTGCTTCTCCAAAAATAAAAGCTGTCTTATTTTCTTTTAGGCTTGAAAATAAGCATTTGGGCTTATTTTTGGGGAGGTCTTTTTTTTTGAGGTGCAGGAAGTGGTGAGCACGGTCACCTCATGGCTGCTGGGCCTCTTAACCATTAAAAACAATTTCTATTCTATACTTCTCTTTTTTTAGACTGTAATTCTTTTGCCAAGTCATACATAACTCATTCATGATTACACAACTTGCGCGGTGGCACGCTCCGACCCTATGGCCTCTTCCCTAGGGGCCATGGGAACCGGGACCCCTGGGCTTAAGCTGGTGTATTTTAATGCCAGGTCCATGGCTAATAAGTCTTCCCTCCTCCGTGAGATCATTGAGGAGGAGGCTGCGGACCTGGCTTGCATCACCGAGGCCTGGTTGGGCCCGGAGGGAGGTGTCCCTCTGGTTGATCTGTGCCCTCCAGGTTTCCGGGTTCTGCACCAGCCACGGGCCCAGGGAAGAGGTGGTGGGGTGGCTGTGGTTATCCGGGAGACCCTGTTTCCAAGGGAGGTCACGGTTCCAGAGATAGGCGGGAGTGAGACCCTCCTCCTGAGGTGGGGGCCTAATGGTCGGGTGGGCTTGCTGCTCGCATACCTTTCCCCCAGCTGTGTGACAGCGGCCCTGCCTGGGCTTCTCGATGTCCTCTTGGGGGGTGGCGGCGGAGTTCCTGGGCCTTATAGTCCTGGGGGACTTCAATCTGCCCTCCCTGGGGGGAGTGTCGGGTTTGGCCCAGGAAATCATGGCTTCTATGGAAGCCATGGGCCTGACCCAACTGATTCAAGGCCTGACTCACTTGACCTAGTTTTTGTCTCTGAACAGTGGCGTAGTGACAGAGGGCAAGCCACTTTTACGACATTGCCCGTTCCATGGTCTGATCACTATCTCCTATGGCTGGTCTTCCAACAGGCCACCCCCCACTGCTGGGATGAGGAGCCACTTAGATGGTTCCGCCCCAGACGCCTGATGGACCCTGAGAGGTTCCAGGCAGAACTGGGTTTTTTCCCTCTTCCCTTGCCTACAACTCTGCCGAGGATCTGGCCACTGCTTGGCAACAGGCTGCGTCGGATGCCCTCGACAGGGTTGTCCCCATGCGTCCCTCACACACTGTGGATCCCGCATGGCTCCTTGGTATACCGAGGAGCTCTGGGAGATGAAGTGTCGTCATCGGGGTTTAGAGAGCAGGTGGAGGTCCACCCGCTCCCAATCCGATCGAGCCCAGCTAAGAGCCCATATTAGGACTTACCTGGTAGCTATGAGAGCGGCGAGAAGGTCTTATCTCTCCGCCCTCATAGTGTCCGCAAATAACTGCCCAGCCTCCCTGTTTCGGGCTACCCGCTCTCTCCTTCGCGTGGGGGAGGGGGCGGACCCACTGCAGGGAAGGGCTGAGGAATTTGGTCAATATCTGTCAGATAAGATCGCCCGGATTCGGAGCAGATTATCCCCCGATTTGCAGTGCTCTGAGGAACAGGATACAAGTAGTCTGGCCAGTGTGATCTGGGATGAGTTTGATCCTGTTTCCGAGGATGAAGTGGACAGGACTATGCGGCGTCTGAGTTCCACCACATGTTTGTTGGACCCGTGCCCTTCCTGGTTGGCTTATGCCTCCAGGGAGGCCACCTGCGGTTGGCTCCGGGCAGTTGTCAACGCTTCGTTAAGAGAGGGTGTTTTTCCCTCCGCCTTGAAGGAGGCGGTAGTGAGACCCCTCCTGAAGAAGCCTTCCCTGGACCCGACCGTGTTAGACAACTTTCGTCCAGTCTCCAACCTTCGCTTTTATAGGGAGCTTTCAAACAGCTCAGCTAATCAGCATCTACTGCTCAGTGAACGGGCGTCCGGAGTGAGAACTTCCAGACTCAACACTTACATTATGTTTTTAATATGTTTTATACATTTTTAAATTTTTTATTTATATTATTTCAGAGTATTAAATACAATTATTTTTAAAAAGTACAATTTGTTAATTTTTGGGACTTCTGAGCACAGCACAAATTATTTTATAGGCTGAGAATGGGGTGTTATGAAAGCTGTTCAGTGCTTCAGAGTGATGCTTGACTCTTCCCTTACCATCCTGTCTTCAGCAACTTAATCAAACTTTTCCTGCAATTGCACTACACCTGCAAAAAGCAGCTGCACAATCCTAGAAGATGTAGAATCATTAAGAAGTTGCTGACAAATGATGAGTCCCCATAGGTACTCCAAAACAATTACTGTATATACAGTACATAATTCTATGTTATACTTGAAGGCTGTAATCCAGGAGCATCAAAGTCAGGGCTCATGGGCCAGATTTGGCCCACAGAGTACTTAAATCTGGCCCATGGGGCTGACCTGGAAATAGCAAAGGACCGGCCCGCAGTGCCTCTGGCAGCCAAAACGGGGCATGGGGGACGCAAGCAGCCCCTGCGTGCCCCATTTTCAGCCTGGACAGCCTCCTGCAGCACCTTGATGACCAAAACTCCCACCTCCCAGCCAGCCCTCAGAGATTTATTTATTTATTTATTTATTTGTTGGACTTGTATGCCGCCCCATCTCCTGGGAAGAGCTGCAAGAAGTACTGGGCAACCATTATGCCCCGAAGCCATCGCGCATCACCCGCCGCCATGCTTTCCGCCAGAGAACCCAAGCAGAAAACGAGTCCATAAGTGAATATGTAGCAGCCCTCCATTCAGCTGTCCTTCACTGTGGTTTCCGTGATCAGCTAGATGACATGCTGCTTGACCAACTCATCTGTGGGGTGAGAGACCTACATCTACAAAGGCGGCTACTAGCAAAAGCAGACCTCAACTTAAAACAAGGAATAGAAGAAGCCCAAGCAGCTGAACTGTCAAGTGTATCTGCAGCTGCTATCCAGAGAGCAAACAGTCTCCCGGGAAATAAACCTAGTGCTGCTGTTCACTACGAAGATGCTCCCTGTGAAGATGAGTACTTTGAGGAAGAGGAAGAAGTCAATCGCCTCAGAGCTCCTCAACCTGTCCAGAAAAGAAGACTACCCACTCAGCAACTGATTTGCCTCAGTTGTGGAGGAAATCACCTGAGAACCACCTGTCATTTCAGAAATGCAGTTTGCCTCAAATGCCAAAGAAAAGGCCATCTAGCTAGAATCTGCCAATCATCCAGGAGCACAAACCTGCCTACTCAAAAATTAAACCAAGCAAAAAACCTTAAAACCAAAGAGGAATGCTATGCTATCAATAATGCATTCCCAAGAGCTGAGTCACTACCACACTCTTTTAATATTAATAAAATTAATGTTGATCTTCTCCTAGAAGGCAATCCCTGCCAGATGGAAGTGGACACAGGATCATCTCTATCACTCATCTCATGGAAGACCCTAAACAACTTGCTGCCAACCTTCAAAAAGAAGCAACTGCACCCCTGCAACCTGACTCTAAAGGACTACCAGGGACAACCAATTCCTGTCCTCGGAACAAGCAAGTTCCATATTAAATATAACAATTTTCAGGGCCACCTACCTCTAGTCATAGTGCAAGGCAGCCTGCCCAGTTTACTGGGTCTGGACTGGTTCCATTCACTGGGTCTCCACATCTCTGGAGTTAATGCAGTTACTCCTCTCAATCTACAATGCCTTCTTAATGACTTTGCAGAAGTTTTTGATGATAAGTTGGGATGTTTCACAGGCACCCCTATTTCTCTTAACCTGGATCCAAACATGGCTCCAATACGCCTCAAGCCGTGCAGAGTGCCCCTGGCTTTACGCCCTAAAGTAGATCCCAGCTTGATAAATTAATTGCTCAAGGGATTTTGGAACCTATTTATTTATTTATTTATATTTGAACTTGTATGCCGCCCCCTCTCCGAAGACTTGGGGCGGCTCACAACTAAAATACAGAACAATAAATACTTAAAAAACCATTAAACTAGATTACAAGCCCAAATATTAAAACAATAGGATAAAACAAATTAAAAGGTCCATCCCACCCCCCAAAGAGGGGTCACAGCTCGGGTTGGTCAAATAACCAGGTCTTTAACTCACGGCGGAAGGTGTGGAGGTCAGGGGCCAGACGGAGCTCCAAGGGTAGTTGATTCCAGAGGTCAGCGGCCGTGACAGAATAGGCTCGTCGCTGGGGAATCGCCAGTCGGCATTGACCCGCCGACGGGACCCTGAGGAGTCCTTGCCTATGAGCTCGCACAGGGCGGCCGGTATTTGATATTGATTTTTCTAAATGGGAAACCCCTATTGTTATACCCCTTAAACGTGATGGTTCTGTGAGAATCTGTTCGGACTATAAGTCCACAATAAACAAGGGACTCCAGCCAAATGCATACCCTGTCCCCATAATACAGCATCTGCTTCATTCCTTGGGAAAAAGCTCAATTTTCACCAAGCTGGACATGACTCAGGCCTACCAACAGTTCCCTGTAGATAATGCAACTGCAGAAGCCCAAACTATTATCACACACAGGGGCGCTTTCAAATGCAAACATTTACAATTTGGTGTCAGCGTGGCCCCTGGCATTTTTCAATCTATTATGGAACGTTTGCTTTACAATATCAAAGGAGTCATCCCTTACTTCAATGACATCCTTATTGCTGTTGACAGCCCTCAGCAGCACTTATCAAGACTGCACCAAGTTCTCAAGTGTTTTCAGGAATCCAGCCTAAAACCGAACAAGAATAAATGCATTTTTGCTGTCTCTCATATTGACTTCCTTGGTTACCATATTGACTCCAAAGGAATCCACCCTATGGAGTCCAAAATCCGTGCTATCCAAGATGCCCCAGTGCCTCATAACAAGACTGAATTACAAGCTTTTTTGGGACTTCTAAACTTCTATAGCTCTTTTCTGCCCCACAAAGCCACAGTAGCTGAGCCCTTGCATAGACTATTAGACTCCAAAGCACCTTGGAAATGGGGAACTCTGGAACAGGCCTCTTTCGCAGCAGTAAAATCCTTGCTCACCTCCTCAAAGGTTCTCATACAATACAATGATTCTCTTCCCCTCGTTTTGGTCTGCGATGCATCTCCTTATGGGACTGGGGCTGTCCTGGGACACAAGTTACCAAATGGCCAAGAGGCTCCAATCGCTTATTTCTCAAGAACTCTTTCCAAATCTGAGCGCAACTACAGCCAAATTGACAAAGAGGCTTTGGCCGCAGTGGCCTCTGTTAAAAGATTTCACGAATACCTCTATGGGCACCATTTTGAACTTGTAACGGATCACCAACCCTTGCTTGGTATCCTGGCTGGTGACAAGCCTAGCCCCCAAATCCTTGAGTTATGTCTGGTGGCCGGGGCTGGACGAGGCAGTCACCAATAAAGTGCAACACTGCTCCACCTGCCAGATTTCCAGACCGTCTCCTCCTGCCTCCTGCCCTGGGGAGTGGGAAGATACCAATACCCCATGGTCTCGACTGTACGTTGATCTAGCAGGCCCCTTCCAGGGAAAAAACCTTTTGGTACTTGTTGACTCTTTCTCAAAATGGGTGGAACTGGTGCTTCTTAAAAACACCACTTCAGAACCTGCCTTAGACTCTATTTTTGCCTCCCATGGGTTCCCTGACACCTTGGTATCTGATAACGGGCCACAATTTACCTCTTCCCCTTTTGAACTGTTCCTGGCCCACAGGGGTATCAGACACGCCTTAATCTCAGATAATTTTTTGCAGATCTGTTGCAGATAATTTTTTCTATTGAATTTAATTTGAACATACTTGGTTAATTTGAACATACTTGGTTAATGGATTTAATTTAATGGATGCATAAAATCAAAATTGAGAGTTAATAAAACAAATTACTATATGGTTCTATGGATCACAGAACCAAGTTTCAGATGTGGCACAAATCTGTAACCCAAGAATGGTTTCCCATTAGAATTAAATTCTACATGAAGTCTTTCATGACATCAGAGTATACTTCCACAAGATTATTCATCATTCTTCCAATGAAGGAATTAGAGATTTTTTTCTAACAGAACGCACATAACATCCTTGTAGCTATGAACATATACAGTGCTACTTCAGTTAATGTTAAAGACATTTTGAAAGAAGTTAGTGAAATTTAATGGGATATCTCAAATTGTAATTGCAAACTTCAAAATCTGTTCAATTTTATGATTTATTTTCCAATATTGTTAGGCTTTAACATTGCCACCATATAGGTAAAAAGGGACCAATCTGTTTCTTGTAATTGCAATTTTTAGTACAATAAATGTACTATTGTTAAATATGGAACTGAATATATAACAAATGTACTTTTGTATAACATCTTTCTTAGCACCTATGCGTATTATACCAAGACATCAGAACATCTCACTATAACTTTCTATGATGAAGAAGGTATGATAACCTCTTTATCTAAGATTTACTTCTAAACAAATATATTTTAAAATTATGAGTGCATTCTTTTTAAGGAAATATGGGTTGCAAAAAGAGAATATTGACTTATTGACTCATTTAAATTGATTTTTGCCCTGCCCTAGGGGTTTTAAATCAATCTACCAAGTGGCAACAAGCACTGAAAGTTCTATATAAATGGTAAATAAGATCAGGGTGAATTGATTTAATCTGTCACCTCCAGGGGACTTAGCCAATGTTTCACCTGTTTTTACATTATTTCAATAAGAAAGCCACCAAAGGTATATAATAGAAAAATCCATTCCTTTACATATTTCCAGATTCTTTCTGTCACTGTTCCCACATTCATATATCCTGAATTCTATATACTACCTGCAGATAAAGTCCAATTTCATTCTTAGGTGGATTAGGGTAAAGCATTTATTTTTAAAATGTAAAGTACATATACTTGGGTACTAGCTATAGATAATGTCTGACTCATCTTCACTTTCTTTTTTCCAATCAAATGCCAGTGGTTTAATTATATCTTCATCTGCCATTTCAGCTTTTGTTGTTCTGTTATTAAGTCATGTCTGACTCTTCGCAACTCCATGGATCATAGTATGCCAGGCTCCCCTGTCCTCCACTCTCTCCCAGAATTTGGCCAAATTCATGCTCATTGCATCATTGACACTATCTAACCATTTTATCCTCTGCCATCCCCTTCTCCTTTGGCCTTCAGTGTTTCGCAACATCAGGGCCTCTTCTCATTAGGTGGCCAAAGTATTTGAGCTTCAACTTCAGTGTCCTTCCAAAAAACAGTGAGGGCTTAAGATCTATTGATTTGATCTCCTTGCCGTCCAAGGGACTCTCAAGAACCTTCTCCAGCACTACATCTTGAAAGCATCATTTCTTCAGTTCTCAGCCTTTCTCATGGTCCAACTCTCATTAGTTTCAAGGTGCTAGTAACAACTTATAAAGCCCTAAATGGCTTGGGGCCAGGGTACTTGCGGGAACACCTCCTGCCAGCATCACACTCCGACCATCCTGTACGCTCCCATAGGAGGGGCCTCCTTGGGATACCGTCGGTTAGGCATTGTCGGCTGGTGGTCCCCAGGGCTAGGGCCTTTTCTGTGGGAGCACCCGCCCTATGGAACCAGCTCCCCGTGGATCTCCGTTTGGCCCCTGATCTCCGCTCCTTCCGCCGGGACCTGAAGACCTGGTTGTTTCAACAGGCCGGTCTGGACTGTCCTGGGGGTGTGGGTTATTTTAATTGTTTTAATTATTTTAACTGACTGTTTAGACTTGTATTTGTTTAATTATTTTTTTATTGTAATTGTTTGAGATTTTTAATGTTCGCCGCCCTGAATCCTTAGGGAGAAGGGCGGCATACAAGTCTAATAAAATAATAATAATAAAATTGTATTGACCTCCAAATTTAGAGTCCTCTTTTTCCTAGTTCATGCACATCAAATTCTTTAGTGTGCAAATTTATTGTTTCTGATGGCTTCATTCTGTTTTCTATTGCTTATTCATCGTTGCTCTGTTTACGATTTAGCAATCATGTCTTCTTATTTACTGTGCCTCACAAATTCCAGATTTCCAAATTTAGAGGCGTCATAGTTCCAGAAGACTGGCCAGCTTAAAATGTTTTAAGACTAGCTGAAGAATTAAGAGCTTTTCCCTAAAAGTTCTGAAGTTGAAATCTACAAAAGGATTACAATATGATATAATACTAATAATATAAGCAGTATTTGCATTACAGGCCTACAAGTGAGGAGAAGAAGAAAGTTATGTGGGTTTCATTATGTATAGTTGGATTAAAGAAGAGATTTTAACTGAAACAGTTTATTTACTTTATTTATTTGTCAATCGCTTACTAGATAATAGGTATAAGTATAAACATGAGTAACAATACAGGAAATAGGTACAAATAAATGGGGACAATAGGACAGGGATGGTAGGCATGATTGTACACTTATGCATGCCTCTTACAGACCTCTTAGGAATGGGGAGAGGTCAATAGTGGATAGTTGAAGGATAGTATCTCAAAGTTCCTATAAGTCTCTACTGTGATATTTTCCTCTCAGACCAGACAGTACTATTTCTAGATGGCTGCACTATATAAAACTCCAATACTACTAGGCTCTGTATAGAAGTTCTGGGTGTTATATGCACCACTATCATTAAGAAGGACAAACCAGTTGTAAATTAGATAGATTAAAAAAAACAAGGCAATTTTTTACACCCAATCAAACTGAATTAAAAGCCTGTCCCAAAACATTGCTGCATTTGTGTCATGACACTGCACTGAGTTCATAAAAAGCCTACAAAATTCAACTAGAACATGCAGAAACAAGCATGAAAATGGAGTAAGCAGCCAAGCCTAACGTGGCATATTAACTGATAAATCACAGCATGCATTGCTGCCACATGAGGTTTGTTTTCCGCACATTACTTGCCTTCCCATTAGGATGGTGACTGTCTTTGTTCCACTCTGAAATGACATCATTTTCAGGGGAAAAAATAAATAAACCCATAACCTTTCTAAATTAACTTTCTGAATCAGAATGCAGAGGTTAAACAAATAGCACACCATTAAAGCAGAAGTGCCAAGATTTAATATTTGTGCACAAACATATAAAACAATTATGTTCAAGGTAGATGGCCTTGGGACATCTTCAGCATTCACTCTCTGAAAAGAACATGGTCATGCTAATGTAAATGGCAAATGCAGTTTAACAGGCTCCGTTTAAGGGTATGTGTAGAAGGCCAGAAAGGAAAACATTTTTTTAATCATATGTTCATTAAATATACAGTTTAGTTCCTTGTGACCTTTAGAAACGTATTTTGCAAGTAGAATCTGGATGCCCTCCATGGCTTAGCCAGATTAGAAAGCTCCTGTATCCATAGCAAGGGTCTGGGACTGTAGAGAATGTCACCCTCAAGAGTAGTTTCCCTCCTCTGGAACAAGATGTCTCCTAAGATCAGATGTACCTCTGTTCTTATTTTAAAAATAGCAAAGACAGTCTTATTTTGGATGGTGAACAGAAAGTTCTTATCTAATGGCGTCCACAGTTTTTATTTTTGTGAATCATTTTTTGATGATAGGTTTGGTTTAATTCCAAATCTTGTAAGCCACTTAAAATTATTGCACTAGCATATAAAGGTTCAGGTAGGCAAATAAATATTTGCATGCACACACACCAAGGCAGGAGTACAATATTATATTGGGTGCAACCCCTTTAAAATCTCAGTCTGAACTTATGCCAGCTTTTAGACTGTATTGCTGCTGTGTTTTACTCACATGAAAGTAAGAAACATGATGGTTCCTTAGCACCCCTCTCCCCTCTGATCTCTACCTGTCCAACTTTCTTTTTTGGTGATCATATAATTGTATTTCTTGTTCTAGTCTTTTTCATTGTTTATTGTATTGCTCTGTTATCTTACTTCTGTTCTGTTCACATTCTTTTCATGCCTTTCACCGTGAGATAGGCAGTAAATAAATTTAACAAACAAATAATAAGAAATAGTTATTAATAGCCAATTGACTGAGTTGATGTTTAGCTAGTCTATTATTTATTTATTTATTTATTTATTTATTTATTTATTTATTTATTTATTTATTATATGCTCCCTCTCCAAGACTCGGGGCAGCTTACAATTAAAATACAACAGTAAATAAATTAAATTAATTAAAAAGATATTAAACATTTAAGCCGAATTAACGTTTAAAACCCCAATTAAATGACCCCAACCCAGGAGAATCAGCACAACCCAGATTGTAGGAAGAGCCAAGTTTTCAAATCATGGCGGAAGGTGCGAAGATCGGGAGCCAACCGGAGCTCAAGCGGAAGAAGATTCCACAAAGTGGGAGCCGCCACAGAATAGGCCCTCTCCCGGGTCGCCGCCAAGCGACATTGTGTTGCAGACGGCACCCCGAGGAGACCCTGCCTGTGCAGGGAAGACTTCCCATTTCATTCTTCCTGAAGACCTGGGATTAATTTAGGCACAAGAAATGAGACAAATAGTTTTCATGCTCTCTGCATGCCTGCTGAAATCTAGTAACAAAACACCTTCCTATGATTTGAAAGAGGGCATCTATGTCTAGGCCGGAACAAGAATACAGGGTGTCCTTGAATTATGACTATAATTGAGACTGCAATCTCAGTCGTAAATCACGATGGTCATTAAAAATGCTACCAGATGACCATATTCAATTTTATTACCTGTTTTGTAGCAGTTGTTAAGTGAATGTTGTGGTCATTTAGTGAACTCATTGTTCACTATGGGACTTTTTTTTTTTGCTGAAACCAGCAAAATCTTTTTGGCAGAGGTAAAAGCTGGCTTTCGACAAAATGTCATAAATTATAAATCACATTACATTGGGATGTTGAGATGGCGATAAATTTGGGTCAGTTGTCAAGAGTCCAAAATACGGTTGTGTGATTAAGGAAGGGATCGGGCGTCAGAACTTCAAATCAAGGTTGTAGCAGCTTGGGGTCTACGTTAACTTCAAGTAGTTGCTAAGCAACTGGTCATTAAGCCAAGGACTATCTGTAGCCTCTGAAAGGAATTAATATTAGTGTGTCTTCTCATTTAATTTCTCATATTTTATTGTACACTGTCCAGAGTCCCTCTATAAGGGAGATGGACAGTTCTTAAATATGACAAACAAACAAACAAACTCATAGTAATGTGTATTTTATTTTTTACTTGAGGTTATGTACAGATAACAGATAATCAGAGTTGGAAGGGACCTTGTAGGTCATCTAGTCCAACCCCCTGCCCAAGTGGGGGACCCTACACCGTTTCTGACAAATGGCAGTCCAATCTCTTCTTGAAAGTCTCAACTTCCGAGGGCAAGCTGTTCCATTGGTTGATTGTTCTCACTGTCAGAAAGTTTCTCCTTATTTCCAGGTTAAATCTCTCCTCGTTCAGTTTCCATCCATTATTCCTTGTCTGGCCCACAGGCACTTTAGAAAATAGATTGACCCCTTCTCTCTGTGGCAGCCCCTCAAATGTGTACATGTATGTGGAGATTAAGATAAGATATATTAGATATTTGAGAACTTGGAGGTTCTGTGTCAGAAAAACAGAATAGAGTTGGAAGGGACCTTGACAGTCTTCTAATCCAACCTCGTGCTCAAGCAGGAAACCCTATACCATTTCAGACAAATGGTTGTCCAATCTCTTCTTTAAAAATCCTGTGTTCAGGCTAATAATAGAAATATGGCATTAGCCTGAACACTTTGTTTAAATGAACTCCATTTCTCCATGCAAATATGCAGAGAAATGAGCTCTGTTTATTTATTTTATTTATTTATTTATTAAATTTATATCCCGCCTCACTTCCCCCAACGGGGAACCCGAGGCGGCGTACAACAAGATAAAAACATTTCCTATACAGTATAAAAACAAAAACTCATTCATATCAATTCAGACATACATGGGGGAAGAAACAAGGTCTCAATGCCATGCCCTCCGACAAAGCCAGGTCTTTAAAAATGATAGAAAGAGTGGAGAGAAATTGGCTCTCCTAAACTCACCTAGTGAACCTCTATAGCTTTGGGTAGACTTGAACCATGTTCGTATGCTGGCACACATAGACAAATGGCTGTCCAGTCTCTGCTCCAACATGTCCACCAAGAAGAGCCCACCAATGGGTGTTGACAAGGATGATCTTTATACAACCACCAATATCCTCCCCTGAAGACCTGCTTTGATCTAATACTCCGAAATAAGACAAATTTGTTCAGATGTGACAAGAAACTCTGGTTTAGCAAATGACATTGCATTGCTAGGACTGAGTTTCTGTACTTTCTCAGTATTGTAACACTATTCTGTTTGTCTCACCTGGCTTACATGGAAACATTCCACACTATCCAATTAAAAATTCTGCAGTCAGATACAGACAGGTCAGCATTATCAATGGTCGCTTTAAGAAAGGACAACAGTCATGTTATTTTTTTTTGTTCTGGGTCATGATACACTGAAAAGGGTATTACAGTGAAATTAAAGTGCAAAATGACCTCTCAAGTTTGCTTAGCAGGTGTTAATTCATTTTGATCTATCCCTCCCTATAATAATTTCATAATGGCAGTAAAATCATACATATTTATAAATGTGGGAATAGGTGGCTGTTGTTCTGTTTGTAATTTATGGCAACAAAGAATTCATTTAAATTCCTATACTTGGAAACCCCCAAGGTGACTCTGCTGTGGCTACAGGATCCCTGCTGTGCAGGATACCTAACATAATAAAGAACAAAGCAAAAACAAGGCAACATTGAGGTTGGGACTCTTGGGTAATCAATTCAGGTATTTACAGCTGAAACAATAGCACTGTGCAAATCAACATCATTACTACAGTTTGCTGATAGGAACTCCAGGGAATTAAGCACGTGTTTGCCTGCAAAGCAGCTGATTAATCCAAGTTACTTATGTTTGGTTAAAGCATTATTGTTCCCTTCATAATTAACCATAAACGAGTGCTTAGGACAACAGTGGAGAACCAGGTTTACACAGTGGCATTACATCTCTGCCCTTGACCATTACACTGGCAAGTCCTTGAAAACAATAATGCTCTTCACACTCACAGCTGCTATAATATGGGTACATATAGTATAATCTATATCATAGAAGTGCAGGACATTCTACTTTGTTATTGTATTGGGGTTTCAAACTTATGTTCTTTTTGTAACAGCTGCCAACTTTACATAACATGTGCTCTGGCAGGCGTTTGATAATATTTTAAGAAAAGTATGTCCATGTCTAATGCTAGCATATGGAAATACAATATTTCCTTCCTTTTTTTTAACTCCCTAAAAATCAGGAAGTCTTGTGTTGATCCCAAGAACAGGACACACAAACATACTGCTGTATTTATATTTAAGACTGATTTTCATCAATATCAAAATATTGAAGTAATAATAATTAAGAATTTGTCATGAATTTGTGGTACTTATGGTGGAACTACCAGATATGGCTGCCTTTTCATGGATTAATTGTATAGTTGGATCAACTATCTGAAGTAAAGAGATTCCTAGCATTGTGATAGTACAATACCTTGTACACAAGCTGGGTTCACATAATATGCTAAACCATAATGTGACTTATTGGTTTTGGCTTAGGAAACTGTTGAACAGCTACCTCAGTCTTCTAAAATATGGATTCTACATTTACCATACTATGTGAACCCAACCAATTGTTCTTCATTCCATAAACCATGATTAAATTAACCATGGTTTAGCACAGACTTGGGCATTTTGTGGCCCCCAGGCCACATCTAGCCCTGCATTGCTGAATAGCGCACCACCTTTGAAATAACATGTCCCTGAGCAATTAATTCTAGGACTGGTCATTTGGGAGACTGGGGGAATTATGTTTCTCTATATGACATGTGCTTTCAAGAACCCAAAGTCCCCAAATCCCTTGCTGTGCATAAGGAGACAGGAGAGGGACAAGAAGCCATGATCACGAGGGACATTCATCTCAGTGATGGTGGAAGTAAACTGAAAAGAATGAATAGCAATCAGTGTTCCAGTTTTTCAAATCAGTCCCCCCCTCCCCACAGCAGGCTGGCTCAAGCAATAAAGAAGTACAGGAGGAGAAAAAAGGAGATGGAAATGTTTTTAACATAGAGACATTGTCTTTGACAATGGCAACTGATGATAAAAAAGCGCTTCCAGATAAAATATGTGATCTCATGCTTTCAAAAGGCAGTCAGGTAGCATTATCATCATCACTATAAGCAGTGTATTCAAAAGATGATATGCAAAAACTGCCAAAGACTGATTTCAGAATATAGCAGGCTATACATGCAATAAATTCATTGGCTTATGTTTATTACGTTTAATCAAAGAGCAAGAAACAGAGAAAAAGAAAAGGCAGGGACAGTCTCATGATCTCTCAAGGGCGAGTCTAAATGCATTTACTGAACGGTGGTAAAAATTTACAGAATACCACTGTGGTAGTGACTGAGAAAAGGCAATTTATTATTCTATCATATCCCTGATTCTCCCATCAAGAACAACCAGTGCTGATTTCCAATTTGTACTTCACAGCATGTACATTGCTGGGCGAATTTAACATTAAAGAAAAGGATTTTCTGACTTTATCAACAATGATGTTTTAAAAATGGAAAATGGGAAGTTCAAATACTAGCTTGTAGAATCATAACAAGCATCTTGATAATTGGACAAATCAAGTTCTGATAATGGTTCCAATATAAAAAACTGTTCAGGCCAGCATTATGCCTCCAAATGAACTAGATTGTATTCTCTTTGTGCTTTCCATTTACTGAATCTTCTAAGAATGCAGCTGCTTGTGTTGAATGAATTGTTCACAATATTCCCATCTTTACCCCTCCTCCTTGCAATTTTTCAGTATGTTCAGGTGGCCTGTGAGGTGGAAAATTACAAAGAAAATATATGTGATTCTGTCCACTCTCAAATACGTGCTGGAGCACATATATTGATGCTATCCATCCACTCAAAAAGTATCTTCTGGGTATTCTAGAAGAGCTGGAATGTGCTCTTGAATTAAATGTGACATACAAAACTAAATCACAATAAAAGCACTGTAAAGGTACTTCAGTTCATTCTCAGGACTTTTGTTGAGCTGCTTCTGGTATAACATTCTTTTAAGTCTTTATGATAGAATCAAGATTCTCCTAGTCAGAGGAATCTGGCTTGAATCATATTCAAGGATCAAAACTGCACCAGGATCAAAGTTGTACTCTATAGCGTCCTGACAGCAGCTCAGAAATATTCATTCAGCTAACGTCCAAAATTAGAATCAACATAATCTTAAACTGCATTTTACTACTGTCAGCAAAAAAAAAAAAGGGGGAATATTGCAGAAGGTTCGTTGCCAGAAAAAAAATGTCCTAGAATAGGTCTAAACCTTTCCAAATGTTCATGACCTGTTTTTCTACACACAGTTTATCTAATCCATCCATCCAATCTTATCTAATCCATCTTTAATGCAGATCACTAGATTATTGTTTTGGATGTTCGTAAATTGTTGTAGAATCATCTCTCTACCAATAAAGGAAAATATTTGTAGTTAAGTGTTGAAATGAAGTATCCTTGGTGCCCTCTGAGCTTGTCTGTTTTCTTGCAGATGTTTTACGCAAACATAATGAAATGTCTGTGAGAAAACAACCAAGCTCAGAGAGCACCAAGGACCCCTCAGAATTTTCTCTGTTCTTCTGGACTGATAATAATTCATTCTACACTCAAGTCACTTTTTTATATATTCATAAAACATGTGTTCTGAAAGAAATGCAAGAGGTGGGAAAGAACTGGGGAGTTATTTTCAACATCCAATGCTCTTCAGAGAAACAAAAATTCCAACATTCAAAGACAGGATTGGGGAGTCAAGCCCTTCAAGCTTAATACTGTTGTTTAGGTAATGATAAAACTAAAGAAAATATGGGGATTTAAACTTTATTCTCTAGTTATACCCCATGTTTTCATTATTCATTCTAAAGCATGATTGGTCCTTTAATATTATTGTTGCTTTCCAAATTTGTGTATCTCTAAAAAGCTTATGGTTTCTACTTTTCCAAATGAAATAATTGTTTATCAAAATCAAATTTGCTTGTTGTCTTTGGCAATGGCTTATAAGATGCCTCAGGAAGCACAGAACTAAAAGCTAAGTATTTGGTGACACTATCTTTGAATAGAAAGATCCTTTGCTTTATGACTGTGGAAGAATACTACCATCTTAAAAAAGCATATATGGTATCATACATAAAAAAGGAAATGAACAATTATAGTTTTTAAGACATATTGTAGGAAAGGCTAAATTTAATGGTTTGTCCTAGCTAAAGCATCTAATACAAGGGTGTCAAACTTGGGCCCACAGGCCGGATGCATCACGTGCTGGCCACACCCACCCCGGTTTAGAGAAGGGAAAAAAAGTCACAATACATCACGTGACAATGTGACACCGCAAGTTTCACACCCTGATCTAATACTTCCATTTGTGTTCTTAAGCGAACTTTTCAAACATGTACAGGAGTCATTCAGCAAACCTTGCACATATAAAATATAGTTAAAGGGAAGAAAAAAATAGATCAAACTGGAAATTACACAGTGAGACAATACTCTCCAAAAATGCATTGGTAGATCAAAGAGCATGGTGTGTACAATATAAAATGCTGCACATAACGTATTATTTTTGGAACTGAATTGTGGGCAAATCTTTGTCAAGAGTTAGTCTATACTAAGATACATCTAAGCCTTAGATCATACATTAACCAGTGTTAGACTTCCATACTATGAACCAGCTCCTACAACGTGTGAGATATCTATTAAAGAAAAAAGAAAAGTGAGGGAAAGGGGAAAAAAACCTCTAAATGAAGTGTAATGTTGAATAAGAACTAGATTCCCAATGTTCTGTGTTTTGTGACAGAAATTCTTAACACCATAATCAAGAGCCAGGTATATATTCTGAGAGAACAGGATATTACAATAGTGCTGAATATAAGTAAGCAACCAGATCCAATCAATCCCCAGCTTTATAGAAGAGTAGAATAAAAGAATATGGGCAGATGCATTAAGCCATGTTGAACTGGAAAATGTCTCTGATGGAAATCGATGACAAGAGAAAGAAGTGGACAACTGAAAACCAAAGACCTCCAAAAAGGGGGCGGGGGTGAAAGCTTTAGATCAGAAACTGAGAAACAAAATTCCTAAATAGTTTTATTTCGTAAATGTCATTCATTATAGGCTTTCTTTTTGATTAAAATATATATAATCCTCCTAAGTACCTGGTATGCCATTATGCATCATGAATTATTTATTTAATCCTCCATCAACAACAAGAACAATGTATAATCATGACAATTGTGAAAAGAATGTCCTAATTTTTAAAAACAAAAAAAATTGCAGGTTGGGTGGCTAAACGGTGATAAAGCTATATTTTTGGAGTGGCATTATCTCTTATTCCAAAGTATTAGGAAGGACACCTTATACAGAAATTGAAAAGGAGAGCAAAATCAGAACAAAAAGCCTTCTGGCTCAAAATACTTCAAAAACATCACAACAACAGTAATTCTCCAGTGAGCCGTAGAATCAAAATGCTGAGATTTGATTCCAAATCTTGTAGCGTTTTAAGCAGGACTTTTATAGTGCACTAAGTTGAAATTATAGTCATCCTAACAGATAGCTTATCAGGTTTAAAAATACAGCATCTTAGAAACTATTTTCTCATTGTCAATTTTGCTTTGGAGTGAAGGTAGATTCAACTGTACTGTAATGACTATAAACACACAGAAAAGGGTTTATTTTGAAATATCACTGATTGTGAGTGATGTTTCTTATGATAGCACAGCTCTTGGCTGCTAAATTTTCAATTACCAGGCTGTTTTCTTTATGTGTTTTAGGTTGCCTATTCCAGATGCAGGGCCAGCTATATCAGTGAAACTGAAGTCTCAGTGTGTAGATAAGTTGGGGGCATTAGGCAAACAGGCTTGGATTGATTAAGCCTTAGGCAACTTTCTAAAAATCAGTAGGACTTTCTGCCCAAGGATTCCACTTCAGAACCAGAGCACTAAATGTGGTCGAGTTCATAACATCTGGCCTAGTGTGAATTGTCTCTAGAAGACAAAGCTGAAAATATTTCCAGTTATCCAAATGTGGACAGGTATAGGCAGGCAATTAATGTCCATTAGTATTCACTTTACTGACATTTACTGAACCACTCGTATAAATTTACCTCTGAATAAAAAATCTATAGAATGAAGGGTGTTTGGAAGGAAAATTTCAAAAGAGGGTATAGAATTGAACAAATTAGAAATTCCAAATGGCCATACTCTTTCACTGAATCAATGATAATACCAAACTGGAAGAATAATGCTGCAGACCAAATAAATGAATGGTGAACTTGAGACAGAAAAAAGTTGGTATCAGGTGATTTTAAGTGTTCTGTACTGGACAACTGTGTGTTCATCAGGCCATTAAAAATGGTTAAGATGTTTAGAAACTCTAAACTACTACCCTCCAGAATAGTTGGTTGTGGAGATGAAACAACTCTAGATTTAACCCAGGATGATGAAAAATGTAATTATTCTCTTCAGACTGGGTGAGTAGGCATTTAAATGGCAAATGCAGTCCAATAAAAAATAAATGTGAAGTCCTACACTGGAGCAAATCATCCTAATTTCATATTTAATTTCATGGGGTCTGAGCTGGCAATGACTGATAAGGAAAAGACTGTGGAGTTGTGGTGGGGCAGCTCAGTGGATATGACAGTTGTGGAAAAGATGAATGATCTATTAGGGATCATTAGGGATGGGACTGAAAAGAAAATGAAAATTATTACGCAACTGAGCAACTCTCCTGATGAAATGCATTTTTGTTCTTGTGGTTCTTAACATTATTTCCTTTCTCTGAGTTTGTAGGGGCTGCTGCTTAGGCACTACTTGGTGGCTCAGGCTGTTAAATGCCTGCTCTTAAGATCCAGCTGTCTACAATTACTGTAGGCTTGAATCCCACCAGGCTCAAGGTTGACTCAGCCTTCCATCCTCTCGGGGTAGGTAAATTGAGGACCCAAGATTGTTGGGGGCAATTAGCTGACCTTGTAAAAATGCCGCTTAGTAATAAGCAGGCATATACAATGGAATGAAGGCTATTGCTGAGCACACTGGGTTGTATCCCAAAAAATTGTAAGCTGCCCTGAGTCTTCGGAGAAGGGCGGCATATAAATGTAATTAAAATAAAATAAATAAAAATACTTAAAACAAGATATTGTACTGGATTTTGGATTTTTATATTTAACATAGAAGGAGAATGGGAAACCTTACTCTTCAGTTGTTGCTGAATTAAAAATTCTACCTGCCCTTACAAGATGGCCTTTAAGGAAGTTCCTGGGGTTCATAGCTCATCCAATTTGGAAGACCAGAGGTTCCCTATTCCCCATGTTAAGGAAAACAAAGGAATAACAAGAGACATGACAAATGTATACAATTATACAAAAAATGGAGAATATAGAACCCTGGATTATCTAATGAAGTTGAGCTATGGGAGATTTAAGCGAGACAAATGAGATTAGTTCTTCACATTCAGTCAGGTTTTTTTTAGTGGTTGTAGGAAACAGGCCTATTACCATGTCCTGTTTGTGAGCTCCCCAGACAGTGACCAAATTTACAGATAGGCCTTTGACACAGGTAGACTCTTCTTGTTACTGCTACTGCTAGTGAAGATACAGTGAAGTTCTTCAAACACTCTTAATTCTAGAATTATGCTTAACTGTTATTGCTGAAGAACACAAGTTGGAAAGAGGTATTGTACTCATGTGTTGCAATAGGCTGCCATACAGTCAGATGTATAGGAATAGAATGCTGGGTGATGTTTTTGGTCTGATCTTAGAAGACCCTTTGTACATTAAAGGACACAGACTCACATTCTTAGAAAATAAAAAAGGTCATTCTTTCCTTGCATTATTTTCTAGGATTCTACAAGTCATAGGCAGTCTATAACAGTAACTTATGTTTTCTTAAGCCACTTGGAAATGCTCAGGATATGACAGTAGTAGTAACAGTAACAAGAAGACTCTACCTGTGTAAGTTTTTCTGTAATTTCTTTTTGCACTTGAGAACAGAATAAGGTAAGATGAATTAAGTAAACTTTGTTGAAGAGAAATCTATAATAAAATGATTCAGTATACAGTTGGATCCTGAGAGGAACAATCACATAAAAAGTAGCAACCCATTGGAAACTGAAGCTAAACAAATGAAAAGTAAATGAAATAAATGTAATCAACACAAAACTGGAATATTAACTCCAGTCTTCTATTGTTTATCCACAGCACCTAATGTTCCATGTAAAATATACCAATTGCAGTATCAAATGAATAAAGGATTATCTCTGGTAGGGAATTTCGCCTTTTTAAATTAAAAAAAAAACCTCTCACAATAAGAGTTTTAAATTATACTGGCAGTTAATATTTTTCAGAGAAACAGGTTAATCTCTTCTGGCAATAAAAGAAGCAAGCTGAAACCAGGAAATTCAGCTGCAGATTGAAGAAGTATGCAAATCTGTGCCCAATATTTTTATGCCATCCATTTAAAGAAGCTCTCTGGGCAATTCACAACTGCAGCAAAGAGATGGCATACTAAAATAAAAGATTTGTAGCAACATACAATATTAGGATCTTGATTCAATTAAATAAATAGTTCACAAAATCCCTTACAAGCCATTTCACAAAGTATAACAGAACACAGTATGGGCAGGGAGTTGACTTGTTTATATTAATTTCATGGAACAAAAATAAAAAGATTTCTCTCTTGTCTGTAAGTAAATGAAATCATAAGGAATACACAATAAATGAAGGACATCTTTTCCTTATTTCTATAGACCAGCTCTATCAGCCAATACCCTTTGCCTGATGAATGGGCTTTTACCTAGTCCATCATACTGATATCTGAGTACAGTATGTATAAAAGCATAGAATGGTGAGATACTGAATAATTACCATGACTCCCCAAAAAAGATACTACAAGCTAGCAGAACCAATCATTTTCTTTATTAATGGCAGATACTGTAGCAAAAACTAATTTAAAGCCATAATTCTCCTGGCTATCCTCTTTCCTCTCCTCCCCAGCCTTTTCTGCATAAAAGAGCGTTTTGTCTATGTTGTGCCTCAGCTTTAGAAGCACAGATGGGGGCACAAAGGGACTTCAAAGAGTTTCCAGATACTTTCCTGTTTTTTTTTTAAACAAGCTAATAAGATTTTTTTCCAGAACTGCTTGGTAATGAAGGAAATAATATTTTTCACATTTGTTTCCTTTCTGATAAGAAATGGAAAGGAACAACATAAAGACAAGTGACATATGGACATGGCATTCTGGCTTTTGAACAGCTTCTCATCTCAGATCTTTGAAGAACCATTTCATTTGTTGTGACATGCCATAATAGGGTATTGAAAAACCTAAGCAAATGTCCAACATAGAAAACATAGTTAAACTGGGAGCTTTATATGTTGTAGTTGCAGCCAAGATAAATCACCATAATGCACTTTAAAGTCTAAAGCAGTCAAGTCACTGAACCAGGCAAGGCAGCCAGAGAAGAAGAGCTGATTAATCCAACATAATGATCAATATTAAAAGCGTGACTGCCTGGGCAAATACTAGAACCTCCAATTAAAACTTACCACTGATGGAATGGAGAGAAAAATAATTGCCCTCCTTTCAATTGTGCTTTAAATACATTCTGAACTTTGGGACATTCTCCAGAGCAAGGGGAGGGGGCAGAGAACAGTTGAAAGAGCAAAGAACAGTTCCCACAGATTTCTCTTTCACTTTAGATACCTCTAGAAATGGTATCTGCCAAAATAATCAAAGTTTTACAGAGGACCTGTGATGCACTGGCTCCCTGTTCATATCATATTTTTGAGTCTAGAAGTCAAAGTACCATATTCCTATTTTGCCCATTTGGTATATCAGGCTGGAAAAGTTAAATCAATTGGCTGAGGGTGGATTAAGACATGAGTCTCACTGATTCTGATTTAATATTCCCGGCACTAGTCCAGCTATCGTAACTGACAAACCACATGGGCTCTATTGAGGACATAGTACAGGTAGTCCTTGATTTATAACAGTTTGCTTAGTGACCAAAGTTACGACTTATCTCCCCAGAGCTATTTATATCTCAATTTCAAAGCTCGTGTGTTCCCCAATGGTCACATGATTGCATTCTGGGTGCTTAATAACTGCACCACTTAGCCAAAATTCTAGTTCCAGTTGTGATTCTTAATTGAGGCCTACTTATACCGGTGCATTTCTCTTTATTCTCGGTAATTTTTTAAAAATTCATATTTATATGCCGCCCTTCTCTGGAGATTCAGGGCGGCGTACAATTTTTGGAGTGCAACCCAATGCGCTCAGCAATAGCCTTCATTCCATTGTATATGCCTGCTTATTACTAAGTGGCATTTTTACAAAGTCAGCTTATTGCCCTCAACAATCTTGGGTCCTCACTCTACCTACCCCGAGAGGATGGAAGGCTGAGTCAACCTTGAGCCTGGTGGGATTCGAGCCTGCAGTAATTGCAGGCAGCTGGAACTTAAGTGCTAGGCATTTAACAGCCTGCACCACCAAAGCTCTTTTTGCTGAAGTTACATCATAGTTTCTCTCAGGCATGCTGCAGAGTGAATTTTTCTCAACAAAGTTTCCTAAATTGTCTGGCTCTATTTCCTGCCAGGTACCTGGCAATATTTTTACACAAGCCATAGAAAATATGCCTGAAGGGATGAAATTGTGTTTGCCATGATATTTCTCTTTTAACAAAAGAACAGCAGGGGGAAATTTATTAAATTTAAAAAATGCAACTGGACGTAAAAATTGGTTACATTTGTCATAAACGTACTTCCCCAGAGGAATGATATTTCTCCATTTAAAAAAAGGAACTGTTGAAAATTCAGTTGGAGAGCAGAATTAACGACCTCCATGACCACATCAACGTTTTCCGAATCCTATCATTTTCCAATATAATAAACAAACAATTTAAGTTGTGTCAATATGGATTCTAAAGTTACTTGTGTATAAATAGCATGAAATAAACTTGTAGTACTTTTGAGCCCTATCCCGGTTCTTGATTTCTTGCACCTGGTAAGGTCTAGACTGCAGTTTTGGCCTGTACTGATCTATGACCATAATTTTGATTTGACTTGATCCTAGCCAAACCTCCAACAAGAGAGAGAATTTAGTATCACATGGCATTTCTAACCATCTCACACATGGTCTGAGTCCACTGTTTTGGCCAAAAAACGATATGGGGTAGGATTGTTGGCTGTCTTATCAGTAAAGTCAGTCAGGTCCTGTATCTCAGAAATGCAGATGAATTTGCTCCTTTCCACCAAAGTTGGCAATTAATTCAAACAAAAATATTCTCCAGAATTAACAGTGAAAATTTCAGCTTAGCACTTAAGTAACTAATCTTTCCCCTCAAAGAAAATCTCTTTCAATAATGAAAAATCTGAAGGAACAAAATATAACTGTAGGAAATGACCAGGCTGAGCCCAAGGGAGGGGTTAAATGCATCATAAACCATAAGTCCCTGCACTCCCACAAGAGATTTAAGTCCAGCCCATCTTAAATACCTCTCTTATCTCCCGTGCATTTCCTTTGACTGGCCAGATTCTTGTGGAAAGCTTAAGTTTGCAATAAATCTTTATACTCATTTGAACTGCCTGAAACTCCTGGCTTCCTTGGTGCTTGACAATAACTACAGTCATCCGTAAAATAACAGACGTGAATCTGTTATAATCTGTTATAACAAAATGAACTTTTCAACAAGATGAAAAAAAATCAAGCTTTGACTCAGTTGTAAATATTTTTGTGGGATGAAATGAAAAAAAAATGTGGTTCTTCCCAGGATCTAGAATTAGCATATTACTTTTTGGAGTAGCAAAATGCATGGATTATGTTTTTCATTGATTGATTATGTGCAATCAAATTGGTGTCAACTCTTAGCAATCACATAGGTTTTCACAAGGAGGTTCTTCAGGACTTCCAACAGTGAGCCCATTGCCAATGTAATTGAATTGACCCAATTACTGATGGTCATCCTTTTCTTTTTTCCTTCCACTTTCCTAGCATTATAGACTTCTCCAGAGAGCTAAGACTTGTTGGTCTCAATATGCCTAGCTGCATTTTACAATACAAAGGAAGTTTAATGCTAGTTCAGAGAAAATGTATTCAAGATTGAAACTTTGCATAGCAATCTTAACATTTAACAAGAAATACATCTTACAGAGTCTGGTGAAAATTATGTATAAACATAGCTAGGATATTTAGTTCTTTAACTAAGAGCTGTCTGGGACTGGGAATTTCTAAATCTGTATAAATACATAATTATTACTTCAAAAAGGGCCTTGGTGGTGCAGGCTGTTAATAGCCTAGCACTTAGCTCCAGCTGCCTGTTATTATTGCAGGCTTGAATCCCACCAGGCTCAAGGTTGACTCAGCCTTCCATCCTCTCGGGGTAGGTAAATTGAGGACCCAAGATTGTTGGGGGCAATAAGCTGACTTTGTAAAAATGCCGCTTAGTAATAAGCAGGCATATACAATGGAATGAAGGCTATTGCTGAGCCCATTGGGTTGTATCCCAAAAACTGTAAGCCGCCCTGAGTCTCCGGAGAAGGGTGGGATATAAATATGAATTAAAAATAAATAAATAAATAAATAAATAAATAAATAAATAAATAAATAAAATATTGCAATTAATTGATGCTTTAAGCCCTTTTTCCTTCTATCTCAAAGCCAGATACAGTATAAACCAGGATAAAATAATATGCATATTTCACTTGAAAAACCAGAAAGTATGTAGCCTTTTTGTTTATTTAAAGCTATTTCATATTGCATTTGCTTACAATAATTTATGTATACACACTTACTATTTTTCTCTACAGGCTTCCCATCTGCACAACAATGAAATTGCAAAAAATATGGGTGCCATTAGTTTATTCCCCAAGTACTGCAATTTTCATTCTACCAATACTCATTTCCCTCCAGTTTTCTTCCACTTAATTTCAACCCTCCACCCTCCCTTTCAAAAACTCAACTGACTGAAAGAGAAACAAATAAGAGAAGCAAGAGGCATTTTCTCCTGTGCCCCCTTAGCTGTGGAAAAAAATCTATTTTCTTATACTCTATGTCATTTCCCTGAGCCATTATTTTTTCCAAGACACCAATCAAATTCTATAGCTATTTTAAATATTCTCCTTTCAAGGGTTAGAACAAAGATAGATTAGAAAACACAAGTGCAGTTCAGCCATCACTGCTCACATTGTCAGAAGACAAAAAGTTATTATAAGTCTGACTTTATGCATATATTCAGGTCATTTTCTTGGCAACAATATGAAACTGGTGTGCCATTGCCTGTGCCCTGGATGTTATTCAGGATCTTGCTGCTTGCTCAGCATTTTGCCTAGTATTTTGCTAGAAAAAAATGATGTCCTTTTGTAAATAGATGCTCAAATATGAACTGAGACAAAACAGAGACTATCTTTGAATTTGCTTATGCTGCATAGGGCGAGGCTGGAGTCTAGTGATTGTGTTTTTAATGTATTGGGGGCTGTTGTTTAAGGGCAATAACAGTCTGGGGGAATACAGGTAGTCCTCAACTTACAATAGTTCATTTAGTGACCGTTCAAAGTTACAACAGCCCTGAAAAAAGTGATTTAAGACCATTTTTACACACTTATGACTATTGCAGCATCCCCATGGTCATGTGATTTACATTTGGCTCCTTGACAGCTGGTTCATATTTACGATGGTTGCAGTTTCCTGAGGTTGTGTGATCCCTTTTTTGCAACCTTCTGACAAGGAAAGTCAATGGGGATACCAGATTCACTTAACAACCATGTTACTAACTTGAAACTGCAGTGATTCACTTAACAAACATGGCAAGAAAAGGCATAAAATGGAGCAAAACTCACTTAACAAATTTCTCTCTTAGCTTCTTCAGTTCAGTGTTTCTCAACTTGTAGGCCAGTGTTTCTCAACAAACACTGTAGACCAGTGTTTCTCAACTTCAGCAAATTTAAGTTTTGTGGATGAGCATGGGGAATTCTGGGAATTGAAGTCTACATATCTTAAAAGTTGCTGAGATTGAGAAACACCTTAATAGGCAGTTGTTTGATTATACATTTATCCTATATATGTATGTGCATATGTGTGTGTGTGATCTTCAGTACCTGTTCTGAAAGTGTTCAGAGTTATTATCCAACTGACAGCGGGGATGAGGGATGTTTCATCTATTCAGTCTGTGAATCTTAATGAGAGTTAAATAATCCCACAGGGACAAACCGCAATCAACTAGGAAGAAACTAAGGCATCTGCTATTGAAAGAAATATAAATATTTGCATCAACAAGCTTCTAGTCTATGGTTTAAGCCAGGTTGTCAAACTCAAGGCCCGGGGGACAGATCTGATACTTAGATCTGGCTCACAGGGCCACCCTGGAAATACTGAAGAACCAGCCTGCAATGCTTCTGCCAGCAAAAATGGACTCCCGAACTCCGTTTTCTCTGGCAGAGGTTTGCAGGATGTCGTGGCAGCTGAAAACGGAGCTTGGGAGTCTGTTTTCTCTCAATATGAGCATTTGGGCTACCACAGGCACCCCAACATGAGTGGTGTCAAGCTTTGCCATGCCCACCCTGGTCCCCCGAAGTCAAACACAACCCTGATGCGGCAACTGACTATCATTGATTTAAAAAGATGGGGCACTATCTCATTCTAAACTGATTTTCAAAGCCTAATGAGAAGATGTCAATAGTCGTGGGATTGAGAGAAGGGGAAAGTAGCCTACACTGATAGGCAACAGATTTCTCAGAATTATAGGCATTTCCTACATGCTTTGGTACTTTTAATTGCTATTTATATTTATAAAAGATTTACATTGCAGAATGCCTCACATTTTTCTTCTCTTCAATCTCAAAATGTCCCACTGAGATAGGATGCTAAATTAATCAGTTCTGCCAATACTGATCTCACTTCTGAATTACCCAAACAGAGTTACTCAAAGTACACTAAGAAAATGATACAGATGGAAATATAATCCCCAGGCTCAACTCAAGTTCTTTATTCATTTGCTCTAAGGCTGCTAAAGGACTTTCACTATTCCTCTATTTAGCATCTATCCAACCAGCCCATGACTGGCACTAGATCACTGTTCTGCCATTGTACAGTCAGCTGGCTGGCAATCTTCTAGCAAGGATCAATCAACCCATCACATGAACATCGTTCTTGTAAAACAAAGACATTTTAGAAACATGGCACTACAAACTTTTTAAATGAAAAGCTCTTTAAAGAACTTCATAAATTGTTAAGGTGAAGAAATATATGGCAACTGGCATTCGCAGCCACCCATAATATTGTTTGCAATAACAAGCCTGCTCCTGAATAGAAAATGAAACTAAATGTTTTAAATACTTTCAACACATCAAGAGTTGGTTTAAAGAGTTTCTTTTTCTCTTCCTCCTGCTTATTGTTAGAAGTATGGTCAATAGTTAACTTTCATAAGCAATAATTATTTGAAATAATTATTCCATTATTGGGAAATATTGTATAAATAAATATCAATTAAGAGGGAAATTTCTGGATTTTCGCTATGTTATTAAACTTTTCATTGCTTTTGTTATCACACCAACAATTCATTAGTGCTTTGGCTTCAGATAGTAAACAGTCTGGCATTTGCATGAAGGCAGGAATATACAAAACATTCTGACCGTCAATCAGAATTACCAGTAATAAACCAAGCAGCTTTTGTGGTTTTTGTTTTTGGAGTTTGTTTTATTTCAAGCTGAAAGAAATTTGGCGGTTCTGAGCAGTTTCAATCTAAACATTCTGAATATTTCAGGCATTGAGCTGAAATATTCAGCTCAGTTTTATATTTTGTGGTTGTGATATTTCTTTTCAAACTGTCTATGCTTCTCTGTAGCATGAGAACTACAAAAAATGATGTTGGTGGTACCCAAGTCTTTGACACTGTTTCATACTAATTTCAACATTTTCGCAGAGGTGCTGGGTGAAAATTTTCACTGTGCGCAACCAGAGGTGGAATGGTGTATAGTTGGAGCAGCCTCCCAAGTTGTCTTTGTTTTTGAAGAGAAGAACTGTAATTCTCAGGGCCCAGTTGGGAGGTACATGGCCAGAATCTACAATGGCATTGATGACATTTGTCAGTCAGTCAGCTACTACACATTCTTTCAAGTTCCAGCTGTTTTGCTGGTAGATTGTCTGGGCCAGGTGCATTGAATTTTTCACGTCACTTATAGCTTTGGTAACCTCTTCATGTGTGATTGGGCCAGTGTTAGCCAAGCCATCAGGAATTTCCAGGTGTAGAGAGTCAACATTAGAGACTTTGTCTAAGTGCTGCTGCCAGTCTTTCAGGATTTTGAGCTCATCCTGCAATTAATGTCCACTTTGTGCTTAACACATGTAGTCTTAAATGTCTTTGGCCATCTTGGTGTGCATTTCCCAAGTTGATAGATGTTTTTCTTGCATTCCTTTGTTTCCAGTTGTTCATCTGAGACCCAGTAATGATAGTTTTTGTCCTTGCAATAGCTTTCTTGCAGTGGCATATTTCTGCCAAATTTCATTGATCTTCTATACATATCAGTTCTTGCACACTATCTTCTTTTTCCAGTTTCTGCTGCACTTGCTCTGTCCAGATCTACACCTGCTTGCCAATTCCATCACAGCCTAGTCTCATCTCTAATTATGCTGAGGTTGGTTAATTTCTTAAGCTTTGGTGTACAGATTTCATTACAACAAACAGAAAACCAGGCCAAATCAGTGCTTTCATCTTACTAAGCATGTGGGGCATCAGTGTGTGGGGTTTAATAAAAAAACAACAACCTGAAAAGACCGCTAACCGAAAAGAAGGCAATGCATTTTAAATAACATTCTAAATTAAAGTACTCAGCATGAACTCCTATTCTACCCTCTCTTATAAGGAGTACCAGTTAGTTCTGTTTCCATTGTTTCCTATGACTAAAATACTCCAGTCATTTCAAAATTGCAGCCTCAAAACAAAATACTTTTTCTGTTTCATGCATTCCCTAGCACGAATATTTCATTGAGGTTCAAAAGAAGTTCAAAAGGAGAATAGCATAACAGCTAAACATTCCTCCATTAACAACCAGCAGATTTTGCTAAATATCAACAGTGAAGTACTTATACATTTAGAAAACCCCTGCTAAGTACATTAGGTATATCAATAGCCTCTACCCCACTGTATGTTCCCCCATCTTAGTTAATTCTCTCTTAATTTTAATATTACATTTAGTGTTTTAATGTTTAATCCTTTACAATGCTGATTTTACTATGTTGTAAGCCTCCCAGAGTTATTTGATAGTGAGATGGCTGGCATATAAATTTAATAAATATATAAAGAAATAAATAGTTTGAAAAGCTTGACAGTAAAGAAAGTCATTGGATATTAGTTTTTGTGTGTATTAACTTATAATGGAGGTCCTATGAGGTAATTTGAATCAATGACATGATCAAAGTAAACAAAACCCACCATAGTACAGATATCTCTAGGTCAGGGGTCTCCAATCTTGGCAACTTTAAGCCTGGCGGACTTCAACTCCAAGAATTCCGCAGCCAGCTGGGAAATTCTGGGACTTGAAGTCCGCGAGGCTTAAAGTTGCCATGATTGGAAACCCCTGAACTAGGTGATAGATCCTACTAAGTATGTTACCTACTCCTATTAGGAAAGGCTGCCTGCCAGCACTAAAATTAATGATTAACATATTTTGATTGCATGTATTATGTCAGGTAATCCTCTGCCTTGTCTATATTAAAAACCTGTATGTTGAAGCAATCCCTACTTTGAATGCTTTTGAAACAAATTTTAATAAAGTTTGATTTCCAATGAGTTTTTTAAAACCATTACCTGATACTATAGGAAAAAAATTGTTACTTTGGGGACACCTGGATTTATAACTTTCCCTTGCAAGACATATTTTCTTCCTATAGTAATTGCAAAAGTGTTTGTTTCTACAGTTGAAGGAAACTCATCACTGTGCCCTTCAGCCAAATACTAGAGGGCAAAAGGGCCACCGGTCTATTTCAATGTAGGGGATGTTTTGCACATATTCCTCTGTATATTTCTTCAATCACAAGCAATTTATAAAGTAGGAAATCATAATTAAACAAGAGTTCTCCACTATAGGCTGAGTATTTCCACATTAAAAATGGCTGACGTTTCACAGATACATGCCTTTAAAAAACATCTTGATATAACTGTCAATGTTTTATTTTATAAATAAGAGGTAGAGGAAATTTGTCCAAGGTGCCTTCAATTAAAAAAAAACCTTTGATAATAGTAATTGCTAAAGGATCAAAACATCCAGGACATACTGGGTGAATATTATTTCTGTGAATTCTATCATAGCACCTATCACCATAAATCTATCCAATACCATTGCTTTGCATGTCTGAAGCAAGAATATTACAAAGTGGTTATGGAGAAGACAAAAATGTGGTGAGTGCAAATTATTTTGCTGTTCTGTCTGGAACAACACATGTTATCGGCCTTGGAGGGGAAAATTGCTTATAAGGATAAATGTGGTGTGCCATATGTGGCATCTGTATCTTAGGTCCAGAAAAAATAACTAAAAGAAAAGAGACAGCAGTGCTAGAATATTTAATTATGGAAGGGTATTTACATTTGCTGAATCCGTTATCTCAATCAGTTGTGAAATACATCATTTATGATTTTGAAATGTTGTCAAGAGAAAGAAGCAGAGATGTCTATAGAGGTAGTCCTCGACTTACAACCACAATGGAACCCACAAATTTTGTTAAGTGAGACATTTGTTAAGTGAGTTTTGCCCCATCTTACCACCTTTCTTGCCACAGTTGTTAGGTAAATCACTGCAGTTAAGTTAGTAACATGATTGTTGATTGAATCTGACTTCTCCATTGACTTTGCTTGTCAGAAGGTTACAAAAGGTGGTCACATAATCCCAGGACACTGTGACCCTCATAAATATAAGTCAGTTGCCAAGCGTCTGAATTTTGATCACATGGCCATGGGGATGTTGCAATGGTCTTAAGTGTGAAAAATGGTCACTTTTTTCAATGCCGTTGTAACTTTGAATGGTCACTAAATAAACTGTTGTAAGTGTTGTGGGTCTGCCAGCAGCCTGCAGAGACGGCAGCAGAATCGGACAGTGGGGAAGAACATGGGCCAGTCCAGGAGTCTGGGGAGGACTCGGACGATGGTTCTGCGTCTGATACAGAGATGGGGCCAGGTCCATCTGGGAGTTATGTGGTTTTTTTTTTTAATTACATTTATATGCCGCCTTCTCCGGAAACTCAGGGCTGCTTACAATTTTTGGGATACAACCCAGTGTGCTCAGCAATAGCCTTCATTCCATTGTATATGCCTGCTTATTACTAAGCGGCATTTTTACAAAGTCAGCTAATTGCCCCCAACAATCTTGGGTCCTCAATTTACCTACCCCGAGAGGATGGAAGGCTGAGTCAACCTTGAGCCTGGTGGGATTCGAGCCTACAGCAGTTGTAGGCAGCTGGAACTTAAGTGCAGGCAATTAACAGCCTGAGCCACCAAGGACCTGGTGTTGACTCCGGAGCCTCCAGAATCTGACAGCAGTAAGGCAGAGGAACAAGGGAGTCTGTTGTTCCAGATGTGCGACAGACTTGAAGTCAGAGTCATAAGACTTGGTTTATCAGACTTGAAGGACTTTGGCAGAGGGACTATTTATAACTGTTTGAGACTCATTATGGGCTGTGAATGATGATGATGATGATGATGATGATGATGATGATGATGATGATGATGATTATTATTATTAATTCGACTTATATGCTGCCCCCTCTCTGAAAGGACTCGGCTCTATAGCTAAAATACAACAATAACAATAAATTACCTAAAAACATATTAAACAATTATAAGCCGAATTAGAATTAAAACCCCCAAGATTAAATGAACAAACCCCAAAGAGTCAGCACAGCCCAGATTGTAAAAACAGCCAGGTTTTAACTTTGGCGGAAGGTGTGAAGAGATTGGGAGCTGAGCTTCGCCGGGAAGAAGATTCCATGTGGGGGCTGCCACAGAGAAGCCCTCCCAGGTCACCACCACCACAGATCTAGACATTGAGTCACGGACAGCACCCGAGGAGACTTGGCCTGTGTGTGCCTGTACAGGCATGGTATTTGATGCTAATTCTCTCTTAATTTTAATATTACATTTAGTGTTTTAATGTTTAATCCTTTACAATGCTGATTTTACTATGTTGTAAGCCTCCCAGAGTTATTTGTTAGTGAGATGGCTGGCATATAAATTGAATAAATATATAAAGAAATAAATAGTTTGAAAAGCTTGACAGTAAAGAAAGTCATTGGATATTAGTTTTGTGTGTATTAACTTATAATGGAGGTCCTATGACGTAATTTGAATCAATGACATGATCAAAGTAAACAAAACCCACCATAGTACAGATATCTCTAGGTCAGGGGTCTCCAATCTTGGCAACTTTAAGCCTGGCGGACTTCAACTCCAAGAATTCCGCAGTCAGCTGGGAAATTCTGGGACTTGAAGTCCGAGGCTTAAAGTTGCCATGATTGGAAACCCTGAACTGGGTGAGGAGGACCCCCTAAGTATGTTACCTACTGCTATTGGAAAGGCTGCCTGCCAGCACTAAAATTAATGATTAACATATTTTGATTGCATGTATTATGTCAGGTAATCCTCTGCTTGTCTATATTAAAAACCTCTATGTTGAAGCAATCCCTACTTTGAATGCTTTTGAAACAAATTTTAATAAAGTTTGATTTCCAATGAGTTTTTAAAACCATTACCTGATACTATAGGAAAAAAATTGTTACTTTGGGGACACCTGGATTTATAACTTTCCCTTGCAAGACATATTTTCTTCCTACAGTAATTGCAAAAGTGTTTGTTTCTACAGTTGAAGGAAACTCATCACTGTGCCCTTCAGCCAAATACTAGAGGGCAAAAGGGCCACCGGTCTATTTCAAAGTAGGGGATGTTTTGCACATATTCCTCTGTATATTTCTTCAATCACAAGCAATTTATAAAATAGGAAATCATAATTAAACAAGAGTTCTCCACTACAGGCTGAGTATTTCCACATTAAAAACAGTGCCTCCCACTCTCAGCCCCGAGACACCGCAACAGGATACCATGGTCGATGGTATCAAAAGCCGCTGAGAGATCTAACAGGACCAGGACAGAGGAAAAACCCCTGTCCTGAGCCTAGAGAGATCATCAATCAGCGCGACCAATGCTGTCTCCGTGCTGTACCAGGGTGGAAGCCGATTGAGTGCGGATCCAGGTAGTCCGCTTCCTCCAGGAAAAGTGGCAATTGCTGAGCCACCACACTCTCAACAACCTTTGCTTTCTTTGGAGACCAGACGAAAGTTGTTCAACACAGCTGGGTCCAGGGCAGGCTTCTTCAGAAGGGCCTCACCACCGCCTCTTTCAAGGCAGGGGAATAGCCCCTCCCTCAGCAGTGTTGACCACTACCCTGAGCCAGCGCCGTGACCTCCTGGAGGCATAAACCAACCAGGAAGGGCACGGTCCAATAAACATGTGACTGTGGACCACTCAAGCCGCAAGATCGAGCAATTTTTTCCTGCAGATACAGACCAAATTCCTCAGCTCTGCTGCACAGAGGGTCGCCACCTCTCCCAACTGTAAGTGGGAGCAGGCGACCCCAAACAGGGAGGCTGGGTGGTTATATGTGGATGCTATGAGGCGGGAGAAGAAGACCTCCTCCCGTCCCCACAGCTACCAGGTAAGTCCTAATATGGGCTCTCAACTGGGCTTGGTCAGATCGGCGGTCGCCCTCCACCTACTCTCTAGTCCCCTTCTACGGCCTTCATCTCCGGAGCTCCTCGGTGTACCAGGGAGCTGACCGGGATCTCGCCGAGTAAGGGGCGCATGGGGACAACCTGTCAAGAGCCCCGTGGCCGACTGTTGCCAGGTAGCTGCAAGGACCTCGGCAGGGCTGTGGGTGAGGGATGCAGGAAAAAAACCCAGTTCTGCCTGGAACCTCTCAGGGTCCATCAGGCGCCTGGGGTGTAACCATCTAAGTGGCTCCTCATCCCAGCGGTGTGGGGCAGCTTGATGGAAGACCAGACGTAGGAGATAGTGGTCTGACCATGGAACGGGATGGATTGCTGTAACACCATCCCCCAGGCCACTACGCCACCACTCCGAGACAAAAACCAGGTCGAGCATATTGCCCCCCTCATGAGTCGGGCCATCTATTAACTGTGTCAGACCCATGGACTCCATGGAGGCCATAAATTCCTGGGCCAAACCCGACGCCGCCCCCAATTCACAGCCGTTGAACTAAAATAAAAGAGTTTTGGATTTAATGTGTGTTTGTTGGTGTCTCAGGAAGCCTTGGTCACAACAGTAAGTCGGGGACTACCGGTACATGGAGAATGGGGACAACTGCATTATGATGAGATGGGAACATTGCAGTGCTGTGCCTTGCTCAGTTTGTGAAAAAAGAAGTATATATCCATGCATTAATATTATTTTTATTGTTCGTTTCAATAAGATTTTTAAAGACTCCACAGAGAACAATGTCAACTGTATTAGGGAGGGGGTGGGCAAGCCTAATATCAGCTCTGAGTCACTGTTTCCTTTCAGCAAATTGACAACAATCTGTCTTTCATATCTTTACCTGACATTTACACCATCTGCATGAATTCCCTCACAGATAGGCCCTGCTCATAATAAGGTTGAAGAGGCTTTGCAGGGATTTGTTTGTCATCACAGTATAGTGCACAAAAATTGACACTGTGGTGCTGGAAATTGAAAGGGTTTCTCCTATAATCGCTGTGAAATGTTACATTTTCCATAAGCCTGATCCTTAGTTGTTTAGGCAGCTGTCCCAGAAATAACTTTTTCTGATCACACAAACGTAAGTAAGTTTTCTTGATTATGTACAAGATTGCCTGCCAGACAGCTATAAATCTTCATTCCCATCAAATCAATAGGCTACAGTATCTGGTATTGCTTATCAGCAAGGTTTCTATGTGGCTCAGCTGCTGTAATGGTATGGTGGGAACGACCTGAGGAGACAGGAGTTGCAGCTCAGACAATAAACAAGTCTGATAAACAAAATCGGAGTCCAAAAGTGGGGCGAGGGAGGAGAAAATGGCTCAGAAAGGATTCTCCTTAGTTTTGGGGAGACTAAAAGTGACAGAGGGGAAAGATCAGTGGTGGGATTCAAATTTTTACTACTGGTTTTGTGGGCGTGGCTTGGTGGGTGTGGCAGGGGAAGGATACTGTAAAATCTCCAGTCAGAGGTGATATTTGCTGGTTCTCCAAACTACTCAAAATTTCCGCTACTGGTTCTTCAGAACCTGCTGAATATCACCTCTGGGACAGATACTTTCAGATTTGCAAGATTCTGTTATTGTAACCTTACAATAAAGCCTCATGGTTGGGGCTTCTTGTCTGGACTACAAGCAGTCCAACTAAATCTCTGTCTATACTCTCAGCTGCAGGATTTCAAATGTAGCTTAATGATTTCTAGGCCTTTCCACCAAAAAGACATTGCTTTTCTAAAAGTCCAAGAACTGAAAAGAATAACTGAAGATTGTGCCATGCCTGACCTTAAACGCCTGCAAAACTGGTCCTGGCTTGTTAAATCGTGAAGGCTTCTTGATCCCAATCATCTTCAATTTTTCTGTGGCCTAAAATGAAGCTTATAAGCCACCCTTCATGATCAAAACTGAAATTTTTGTTTAGGTCACTTTTGAATTCTACAGGAAGGAATGCAGAATGTAAAAATTGCTCACTAGGATGTAACAGCTTGCCATAAGTTAACTCTCTTGAAATTGTTGTCTTGCCCTCACACAGGGCAGAATAATAACACAGAATTTCAAACTACTTGATTTTCTACTGTGTACATGTTCTACATGTTTGTTAAATGACCCTGAAAACAGCCTAATATATGTCAAATTTCTTCACTACCTAGAAAGCCATGTGTTTCAGTTCCTTTAACATTAATTTTCTGAGGCTTTCAGGAAGGGATTGGACCATTTGTCAGAAGTGGTGTAGGGTCTCCTGCTTGGGCAGGGGGTTGGACTAGATGACCTACAAGGTCCCTTCCAACTCTGTTAATCTAATCTAATCTAATCTGAGCCATCAGATCATACCATAAGGCTACCTGGGATCAGCCTAGGCATCTAAATATAGTTGTTTCTGTTTTCCAACAGCTCTTGAATGCTAGCATTTCATTCCTCTTCTCAATGAAACAATTCCAACTCTTGTTTTCAACAGTAATTTAAAAATGTAAATCTTAAATTAATGTATTCCAATTGTGTAGGTATTTTATTTCTACTAATCATACCTCCCATCACCCAGGAAGATTCAGAACCTTTAATAACTGACCACTATAATAAAATTGGAACTTTTATTTTGGGGAAAAGTTGATGCTAATATTATCCGTATGAAGGTGACAATGCCTCAGCTCTGTTGGCCTTTCAGAAAATTCTCAAAATATGGTTTTCCTAAGAGATTGGGAGAAACAATGAGAAACAGGGAGCCCATCAGAGGGCTATATTATATCTGAGTATTTGAAACACTCTCCAGTGGCCTTATTTATATATAATTGTTTTGAATGGCTATCTAAGATGTGTTTTCATTATTTGAATACTGCTCAGTGATGGGTAGCCATAGATCTATGATAAAGAAATAAATAAATCAATTATCTTACATCATGATATTCAGTAGAAAAGTTAACGCTGAGAGCTGGGACCATCTGGAGTGTTTCCAGCAATTTGGGAGAAGCACCTCCAATTTTCTTTTTTCATATCCAAAGTGGGAACATCTTTTAGCTATACAATTTGGGATGAGCACCCTTTGAATGGTGTGGAGTAGAAATGGATTTCCAGAGGAAAAAATTGGAGACTACAGGAACCAGGAGCACCCTAAAAGGATGCAAATGACCAGCTGTCTGCAAGGAATATAAATCCTTCCATTTTCCACTATTGTGTCAGAGCTGAAGAAGCTTCTTGGATGAGAAGCAAAATGTCTTCAAAGAAAAAACTAGAAAGTCCAGTTGCCTCCTGAAAAATTACTTTTGGGGCAGGATAGGAGACCTATTCCTTCTTACTCTGGACTTTACCTACACAAGCCTGCAAAGGGACAGTTGTACTAACATGACATTTCCCATGCTACTTTAGTTTAAAATGTTATTATTAAAATAAATGCATATTTACTTCTTGTACCATTGTAATCCCAATGGAAACATTTGTTCTAGTAATGGGACCTGTCATGCAAATCAATTTATAATTTGGTAGCCATGGTCCAACAAAGCTGGACAATCCGTGCTCTAGATGCCAGAAATAACTGCAGCAATTGAAAGAGAAATATAGCATGGTACATTTCTGAAAGAGATTGGGGTTTGGTTGGATTTTATGCTGCTTTCCTTTTTTTTAAATCTCCTTTGCCTTTATTAAAAATAAGGTTTTACTGGTAGTCCTCACTTAATGATCACAATTGGTACAGGCAACTTCATTGCTAAGCAATGCAGTCATTAAGTGAAACTTCATGTGACAGTGACTTGCAAATTTACTGCTGGCTTCTCCAGTGACTCTGTTTGTCAGAAGCTGGCTGTGAAAAACCTGAATGTCTATCATGTGATTGTGAGATGCTGCAGCAGTTGTTAAGTGTGGGGACTGGGTAAAGTTATTTTTTCAGCACTATTGCAATTTCAGTCACTAAACAGGGCAGTTATTAAGCATGGGTTATCTGTACATTGCAACATCAATACTTCTATTGTATTCTTTGGGATAGGTTCACTGTCCAAAGCAACAACAACAAACATTTGTGTTGCATATGGTCAATTGCTATATTGTTCTGGTGAAGATAGAATTGTGTGGTCTTTGTTTTGGTTTTTGTATTGGGTCTCTTCATATTGGAAGCGGGAAGATGGAATGATCTGGTAAGTATATTATGGAAACACCAGAATCTGTCTTTTGTGCCCTTTTCTTGCTGTGCATGTGTATCATGTGCTCTGCCTATTTATAATGGTAATAAAAGGACAGAACACCACATAAAGGTTTGCATAAAACAAGCACTTGTTTTTATAACAGGTATATGGAGATTCTCAATCATGCAGGTCATGGTTGTCCCAAAGGTGCTTTTTCAAAAGGCAACTGGACTTTCTTGTTTTTCTTTGAAGATGTTTCACTTCTCATCCAGAAGCTTCTTCAACTCCGACTGGATGGTGGGGAATGTAAGGATTTATATTCCTTGCAGAGAGCTGGTCATTTGCATTCTTTTAGAGAGTCACTGAGGCCACTTGGAGGTTTATCTGTGTCCTCGGGGTCACCTGAGAAGTGCAAATGGATGTGGAGCTTTCTCGGAACTGCTGAAAGGACTATGGTTGTAGTTTATTTTACTTCATGGGATTTTTATGGACCACTCTACAGTTCAGTGATAGTAACTGCTTCAACTTAGTCAATCTACATATTATTATTGGCTAGGTTGATGCAACACCTTAAACCAGTGTTCTAGCTGGGCTTGCTTAGGTACACTGGATGAACTCATTCAGTGTAGTTTGTAAATGATGAATGTGCCCTTTAGCATGTTGTATAAACACTGCCAGTTGTGCTTTGTGCAATGAACAGACTAGTGCCTGTGCTACTCTGAGTCAATGGGGTTTGGGTAGCATTTCACACCTAATGGATACACAATCAATCAAGATTCTGAATAGAATAGCTCAAAGATAAATGATGAAAAAGAAATCACAGTCTTATAATTCTCAGATATCAGTGAACTGATAAAAATATCATTATTCTTTTCAAAACTAACTCATCTTTTAACTGATCGATAAGACTTACTTTCACGCCTAACTACTGTCAGCAAACAGTCAAGGCAGCTGATCTATATTGTGTTGTGGCGATTAACATCTGTTTATCTTCAACACCTTTTGAGAAATCAGCTTTTGCTCATAAACAATTTCTAGGCCTAACTACTGTCAGCAAACAGTCAAGGCAGCAATAATTCCAGGATCTATATTGTGTTGTGGCTAAATTGGAAAAAGATTAACATCTGTTTATCTTCAACACCTTTTTGAGAAATCAGCTTTTGCTCATAAACAATTTCTAGGTTCTATCATATCACAAGACCTAAAATGGACATCAAAAACGTCATCAAAAAAGCACAACCAAGAATGTTCTTTCTGTGCCAACTCAGAAAGCTCAAATTGCCCAAGGAGCTGCTGATACAGTTCTACAGAGAAATTATTGATTCTGTCATCTGCACCTCTATAACTGTCTGGTTTGGTTCTGCAACCCAACAAGACAGACACAGCCTTCAGAGAGTCTGCAGAAAAAACAATTACTACCAACCTGTCTTCAATCGAGGACCTGTGAAAATATTTTCACAGACCCCTCACATACCGGACAAACTGTTTCAACTCCTACCCTCAAAACAAAGCTATAGAGCACTGCACACCAGAACAACTAGACACAAGGACAGTTTTTTCCCAAACGCCATCACCCTGCTAAACAAATAATTCCCTCAACACTGTCCAACTATTTACAAAGTCTGCATTACTATTAATCTTCTCATCACTCCTTATCACCCACCCCTCCCATTTGTGACTGTATGACTGTAACTTTGCCACTTGTATCCTTACGATTTATATTGACTGTTTCCTAGTATGATTTGATCGCTTATTGTACCCTATTGTACCCTATTATTAAGTGTTGTACCTTATGATTCTTGACTCTTGATGAATGTATCTTTTCTTTCATGTACACATGCACCAAGACAAATTCCTTGTGTGTCCAGTCACACTTGGCCAATAAAGAATTCTATTCTATTCTATTCTATTCTATTCTATTCTATTCTATTCTATTCTATTCTATTCTAACAAGTTCTTTCCTCCTAGGTTTATTAATAGCCCTCTTATTTTGAAAAATAAAAATAATCTTATTTGAAATATTTTTAATTTTGCAAAATGTAAGTGAAGTGAAGCCACAGTGGTGCAGTGGTTAGAGTGCAGCACTGCAGGCTACTCTGCTGCCTGCCGGCTGACTGAAGTTTGGCAGTTCAATTCTCACTGGCTCAAGGTTGATTCAGCCTTCCATCCTTCTGAGGTTGGTAAAATGAGGACCCAGATTGTTGGGGGCAATATGCTGACTCTGTAAACTGCTTAGAGAGGGCTGTAAAGTACTGTAAAGTGGTATATAACTCTAAGTCCTATTGATAATATAAATATTTATACAGGTATCTCAAGCAGTTTATCAAAATATGAGCTGTGCACCCTAACCCCTTTCTTTCATCAATAGCAAAAGAAAATATTGGGAAAAGAATGCCTAAAACATTACATTAAAAAGCTTCTTGATGGAAACATAACACATGTTTGGGGAAAAGAATGAAAAAGCACATACATTTTGAAAATGTTCATGGGAATTACATTGTAATTCCATTTTTATTTATTTTCAGAAGGAAAATGCTTGTTTCAACATATTTACCATTTTCTGAAATTGTCACAGTGCTATTTCTTATGAGTTCAGTATCACAAGTATCCATAAACCATCCATGTCAAATGCCACTCCTTGCTGAAATGGCAATTGTAGGTAAAGGCAATTTAGGACAGGAGGGCAATAAAAATTGTTGAATATTTTGACCAATTCAAACATGTAGAGAAGGAATAAGAAATAAGAGGGGGGGGGAATCCACTTCTCTAGCAGTTGGTTGTGCTGCACTTTAGGAGCTAGTTTGGATGAATATTACAAGTAAGGAACACATAGCATAATCTCACTTTTTAAGTGGGTCTCTTAAGTATCTACATGGGAAAATGTTACAGCGTTTTATTATCAGTGTAATTTTATTCCTGACAAATTTATGAACTTCATTAGAGAGAAATCTAGCATACTTCATCCACATTTTATTGGAATAATTCCTACTAGGATTTTATTTCTCCATGAAATGCTTTAGCTATTGTTTTAAAAGATGGTGATGTATACTTTGCTCCTTTCTCTTTAATTTTAATCATACCTCTTCAGGTTTAACAGAATAACAGAGTTGGAAGGGGACCTTGGAAGTCTTCTACTTCAACCCTCTGATCAAGCAGGTGACCCTATACTATTCAAGACAAATGGCTGTCCAGTCTATTCTTAAAAGCTTCCAGTGATGGAGTACCCACAACTTCTAAAGGCAAATCATTTCACTGGTTAATTGTTCTCACTGTTGGGAACTTTCTCCTTAGTTCTAGGTTGTTTCTCTCTTTGATTAGTTTCCATCCATTGCTTCTTGTCTTGCTTTATGGTGCTTTGGAAAATAGGTTGACCCCCTCTTCTTTGTGGCAGCTCCTCAAATATTGAATTATTATTTTTTATTTTATTTTTTATTTTTTAAATTACATTTATATGCTGCCCTTCTCCGAAGACTCAGAGTGGCTTACAATTTTGGGATACAACCCAATGTGCTCAGCAATAGCCTTCATTCCATTGTATATGCCTGCTTATTACTAAGCGGCATTTTTACAAAGTCAGCTTATTGCCCCCAACAATCTTGGGTCCTCAATTTACCTACCCTGGGAGGATGGAAGGCTGAGTCAACCTTAAGCCTGGTGGGATTCGAGCCTGCAGTAATTGCAGGCAGCTGGAACTTAAGTGCTAGGCATTTAACAGCTTGCACCACCAAGGCCCTTAAATGTTAATTATTAAAAATTATTAAAATGTTAATTATTAAAAAATATTAAAATGTTAATTATTAAATATTGATGAGGATAGTTCAAAATGAACATTTATTTACATGTGTTTCACTGAGAATGTTTTTCTGCTCCACTAACAGGGAAATGTTGATAATGGCAAAGCTAAAGTGCCTTTGAGTTGAATTTGAATCCTATTGATTCTAGGAACACATCCATATAGTTTTCTAGCAAAAGGACAGAAATACTGCAAACCACTTATAAATACTAGTTGGATCCAGTGAACTGGCAAATTCTATAAACAAGATTCTGGAACAATTGTGGGATCACCATTGTCATTGCTTTTTGAGGAAAACTTGCAGAAGGAAGTTTTAGAATACAGTCATCTAAGAGTGTGTGTGTGTGTGTGTATGTGTATATATTTCATTGTTTTGCAGTATAGAAAGGAAGAGATTATGAAATTGCTTTATGACTTAAACAAATGAGATGCAATTCTAATGTTTGAACATCGTTGTTGAACGTTGTTTAAGCTCTATGGGTTTCTGTTTTGCTCATTCACTTTTATCAGCAAGAAGAGCAAAAAAGCCATGTTCAATAGCAGCATAATTTGCAATAAAGAATGGCAAGACAATAACAGTAGGAAATCATTAATACTGTAATGTGATAGGAAATGTGGAAAATATAAAAAGAGATGTTTTATTCTTAAAGCCTTTTAGTCTTTAGTTTTTCCATACATAGAAAATGATTTCCATGTAAGCACTATATAGGCACATAACCTGATAAGAACACCAAATATGAAACAGTTTGTTCATCCATTCAGATTTAAAATCAACTTTCTAATGTCCATTATGAAAGCTAAGGAGTTAATTGGGGGGAATCTAACATTCATTTCAGCAGAATGACAAAGGATAAGATACTATAGAAGGAAAAGAAGACAAGATGCCAAATCAGCTTCCTGTATTGCCAAGACTACCCATCAGCATTCTTCAAGCTGACTTACCTAACATCTGTACAGGTTATACATGAGATGTACCGAGTATTTGTTGTAATGAGGTTCAGCGGCACAGATGTCTCACTGTCAGAGGTTGGGTGTGCTCCACATTTAAAGTAGAATTCCTACAATATTGAAGAAGAGATAAAAGGAGGATTACATATCTGCACTTCATGTTCCCTCTTTATCTAAGTCTAAGTGAAGTTTGAGACAGTAGATAAATCACTAATGTCAGTAGAAAAGGAGGATACTCATTAAGAGTGGTTAGAAAGAATGCCACAGATTATTTTTGTACAAGATGTATATGTTGTACTCTTCGGATATCAGCTGAGAGAAAAAGGGCATTTGTACTTCTATTCACTCTCTTTATTAAAGGAGAAAAATGAATAGACTGAGACAGGAACAGGTTCTTCAAACTTCCATATTGCATGCAGTAAATATTTGATTGGAGTGGAATATTTGCTACCATCCAAGCTTTCCTCAAAATAACGATGTGGTAGAGAGAACAAAGCCTGAAGCACACATGACTTTATCCAAACCTATTGTACATTAATTTTAGTCTGTTCTCCCCAAACATGTTGGTATTGCCAAAAGCCAGGTATTGCCAAATTCCCAGGCTGGAAATTCTCAATCTTCAGCCTTAACATAATCAGAGGAAATCAGGCTGGAGAATCTAGATTTAGATTTTCTAGTTCAAGGTCTCTGATGTCATTAAAAAGCTGGCAACCACAAACACACACATACACCATGTATCTATTATGTTTGTGTGTGTGTGTGTATATGTGTATGTGTATATATATATATATATATATATATATATATATATATATATATGTTTTCGTAGATTTTCACGGGTAAAGGTATGTAGGTCTTGGTGTATTCGGGTCTCACTTCTCCCAGGAGAACGAAGCTGAAGACACCAGCCTGAAGATGACGGATGAGATTTGCGAACGTTGCCAAGGTATTCTCAATCTTACACGGACAAGACCGAATACACCAAGACCTACATATATATATATATATACATACACATACATACACACACACACACACATGTGCACATACAGTGTGTGTATGTATGTGTGTGTGCATATATATGTGTGTATATATATATATATATATATATGTATGTATGTATGTATATATATATACATACATATATACACACACACATACATAATAGATACATGGTGTATGTGTGTGTGTGTGTGTGGTTGCCAGCTTTTTAATGACATCAGAGACCTTATATATATTTGTTTTCATAGATTTTCATGGGTACAGGTATGTAGGTCTTGGCGTGTTCGGGTCTTTTCCTGTGTAAGATTGAGAGTATCTTGGTGATGTTTCGACGAGGTCCCACTCACCATCTTCAGGCTGGTGCTTTTGGCTTCATGCTTGTGTGAGCAAAGTGTGATCGGAGCTGCCGTCTCTCTATAAATACTGGTGGGGAGGTGTGGTGTGCTGGCTCTGTTGTAAGTGGGTTGGTTGGCTGTGTTGTTACTTCTCGATTGGGTGATGGAGTTGATGTTTGCAGATTGGTTGGCTTTTTCGTAAGACCCTGTGTGACTGAGGTACTGGCTGTGTGTCTCTCAGCCTTTTGTGTTGTAACGACCTGGGTAATGGGCTGTGTTCTATTGCTGTGACATCCTGGGTCTTGTGCTGTAATCTCCTGGGTCGTTGGCTGTGTTGTAACATCCTGAGGTTTTGTGGTGTAACCTCCTGAGTTCCGTGATATGATATCCTGAGTGGATGGCTGTGATGTAACATTCCGGGCTTTGGTTTGGCTCCAAGTTTGAGGTCTGGCTATGTGTTCATGGCATGTGTCAGTTTGCTTAGTATGAAGGTTGGAGGGTGTAGCAGCTGGTGATGCAGCCGTGGTCTGGTTTCTGGATGGTGATTGTCTTTCATGTATGGGATGGGTTTGGGTTTGAGTCTGGTGAGGGAGATTGATGGTGGCATCATGTGTTGTTTTGGGTCCGGTGTTGGTTTTCGTGGCTGGGACTCGTTTGTTGATTAGGGCTAGTTTCCAGATGTCTGGTAGGCGGGAGGTATCGTCCCATTTATTCATGTTATGGGGGTGTTTCTCTATTTCGATGGCTTCCCTAATTATTCTCTTGTTGAAGTGTTCAGTACTGGAGATTAATTTGGTTCCCTCAAAATCAATTTCATGTCCTGTGGCTTTAAGGTGCTGGAAAAGGGAGGAAGTATTTTCTTCTTTTCTGACTGCGTTCCTGTGTTCTGTGATGCGTGCATTTATTCTCCTGTTGGTTTGTCCAATGTATGTGGCTGGGCAATTTTTGCAAGGTATTTCATAAACTCCTTGGTTTTCTAGCTGGATCTTGTCCTTGGGGTTTCTTAAGATGTTGGCTATTTTTTGGTCAGTGCTGAAGGCTGTCCTGATATTGTGTTTGTGGAGAATTTTGCTGATTTTATCTGTGGTGCCTTTGATGTAGGGGAGGAGGGCGATACTGTTATCCTGTTCTGTGTCTCAGTTTTTGGGGGTGTCTCCCTTAGGATTAAGTTGGTAATTGTGTTTCTTTGGAATCCGTTGGAAATTAATATGTTAGTGAGGGTGTGTAATTCTGTTCTCATATGGTCTTTGTTGGTTAGGCATTTGGTTCTGGAGATGAGGGTCTTGGCTACGGAGTTGATCTGTGCAGGGTGGCGATGGGATTGTGTGTTTACTCTCAATCTTACATGGGAAAAGACCCGAACACATCAAGACCTGCATACCTGTACCCGTGAAAATCTATGAAAACAAATACACACACACACACACACACACACACATACAGATATACACAGCGTATATCTATACATACACACAAACACACGGAGTATGTGTGTATATATTTAATGCATTGCTCATAAAGCATAATGCGTTATCCTTAAAATAAACATCCTTAAATTGCTGCTTGTTAACTGTGCAATGAAGAATCTAACAAAATCCACTAGCAGCAAGAACCTATATGCAAATATAATTTGAAATACTGCATGAGGAAATAGGAAGACATTTGTATGGCAGTTTTTAGTGACCATTGACCAGTGGGTGGAAAGAGAAAAACATTTTCCCCCAATGTTTTGAAATTCCCAAAGAATCAATGCAACAGAAGAAAACTCAGTTAAAAAGTGTGATGCTAAATGCAAAGTATAAAATAATTTACAGTTTTGTAAACCAACAGCTTTGACTACCACTGGGTCTGAAAAATTGTGAACCGAGGACATAAATAGTCCAGCAACAGTGGATAAGTACAAAACACATTGCACGGTGTGTTGCATTTAATAAGGAATATAATTTTCTTGATGAAAGGATTCAATTTTACTTTCTTGAGTATACATTTTATAGTGCCTGTTTTGCTGGCTTATTCAAATAATGTATAATTAGTGAAGTACAGACACAGCTGCAAGGCAAAATTAAATCCTATTAGTTTAAGCCAGGTATTTTCAAAATATATCAAACCTTTAAAGAGCAAGGGCAATTTTCATTACAACATTGACTGGTTATTCTTGCTGGGCTCAAATTGCTGAGTGCATTAATGGTCATTGCAAACAGTGGATGGGCCCACACATTCAGCTTATGTCCATCCACAGCCTTTAGCAGGATAATTCTCAAAAAGCACAATGGGGCCATATTTGGTATGGTGAGAGAAGCTGGCAAATAAAAAAAATTAGTTCGAAAATGAATCAGATCTAGCTAGAGGCTGTGGAGAAAAATACCCTCCCCTGCATCCCCTCTGGGAGAGATAGCTAGATTCAATTACTCCATCCTAAAACCCTCTCTTTCTGACCAGAATAACAGGTCCCTGAAATTCCTAGCATGCACCTATAAATAACAGACACAACACAGGTGAGCAGAACTAACCACATATAGATACAATCAAATTATTTATTACTGAGAAAAAATAAAGATGTCTCCATATAGCCACTGCTGGTAAAGATTGGACAGAATTTCAAGAAACTGAACCTTGACAAAATATTAAATACTATCATTGTATTTAGATCTGTTCTAAAATAAAATTGCTGCACTAAAATATATTTAATGCTTTGATTAATGTAACTTTGTTTAGTTATTTTCAATATTTAAATGACATTACAATTACAGATATTAAGGTAGTTTATAAATTAATCATAAAAACAATAAAATCCAAAACAAAATAACACTCATAAAATTTCAGTAAAACAGTACTGTTTAGGCAAGAAGTAGGGTAGATCCTAGTCTCCTAAATTATGTCAACAAAGCCATATTTTAGCCATTCACCAAAGGTGATTAAAAAAGAAGTTACCCAGATTTGGGAGGAAGCATATTTAAAGCTTGAGGCAATGTTTCAAGATTCTTGCTCCCTTGATTTCCTATATTTAAAGAACCTGGAACATCTGCCCTCAAATGAAATAAATGAGCTGGTCAGGGTCAACTTATAAGCTATCATATTCATTCCTTGTCTATCTCTAAATAGCCACAGTTAAATATTTCAGTTTGGAATATTTAACATGAAACTACTGAAGTCTACTCTACAATCATGCACAACAGTTATCTCTCCATGTATGTGATATTTTAATCCACACTCTTTATCTTCTACATTTCTTAAATGTTTCTTGGAACAAATATGTAGAGCATGAACTTACCTTTTGTATTTCTGCAGAAGTTTCTGGAAAATGTAATTCAGATAGGATTCCTTGGCCCATATATATCTTGTGCATAATGATTCAGACATCATGCCAAGCCATTATGTGGTTTACTTATCGTGGCTGCAATGTTTGGATTAGTTATGAGTCCTCCCATAAAATTTCAACCTAACTTTTATGTACATGTAAAATATGTACACATATCACTGTGGTTTACTGAGTAAATTGTGGTTCTAAATCTTCTGGCTTTTATGATTTGTCCAGGTTTGGGTTTATTGCAAGATGTAGTAGTTGACTTTCTGCAATTATATAAAATAATTATTTATACGATCCAAAAGATGTCTGCACTTTCAATCCTACTAGGTAAGGTATACTTCTAAGCTTCATTTATTATATATTTCCAAGACAGATATACTGCCACAATTTCCATGTTTGATAATAATTACTAAACAACAACTAAATGCTAACAAACAAGGTTTGAAGGATGCACTTCTTCAAAGGATCGTCTTTTTTATGTATTCCTACTTACAATTAACACAGCAGTATTTTCACATTTCAAATCCTGTTCTTTAAGGAATATAGAGGCTTTCATTTACTGAACATAAATTGACAACTTTGTTATTTAGAACAGGGGTTGCCAACCTTTTGGAACTGAGGGACCACCAAACTCATAATTTTAACTGATGGTGGCTTGCTGACATTGGTTGGAGGGGGGGCCAAATTGAGTTGCTCACACAATCACAGATTCACTCATAGATCTATCTTTCTGCCATCCGCTACCTGAGTCTGTCACATAAAATTTGCTTGCAAGCAAACTCATAAAATTTGCTAGGAAGCAAACTCACAAAATTAACTCACAACACACTATGTTTGTAAATATTGAATTTTTTATTTAAAAAAGAGAAACTTTTACCCAAAATCAGGCAAAGCAGGCAGGCAGATTGAGTTGCTCACAGAATCACAGATTCATTCAGAGATCTATCTTTCTGCCTTCGGCTACCTGAGTCTGCACTGAATAATAGAAGCTTCAGTCCTAAGGAAGGTCTAAAGAGTAGCTAGAAGGTCTAAAGATTAGCTAGAAAGCAAGAAATCCAATGGTTTATTGTTTTCTAGCTAATCTAAATCTCCCAGCACAGCAGAACAAATGATGGTTGGGGGGAAAAATAGCAACTTAGCAGGCAAGTTTGCCAGGTACGGAGTGAGTGGGCGATGCAGCCTTGTGTTCCCGGACAGCCTGGATTAATTGCTTTGGGGAGTGCTCTGGGAGTGACTTTTCTCTGTGGACCACCAAAATTTTCTTGCGGACCACCAGTGGGCTGCAGACCACTGGTTGGTGACCATTGATTTAGAACAATAATTTGGGTTCTGAATTGGATTATCAGTGTAAGCTTGACATCACATGAGTTTTTTAGGTCTACTGAATTGATACAGAGCTTATTTTGAAAGAAGCCAGAGAAAAATCAGAATCCAGGACAGCTACAGAGCTATAAAATAAGGTGTTCTCTCCAGAGTTTATTTCCTGGTCATAATTGTCCTATGGTGGGCAGTTGTCAAGTAACAGTAAATATTTTATATTTATTTACAAGTTTTAGAGATCCATTCCATGTGTCACGTACAACTCCCTAATGTGTGATGGGGATTAAAACTATCTGTGTGAATCCAAGCAGGACTCGGAAGGACTGCAATATCCTTATTCTGGTCTTGCCAAAGATTATTAATCAATGCAATCAATGCCATCTCCATTCTGCAACTGAATCTACAACTGTCCTAAAGCAGGTTCTTATAAATGTAATTGTCTCAGCTATAGCCCAACCACTTTCTCCATAATTCTGCCCAAGAAGGAGGTTGGAGACAAAGTTGATAACTGTCTAGTACAGAGGTGTGAAACTTGCATTATCACGTTGTCATCATGTGATGCCCCGTTTAGCAAAGGGGAAAAGTCTTTTCCCCTTTGCTAAACCTGGCATGGGCATGGCCAGTATGAGGCATCCGACTTGTGGGCCACAAGTTTGACAGCTCTGGCCTAGTATATCTGGGTTGAGTAATGGCTTCTTGAGCCGAGAACCACCACCATTTCTTTCAAAGAAATGGTAATGCTTCCTCTGCCAACAATGGATTAATCACCATCCTGACTCAGTTCCCCATCCTGTTTCTGGAAGTTTTCATCAATCAGGAATCCAGACTCTCACAAGCAACTGAGATGATATTACAAAGGACCGTATGCAGACCAAAGGGCTTACAGGATCCAACTCATCCCCAATAAGACCTCAGTCATCTCCTTTGGACCTGCCCATTTGAAATCCAGACTCTCACAAGCAACTGAGATGATATTACAAAGGACCGTATGCAGACCAAAGGGCTTACAGGATCCAACTCATCCCCAATAAGACCTCAGTCATCTCCTTTGGACCTGCCCATTTGAAATCAAGCTCCAAGTAAATCCAAGTGACTTTGTCCTTCAGGTGCTTAGAAAATGCCTTACGGCTGCTCCTTAGATACCCTTTATTGCTCGTGCTTACAGTAGGAAATAAATCATTCTGAAAACAGTCACTCTGAGAGTGAGATTCACACTATCTAAATTTGATAAATAAAAATAAATAAAAAGGGGCTGCTGGGAGACAAAAGAGCAGGGAAATATTGATGTTTCACTACTTTTATTCCCCCTGGGTAAGTCTGGATTATAGTGAAATATGTTTTAATGGGAATGGGAGCCGGGTATTGTGTTTGCTAGAAAATAGACAAAAAGGGAAGTCATTATGCTTCTGGGACCTAGGAAAAGAAGCAAAGTGAATTAGAACAAATTTTCTGTCTAAGAAAAGTGGAAAGAATAGCAACCACATGCTTTAACACTGAACTGAGACTATTTGGGCTCCTGCTATGCAGTTCTACGGGTGGAAAAATGCCTGGAGGCAGTGACATAAAAACAAAATTTCTCACCTTTGGCTACTGCTTTTTTTCACCTCTTTTCATTTTTAAGCATCTTTGAGTTGGTGCAGTTGATGATCACTTCTAAAAACCTGAAGTTCCAGCAGCAAAAATGTTCTCCAACTTTCCAAATAAGATGGGAGCACTGACAGCTGCCTGATCTTCTTAGAAACTTCTACCTTACCTCCCCTTTCTGATTACTTGTCATTTCTGAAATAGGCACCTTAAAGTCTTCATGTACTTACTGTGGTTTACAATGATCATCAGCAGATTTTCAAAGATTCAAACAATCTCCATCTGCTTGGAGATGTTAGGACTTGAACCTGGGAACTTTTGCATGCAGTGTATATATATTATCACTGGGCCATGGATCTACTTCCTTCAGTGTGTCCACCAGCATCTCAAACACATCCCTGTCCAAACAAACATACCTTAAAACAGCGAAATGAGTCAGATTATATGATGGAGATTATATGATGGAGAATGCTCCTGGATACACAGCTCAGTTTGGAGGAGCAGGTGGGAGCTGTGACCAGGGGGGCATTTGCCCAGGTTCATCTGGTTTGCCAGTTGCATCCTTACCTGCACCAAGATGCCCTACGGACAGTCACCCACTCACTTGTCACTTCCCGAATTGACTACTGCAACGCTCTCTACATGGGACTGCCCTTGCGGATCACCCGAAGGTTGCAGCTGGTGCAGAATGTGGTTGTGATGGGAGTGTCCTGATACTCCCATGTTACACCCCTCCTGCGTGACCTGCATTGGTTACCGGTTGCCTTCCGGGTGAGATTCAAGGTACTAGTGATGACATACAAAGTCCTACATGGCTTGGGTCCGGGGTACTTGCGGGAACGTCTTCTGCCGGCATCACACTCCGATCGCCCTGTACGCTCCCACAGGCAGGACCTCCTTGGGATGCCGTCAGCCAGACATTGTTGGCTGGCGGTGCCCAGGGGTAGGGCCTTCTCTGTGGGAGCACCCACCCTGTGGAACCAGCTCCCCTTGGGTCTTCGTTTGGCCCCTGATCTCCGCTCCTTCCACCGCGACCTGAAGACCTGGCTGTTTCAGCAGGCCGGCCTGGACTGAAATAAGGGGGGTGGGTGGGCTTTTTAAAGAATTTTAACTTAATGTTATTAGTTTTGACTATTAGGCTTGTGCTATTTAATTACTTTTTAATTAACTTATTGTATTGTGCTTTTATACTGTGAGCCGCCCTGAGTCCTCAGGGAGAGAGGGTGGCATACAAGTCTAATAAATTATTATTATTAATTACTTATGACACAGACACAAAAGCCATCAAGGGAATTGATTCAGAGAGAAGCTGCCCACTAAATACATGTATTCTTAATCAGATGATTTGGTTACTTAGTTTCATAGCATTTAACCAGAGTTTCAGCAAAGATAAAGGTTTAATGTTCAAGAACATTTGTGCATGAACTTACACAGCAGCTGGCTGTGATTGCCTTCTGATGCTAACTTCGTAGAAACAGAATCTCAGTTTTAGATTTTAATCATGAGGGAAAATTTTCAGGAAAATGCTGCTGCATTAATGATATAAGCAAAAATTACAAATCAAGTCATTTTATTCATAGTCCATCTTGCTTACTCTTGCTCCCGCATAAAAGCATTGTTAATGGGTTTTATAAAGTCTTTATTTTATTACTGTATTCCAAAATAAATTGTTCCCTCTCTTCCTTTCATGTGTATTTCAGTTAATCTTGCATCTGTAAATGATTATATTATTTCTCTTGGATGTATAATCCAGAGATACTGATTCAGTAAATGTACAAAAGATTTTTTTTGGAAAAGGGTATTTAAATGATATTAATGAGACAAGCTGTTCAAAATTAGTCACCTTCCAATTCATATTGTCATCTTTCTGCAGTTTGAAAATACAGATTCCCAATCTGTAAATACTGGGGATTAAAAGAATTTGAACCAAGATGGTTTGCATTATTTTTTTTAATTCATATTTATATGCCGCCCTTTTCCAGAGACTCAGGGCGGCTTACAATTTTTGGAGCGCAACCCAATGTGCTCAGCAATAGCCTTCATTCCATTGTATATGCCTGCTTATTACTAAGCGGCATTTTTTACAAAGTCATCTTATTGCCCCCAACAATCTTGGGTCCTCAATTTACCTACCCTGAGAGGATAGAAGGCTGAGTCAACCTTGAGCCTGGTGGGATTTGAGCCTGCACTAATTGCAGGCAGCTGGAACTAAGCATTTAACAGCCTGCACCACCAAGGCTTTGACTAAGCTTCTGAAAAATTGTCAACCTGCTAATTCTATTTAAAAATTGGGCAATTTCAAATGTTTGTTTCCCTTTTGGGAACTGGGGGTGAAGGAGGGACCAAATCTGAAATTAATTAAGTATTTGTTAGAAATACACTGTTTTAAATAAATAAAGCACACTTGTAATAGAAGAACACAATTACAGAAATGTGCTTAGCTTTTAATAAAATATAGGAATATGAAGATTCAATTCAATGAGCAATGTTACTAATCTGAATGCCCAATTATTAACCATAGAACTGACATTTCCTAGTAATAATCTCATAAAAGACTTCCTTGCAGAATTAGATGCCAGCAGCAAACCTGAGGAACTTAACTGTAGTACATTTCAGCTGATGTGTGTTAAATAATAATATTAATTGAGTTTGGCCTGGATCTTTAAACCTATATCTATTTCACAGACTCATTCAATAAATTGCAATGTCAAGTTGTGTCAGATCAAAACAGATTTATTTATAACAGAATAATCAATAAATATATTATTCTTAAATATATACAGAGTCTTTTCTTCTTTTGTTCCTTTTAAACAGTCCTTCAAGGAACTAGAAGTTTCTATGAGAGATTCACAGTTCTTCCTCTCATAACCTCTTCTTAGATATAGCTAACCTCTTTAGAAAGTCCCTTTCTCTTTAGGTTATAGATCTTCTCTCAGATCTCTTTGCTATATCTTCTCATACACAGACCTCAGTCTGTCAGATCCTAATATCTCCTCAGAGTCTTGGATCTTCTCAGTATCTCCAATCTTCCTCAGACAAAATGAGTCTCCACAGAATCTCCTTAGAATCTCCTCATTTTCTTTCTCTTTTTTCTCACATTGAAAATGACAGTTGACAGCCCTTTTATACTTAGGGGCGTGTCCTACAGTATCACAGTGAGGTGTTCAATGCCACCCTGTCATTGGTAGGTTTGATCACCCCATCAAACTCTACTAATTTGTAAACTGCATAGTAACTGCAGAAAGTTCTACTTTCTGACAATGTGGCTTTGACAAAGACTCAATGGGCTTAAGTAAAATAAGACTCTTTTTTCACATGGCCCTAGATAATATTTGGAGACCCCAGGTTGATACAGAGCTTTGTCTTTATGTTGTGGATTGTCAATGATGTAAGCCACCTAGGGTCATAGTGTGCAAGTTGGGGGCCATATATATATGTGTGTGTGTGTTAAACAAGCAAACATTTTGCAACTGAATGAAAAACTTCCATATCCAGGCTAGATTCAAAATATGGTATGCCAACACTTTTCATTTTTAAATTAAATTGAATCCGGTTGTTTTTATTTCCTAGCCAGTTCCCAAGCTTTGTCCCATTAAGGTTGCCAACATGGTCATTAGAGGAAAGAATAAATTAACATATAGCTTCTGGCACAATTGTAGACCCAGACAGCAAAGGCTCCCAGTAGGATATGTACTGGACTATGTAGCAACATTATTGGTAAAGAATCCATGGGGGGGGGTCAATTCCTAACTCTAACCCTTCATTGATAGAATCTGGTAAATTTAGATGGAGAAAGACACCTGCACCAGGAAATGGTGCCAAGAAGCCAAGCTATGCTTTAACTTCAGAGAAACCAGAGCATTTTATATATCTACCTTATACTGAGTCAGGGTAACGCCTATCACAGACAAATCTCTCAGGAATAGTAGTCCTCTGAGATTATTTAAATTGTAATGCCACAGACAAATGTGTAAAGTTGGTGCTCTCCCACTGAGCCATACATTTTTAAAACTAAGAAAAACAAAGTGGCCTCCTATTGATTAGCATTCAACCAAACTTGTCATATGTTGTCCTAGGAAGGAAATGGGAAGGTGGCAGAAAGGCATAACTTTTCTGCTAGCATCTAACATCTTTTTTCAGAAAATACCTTTATATGTGCTTTAATGAATGCGGTTTCTCTGCCTCTCTCCCCGAGAAAGGTCAGAGTTGATAAAGAAACTGAGACCAAATGCACCACAGTTGGACAACCTTGATGGGGAATTAGCAAAGGAGATTGAATCTAAGGACATTTTTGATCATGAATAGCAACTCTTTCTTCTTCTTTGCCAGAGGCATTCTAAAAAGGGCAGTGGGTTCAGTCAGTCCGTGGGCAGGCAGAAAAGTCCATGTTGAAGAACAGCACTTACCTTTCTTTGATGCTTTCATATCTTTTTGCCTGTGGTCACATGGATATTTATTTGTACTTTAGATGCTTTTATACTGAGCATCCTGGTACATTGTGAAAAGATTTTGAGTAGGATAAGATGCAGTATAAGATTTTAAGATTTTAAGTAAACTAAGGTGTAGTATGTAATATTTTATCCTACGAGGCAGTTTTTATTTTCATTCTGTTATAGAAAAAATGCCAGGTTCAAATAGTCATCCCAACACTGCTCTTCAGGTTTTTTTGGGTTTTTTTGCAACAGTTACTTGAATTTTAAAAAATAAACAAGGAATGATTAATGCAAAATATTAAATTCAGGAAAGTTTTTAACTAATTATGTTTGATCAAATAAAGCAACTACATTTAATTAGAGGGAAGCTGTACAAGCCAAGACTTTCAATCAAAATGTATAAATGCACAAAAGTTCCTTATGAAAGCATGGAAAGTTGATTTTTGGATACACTTACGTGCCTGTGTGTGTGTGTGACTGTGTGTGTGTCTGTGTATGTGTCTGTGTATCTGTGTATGCAAAGAAATATTAGTTATATTATCAATCAACCATCACCTTGCTCAAGGTTGTGCAAGTGCAAAACTAAATATCTATTAAACCATGGAAAAAACTAAATATGCATTATGAAAATTAGCCAGAGGTTTTTTTTTTAATTTCATGTTAACTGAGGAGAAACAATGTTTCAAAGGGGATTCATGCTAACTTGCAATAAATATTTTTCTCTACCTCTGCAGTATAAATCTATGGGTAGATTCTTCTGTGTTTGAGCCAGGGAACCAAGCACTTAAATTAATGGAGTTTGTAATTTATGCAAATATTATGTTATTAGCTTTTGATATTTGTCGTATAACATTTTAATTCGACTGCAGATCTTGCTACCCTTGTGAATGTGGGAATTTAAAAAGTGGATGATATGTATATATGAAGAGAAAGGATTGTCCTGCTGTTATTGGTTAATTGCAGCTTTCATAATGTGTTAGGTAGTTGTAGATATTGAATAATATCTATGACTCTTCGCTCAGAATTCTGAATATATCCCTGCTGCTCATACTGGTGAATTGGTTTATGTGGTGGTGAAGAGTTAGGTAACATGCTTACAGATACTGGGACACAGATCTACTGAAGACCTGCGTATTTGCTTCAGCTTGTACTTGGGTCAGAAAGTTTAAACTTTTTGCAAATGTCTTCAACATTGGCAAATAATTTTGATTTTGTCAATCCCAGAGAAGGTGTTAGGAGTCTTCAGATCACACTTCAAGAAACACTACTCTATGGTTACGCTTTGTGAAATATTTCTCTTAAAATGCAACCATTCTATGCCACATAAAACGCAACCATTCTAATTTATTCCAATTTTTATGGAGTTTTGAACTGCATTACAGTATTTGGAAAAAAATAATAGTTTTTAGTCTCTAATGTGATTTGTCTTCCCTTAGGTTTGACATTTGTTTTCCTTCATGAGAAATTCTTTAAAATTTGTGTCTTTGTGGCCTATCTCTGTCACAACTTGGCTGAAGAAGCTTCTTGGATGAGAAGCAAAACATCTTCAAAGAAAAATCAGAAAGTCCAATTGCCTCTTGAAAAAGCACGTTTGGGACAACCATGACCTGGATGACTGAGAATCTCCATAGACATGCAGTATTAAATATGTCTAGTTTGATGAAATGAATGACTAGGGGTGACATGATAGCAGTGTTCCAATATCAGAGGGGCTGCCACATAAAAGGGGGGCGGGTCAACCTATTCCCCAAATACTGAAGGCAGAATGTGTAGCAAGAGATGGAAACTAATGAAGGAGAGAATCAATTTAGAACTAAGGAGAAATTACCAGTGGAATGACTTGTGTCCAGAAGTTATGGATGCTCCAACACTGGAGGATTTTAAGAAGAGACTGGACAATGATTTGTCATAGGGTCTCCTGCTTGAACAGGTGGTTGGACTAGAAGACCTCCAAGGACCCTGCCAGGTCTGTTTTATATCCCTACTTGATTTTTTCACAGTTCTGTTCACTAAATAGCATAATAAACTACCATGAATAGCTTAGTTGTTCAGGCTTAGTATAAGACAGAAGTAACTGATTTGAGTATTGCCTCACCATTCAGAATATAGGAGCATCAAATGTGATCCTTCCTATTCTCCTCTGTAACAAAGCCTTTTGTACTTTGACATTGGAAAAATGAAGGGAATAGAAATGTTTGCATAAAGTATTGATGGTTACTTGAAAAATTAATATGCCAGCAAACCCCAAAAAGTAAAAAAAATCAAAATGTCTATTTCAAATTCGATTAGAATTGTACAAAACTTGATACATTTTTTAATGAAAGGGTGCATTTATTTATTTATTGCAATAGCCTGTCTTTTTCCTTTTCGCTGGAGTGGAAGTGAATTTTATTCCTGCCAAAGTTTTGCTTCAGAAAGTACCATAATGTATTTTTTTTTCTAATTTTCTCAAATATGGTCAGAAATAACATTAATTTATTAAGAGGCAATGCATGCATACCCAGAAACAAACAGGCACAAAAATATCATCAAGCCTTTACATCAATCCAGAAGTTAAACTGCGATGCTAACCATTCCTATCCCATGCAACTTAGGATATTATAGTTATTCAATGGAAGGCTGCATGTTATGCATACTTGAACTACAGTATTCCTAAAAGCTAAGGTAGGAGGCAACCAAATTACCCTCCAGATATTTTGGACTATAATTTATTGAATTCCTTCTCATGAATCATAGAGATTGGAGCTGATAACAGTCAAATGTCAAAACATCAGTAGATAATGAGTTAATCGGGATAGAGCTGTTGATTTATGTTCTGGTCAAAGGACAATTGAAGAATGTTGAGACAGGCCTTGGGGTATTCCACCCTGGAATTTCTTATTTTTTGCTTTATAATACAGCTTTATAATCAGAAGGATGACAATTTATTTGAACAAATTTTACATGCCTTAGAAAAGTACAGAGACAATCTTGAATGCAGGAGCAGTTGAATAAACATCAGCTCAACCCTGAAAAAGATGAGCGGGTGAGAAAGAAATTCAAGATAACTCTCCCTTGATTCTCTTTGGTAAAGAGGAAGTAGAAGGAAACATTGATAGTCTTTCAAGATTCTACAATAAAATTCCAGTAGTCTTTGCAGTATCATTTGTGATCTGCCTTACCTTAAAAAGCTCATACAAATGGCCCTCTTCATTGCTGTCCCTGTTATGACTTTAGCTTACACAAAGCCTTTTCTTTTCCACTTCATGTTGCTAGCAAAATGGAGACATCTGATTCTATTTCAGAAATAGAATCAGGTAGAACCAGGGGTGGGATTCTACCAGTTCGTACCTATTTGCTAGAACCAGTTGTTAACATTCTAAGCAGTTCGGAGAACTGGTTGTTAGAAGAAATTAATGGGCTAATCCTGTAAGGAAGGCAGGAAGGAAACGTTCTGGTGTTGCTTACAGAAACTGCCTCTCTGTTAACCCTTATTACATTCTTGGCAGGACTGGACTTCCTGTCTCAGGAACGTCTCTGAAGTTATTTCCCCTTCCTTTGCTGGTACTTTGCTTGTGTGGAGTGACCATTCAAAGTTACAATGGCACTGAAAAAAAGTGACTGATGACCATTTTTCACACTTACAACTGTTGCAGCATCCCCACAGTCATGAGAGGCCAGGCGAGGAGATGCGTGCCTCGATATGAGTGATGTTGAATTGGCCACGCCCAGCCAATAACATGACCACCAAGCCACGCCCACCAACTTAGCCATGCCCACCGAACCGGTTGTTAAAAATTTGAATCCCACCCCTGGGTAGAACTCTAAAGTAGTGGGAACAGTTTAGATGTTGTTGAAAACATCTCTGCAGAAAACTACTATGAAACCATTCTTAAATTATATTATACTGCTCTGTTTAAAAATGGCCCTGACAATTTACATTACTGAGTGTACTGCTGGTATAATTCAAGTTCATAAAAAGAACTTCACTTTGTAAATAAAGTCAGCTGCTTAGGTTTTCAAGAGGATTTTCTTGCTGCAGATAAGCTCATTGTTATATAGTGACTCATGATACCAACTTATTTTATAATTGCATGGGAAATTTTCTCCTTCATACTTTTTTTTACAATCCTCTTGTAGAAGCAAAATCTCTTGTTTTCAAGCTTTTGACTTTACTGATAGAGGTAACAATATTTGGATAGCAGAGCTAATTTAAAAAAAAATCCTTTAGAAACCTGAAAGGCAAGAATAATTCACTTCTTGAAAGTACTCTCTAATATGAAAATTCAGTAAAGAAAGGTCATTGGCAAACAAACATTTCCTGAGTGTTCATCTAGTATGCAGCAGGAATACATTTCCAGTAGAATGCAGATACAGAATAAAAATAAAAACTCCAATATTGTATGTCTAACTCACTAATTAAGAAAAGAGTTGGAAGAGACCTTAGAGGCCTTTTAGTCCAACTTCCTGCTCAAGCAGGAGACCTTATACCAGGGGTATCAAACTGGTGGCCCGCAAGTCGGATGAATCACGTGCAAGCCACATCCACCATAGCTCCAGATGGGGAAAACGTTACAAAAAACGTCATGAGATGGCAACATGATGCAGCGAGCTTGACACCTGTGCCCTATACCATTTCAACAAATGATTGTCCAATCTCTTCTTAAAAACCTCCAGTGTTGCAGCACCCACAACTTCTGGAGACAAATTGTTCCATTTATGAATTGTTCCTTCAGGAACACCTATAACAGGTAAGCTCTTAAACTTCCTATGTAAGCTGATGACAAGAGAGATGTAGCATCCTTGTCCTTCTTTGGTAATGAGCTAGTTTTTTTCGCCTGGGTAAGGAAAAGAGAACACATTGTGTCATAATTCACAGAAATACCTCCTTTATCATATTTTCATGTCTGATGCAGAACAGGAAGCTTAACCCCACGCCTCAAAAACTATATAGAAAATATGTAGCTTGCAGCTGCCCTGTGTTTCTATGCTGAAATGAAGTTTCCTCCAGATCCAGTATATAAATGGCCATGCTATTTGGAATAAATGGACGAGCCCACCTGTCACATTCTAATTAATTAAACATCTCAGTTTCAAAGACATTCAGTGATATACAAGAACAATGGCCAAGGCAGCAATAGAATAAATACACACACAAAAAAACAAAACAAACAAAAACCCACCCAAGCATGATTTTTAAAAATAATTATATTAGCAGTCACTCCTTGTTAACCGTGAACAGACATCAAATTCCAGGATAATAATAGACAGGGCAGCCAGGGTTTATATAAGCTTCTAATTAGAAGATCATGAAAATAGAGGCAGATTCATGAAATATGCATTGTAGTAGACAAGTCATGAGGTGACCAGGATATGAGTGACTGTCTGAAGGGGGCCCCACTGTAGTAAATGGTGCAATTGGTACACCAGATGGAAGTTTGCAAATATCTTACAGGCCACAGCTGCCACTTGCTCTTTGAGTAGGAGCTGGGTGTTAGGAATCTGTAAAACAACTAGTTGGGTTGGCAATATATAAACCAACAATGTTTGTAGCTTTAAGACAGAATCACTGTATTGATTCCGATTGGTTGATTGTATTGCAAATTACCATAAGAGGGAGCTAGAGATCATAGCTTGTTCTCTCTGACATGCTCTCTGATATTCTGTGTTTCTCTGACATTCTGTTGCTATCTAAGGTTCTCTGTTGTATGTATGCTATGTTTATATTTTGATATCTTTACTGAAAATAACTTGCAACCGGTAAGAAGACTTTGTAACTGGATATTATTTGGACTGTTAAACATTTATGACTTGGACTGTTTCTTGGACTGTGCTATTTCTTAAAGTAAACTTTAACACAATTCAGTGTATCTGTGTGTGGCTGAACATTTATTCACAACTATTCTCATAAATGTTTCCATGTGCATATCCTTGTTACTCAAGGGTTCTGTACATATCATAACATTGGTTATGGGCCCAGAGAGATATTGAGAGTCAGTGTGAATATACAGTTTCATATTCAGACAGCTGATTGCGGTGTATTGTTAAACTACCAATGGCACAAGAACAGTCAACCAGTATATCCTGGATATACAGATAACCTGGTTGGATGGAACAAACTATGTTTCCTGGTCTATGAAGTGCAGCCTACTTCTGTGTAAAGACGGATTATGGACTGTAGTTAATAGTCCACCAGATGTAACAACTTGGGACCCATTGAATGATGAAGATAAAAAGAAAATAGCTGAATTTAACTGGGATAATGAAAAGGCTCATAGTATAATTGGACTGACACAGAGTGATTCGCAGCTAGTGCATATTCATGGTGAAGAATCTGCTGCTAGATGTTGGGACATTTTGAAGAGGATTTATGTTCGAGATAGTGTGGATGCACATATACACCTTACACGTAAACTGTTTAGAGCCCGTCTTATAAAAGGTGGTGATATGTTAGCTCATTTGGAGTTTATGAAAAGGATTTTACAAGAGCTACAAGAAAAGGAGCTGATTTTCATGGAGTTGCATCAAGTTTACATCATTCTTTCTTCTTTGGATGAAACTTATGATGATTATGTGTCTTCACTGGAAGTTTTAAACAGAGATGAACTTACATTGACTGGCGTAACTGGAAGACTGTTAGAAGAGTCAAGGAGAAGGCAAGATAGAAATCAACAGAGAGAAAAACAACCACAGGAAGAAAAACTGTCTTCAACTGCCTATATTGTTAGGAAATGTTTTTCTTGTGGGGCTAAAGGTCATACAGCCAGATACTGTAAAAAGGGTAAGAAACAGAATGTTATTAATATACAGAGAGCTTATAAAGATGTTAGTTTAGCCATATCAAGTACAACTACCATTTTAAACATGATATATGGGTAGTTGACAGTGTAGCATCGCAGTGTATAACTAAAAGTAAAGAGAGGTTTGTTAACATGACAAAGAGTAAACAGCATGTATCATTAGCTAATGGATGGAAATTGAGAGCATCTGGAGAAGGTACTGCATATTGTTCATGTATTAATGAACATTTACTGATGTTATATGTACCTAGAATGACATTTAACTTGCTATCTGTAAGAGAAATGGTAAAAGCAGGATTTGTTGTAACTTTTCAGGGAGACAAATGTTTAATAGAAAAACAGGGTAAAAGTGTTACTGCAAGATTGGATAATGGTTTGTTTATAATACATGATAGTCCATTAATTAATGCTAACTCAATTTATGAGAATAAAAAGCCTCATGATGAATGTATTCATCTGCTCCATAGACATATGGGACATATAAATTTCAAAATGCTAAAGAAAACTGTTGAGTTATCTAATGGTATAAAATTAAAACCTTGTACAAAGTATTTAAATTGCAATGTTTGTAATCAAGAGAAAAGCAAGGTAACTCCTGCAAATAGGGTAAATGGATTCAAAACCAGTGAACCATTAGAGGTTGTTTTTGCTGATATTATTCGACCTAAGAAACCTAGTTTAGGTGGAGCCTGTTACATATTATGTATAATTGATCATTATTCCAGATATGTTTTCTGTTATTTAATGAAAATGAAGACAGAAACATACCAGCATTTTGTAAACTGGCTAAAATTTGCTGAAAGGAAAAACAAAAACAAAATTATTACCTTAGTTACAGATAATGGTACTGAATTTACCAATAGAAATTTGAAGCCATGTTACAGAAAGCTGGCATTGAACATAAGCGTTCTGCTCCTTATAGACCATGACATAACTCATATATTGAACGTAGAGGACAAACATTACAGGCTATGGCTAAGACTATGATTTCGGATTCTGGTTTATCAGAGAAACTTTGGGATGAAGCAATAATGTGTGCTAACCATGTTTTGAGTAATGTAGTGAATTCAACAACTGGTGAATTACCATTTACTCATTGGCATGGAAGAAAGCCAGATCTTAGTTATTTACATACATTTGGAACCCCAGCATGGGTTCATATTCCCACGCAAGTAAGGCGAAAGGGACAACATAGAGCGAGACAATTATATTTTGTAGGCTATGAAGCTAATCATAGATCATTTAGATTTTGGGAGCCAGGTACTACTAATGTATATTGTAGTGCAAGTGCTAAATTTCTGGAGCATGTTGGCTGGAGAAAGCTTGAACAGCAATATAATAAGGTACAGGATAGTCTTGTTGTTGAGACTCCATTGTTTACCGATAATCCTGATGATAATAATATTGATGATAAGATGGGGGGAGGGAATCCTCAATGGAGGAATCATTAATAGAAGAACCCTCTATGACTGTAGAAGATGAGGATTTGATAGGGGGGGTAAAGAAAGAGAAAATGCCAACAACATGTACTGAGTTGCCTAGGAGGTCAACTAAGGAGAGACGTCCACCTGACAGATTTCAAGCAAGCACTGTATGTCAGGTTAATACAGAACCTTCTAACTTTAATGAAATAAAACTGTATTCTGCAAAGGATCAGGTAGCTTGGCAGGAAGCTATGAATAGAGAGTTAAAATCGTTAAAGGATTTAGAGGTGTATGAGGATGTAAAGTTACCACTAGGTGAGCGTGCAATAGGTTGAAAATGGGTGTATAAGATAAAGACTGGTGTAGATGGGACTATTACCCATAAAGCAAGATTAGTTGCTCAAGGATTTGCTCAGTCAGATAAGGACTATTATGAAGTGTTTGCACCTAGTCTAAGAGCAAATACATTGAGAGCAGCATTAGTTTGGGCAGCTAGGAATAAATGTAAAATAAACCATCTACATGTTGAAACTGCATATCTACATGCACCTTTACAACATACCATCTATATGAAAAAGCCATTAGATTTAGAGGATGATGGAAAAACTGGTTATTGGAAATTAAAGAAAAGTCTTTATGGTTTAAAGCAATCTGGTTATGAATGGAATAAATGTATTGTAAAGGAATTAGTTTCACTAGGTTTTAAAGCTGGTATAGCTGATCCTTGTTGGTTCCGAAGAGAAAAAGATGGTTTAATTTCTCTATTACTGTTATTTACGGATGACATAGCAATTATAACTAAAACTGAACAAGAAGCACATGAAATTGTTAATAAATTACAAAAAAAATTTAGGATTAGAAATTTAGGGGAAATTAAGCATTATTTGGGTCTTGATATAGTGAAAATGAATAAAGGTTTTAAAATTTCACAAGCCAAAAAGATTAGCCAATTATTAAAACGCTATAACATGGAACATTGTAAATCTGCTAAGACACCAATGAGTAAGAAATTTACACATAGTAATATTAAAATTCCTATGTCTGATAAGGAAATATATCAATCTTTAATCGGTAGTCTATCATATCTGGGTAATTGGTCTAGACCAGATATATCTTACAGTGTAAACCAATTGGCTAGGTATAATGCTGAACCAAATGAAACGCATTGGCAAGCAGCTAAGCGAATACTTAGGTATCTAAAACACACAATCCATTATTCGTTATATTTAGAACCAAGTAATGAATTAGTGTTAATTGCATATGCTGATGCAAGTTTTGCTACTGATCTAATGACTCGTAAGTCAACATCAGGTATAGTGGTAATGTTGGTTAATGCTTTAATAGGATGGAAGTCTATTAGGCAACAACATATTAGTTTATCCACTGTGGAAGCGGAATTCTCATGTTTATCATCAATGTGTACAGAATTGATACATTATAAACAATTGTTGAAGGATATTGGTATTACTGTACATGATCCGTTTATGAAGACAATCAATCTGCAATTAATATTTATTTATTTATTTATTTATTTATTTATTTATTTATTTATTTATTTTTGAGACTTGTATGCTGCCCCATCTCCGAAGACTCAGGGCAGCTCACAGCTAAAAACAGAACAATAAATATTTAAAAAGAACAAACAATAAATTTACCCAAAAACGTATTAATAAAACTTAAAAATATAAAACCATCCCACCCCAAGGGTCACAGCCTGGATTGGTCAAACAACCAGGTCTTTAGGTCATGGCGGAAGGTGCGGAGATCAGGGGCCAGGCGGAGCCCCAGGGGAAGTTGATTCCAGAGGTCCGGGCAACAGAATAGGCTCGTCGTTGGGGGACCACCAGCTGGCATTGGCCCACTGACGGGACCCCGAGGAGTCCCTGCCTATGTGCTCGCACAGGGCGGCCGGCACTTGCTATCGGCAGGAGTCGCTCCCTTAGATATTGAGGACCCATATCGTGAAGGACTTTGTATGTTAAAACTAAAACCTTGAATCTCACCTGGAGTGCCACCGGTAACCAATGCAGGCAGCCCAGGAGGGGGGTAACATGGGAGAACCGGGAAACTCCCATCACCAGCTGCGCCGCCGCATTCTGCACCAGCTGCAATCTCCGGATGGTATGCAAGGGCAGTCCTAGATAGAGAGCGTTGCAGTAGTCGAGTCTAGAGGTGACAAGGGCGTGAGTGACTGTGCGCAGGGCATCTTGGTCCAGGAATGGGCGAAGCTGACGAACAAGGCGGAGCTGGGCAAAGGCCCCCCTGGCAATGGCCCCCACCTGCTCCTCCAACTGGAGCCGTACATCCAGGAGGACCCCAGATTCTGTGCCCTATCCACAGGGGGCAACACCTCTCCCCCTATGGCCAAAGATGGGTATTCCTGGCTGGGCCGAGATGCCGGTATGCACAACCACTCAGTCTTGGCTGGGTTGAGTCGAAGCATGTTCCCGCTCATCCAAATCCGTACCGCATCCAAACACCGGGTCATCAGGGAGAGGGCATCACTGATCTGGTTTGGGGTGGAAATGTACAGCTGGGTGTCATCTGCGTACTGATGGAAACTCACCCCAAAACCACGGATGATCTCACCCAGCAGGTTCATGTAGATGTTAAATAGAAGAGGGGAGAGCACCGACCCCTGAGGGACCCCACAAGAGAGCACCCTCGGGGTCGACCTCAACCCCCCGCCAACACCGATTGCGACGCCCGAGAGGTAGGAGGTGAACCACTGAAGGACAGTGCCCCCCACTCCCAACCCCCCGAGGTGCAGCAAAAGGATACCATGGTCGATGGTATCGAAAGCCGCTGAGAGGTCTAATAGGACCAGGACAGAGGGAAAACCCCTGTCCCGAGTCCTCCAGAGATCATCCATCAGCGCGACCAATGCCGTCTCCGTGCTGTAACCGGGTCGGAAGCCTGATTGATACAGATCCAGGTAGTCCGCTTCATCCAGGAAAAGTGGAAACTGCTGAGCTACCACACTCTCAACAACCTTCGCCAAAAAGCGAAGGTTGGAGACTGGATGGTCTCACACGGTCGGGTCCAGGGCAGGCTTCTTCAGGAGGGGTCTCACCACCGCCTCCTTCAAGGCGGAGGGAAAAACACCCTCTCTTAGCAAAGCATTGACAACTGCCCGGAGCCAACCGCAGGTGGCCTCCCTGGCGGCATACGCCAACAAGGAGGGACATGGGTCCAACAAACATGTGGTGGAACTCAGCCACTGCATAATCCTGTCCACTTCATCCTCGGCAACAGGATCAAACTCATCCCAAATCACACAGGCCAGACTGCTTGTACCCCATTCCTCAGACCACTGCAAATCAGGAGACAACCCGCTCCGAATCTGAGCGATCTTATCCGACAGATATTGACCAAACTCCTCAGCCCTCCCCCGCAACAGGTCCGCCCCTCCCCCCGTACGGAGGAGAGAGTGGGTAACCCGAAACAGGGTGGCTGGGCGGTTATCTGCGGACGCTATGAGAGTGGAGAGATAAGACCTTCTTGCCACTCTCATAGCTACCAGGTAAGTCCTAATATGGGCTCTTAGCTGGATTCGATCGGATTGGGAGAGGGTGGACCGCTCCCAATCCGATGGCTACTAATTTAGCTGTTAAAACAAGGTCTAAACATACTGATTTGAGATATTTGAATGTTAGACAGTGTGTTCAAAATAAAGTAATTCAGTTAGAATACTGCATGACTGAACATAATATTGCAGATCATTTCACGAAAGTTCAAGGTGCAATTAAGCATAAAGAGTGTTGTGAGAATTATGGTTTAAAGATGTAATATATTATATATTGACCAACCCAAAGGGGAGAATATTAGGAATCTGTAAACCAACTAGTTGGGTTGGCAATATATAAACCAACAATGTTTGTAGCTTTAAGACAGAATCACTGTATTGATTCCGATTGGTTGATTGTATTGCAAATTACCATAAGAGGGAGCTAGAGATCATAGCTTGTTCTCTCTGACATGCTCTCTGACATTCTGTGTTTCTCTGACATTCTGTTGCTATATAAGGTTCTCTGTTGTATGTATGCTGTGTTTATATTTTGATATCCTTACTGTTCTCTGTTGTATGTATGCTGTGTTTATATTTTGATATCCTTACTGAAAACAACTTGCAACCGGTAAAAGGACTTTGTAACTGGATATTATTTGGACTGTTAAACGTTTATGACTTGGACTGTTTATTGGACTGTGCTATTTCTTAAACTTTAACCCAATTCAGTGTATCTGTGTGTGGCTGAACATTTATTCACAACTATTCTCATAAATGTTTCCATGTACATATCCTTGTTACTCAAGGGTTCTGTACATATCATAACACTGTGAATCCAAGATAACTCAAACTCTTGACTGGGGAAGTGGAAGCCCAATCCAGAAGTAAAGATGGAAAGGCAGTTTCAATAGTCACAGCCACTTGAACTTGGTTAGAATAAGGCAGAGCTGATTTCTCCCTCGCTCATACAGCCTCCAAGGGACAAGGCTTTGATAGGCTTGCTTGATTGTGGGGGAGGTGGGGGTAGGATCAAATCTCCAAATTCAGTACCTGGAGGTTACGCAATCATGGATGAGAAGGAAAATTGAGGAGGGATTTGCAATCTTTTCTCCATCAGTGCTACTTATAAGCAAAGCACAATTTCTCTCATTCATTCATTTTTCAAACTAAACACTTTCATATTTTTGCATACCCAATTTGTTCCTGATATCTGAAGTATGTTAAATATTCAGTTTGACTAAACAGGTTGTTAGCTACCTCTATGAGCAAGGATGATTTAATGGTATGAAATGTTTTACCTTTCATAACACGCAACACTTTAGGCATTACATTCAACTTTGATCAAGACTACTGTCTATCACAAGTTAGAACCACACATGTTATTTCAGTTTTTGTAAAGATATTTGTATTTGAAGATAAACACATTCTGCAAAAAAATGTGAGTATAGTTTTTTCTTGTGCCAATGCATTATGACACCAAAACCTCCCAGAGTATTCATTCACACAGTTTTTTAAATGCTAGAAGATTAATTACAGATTGACAGGGTATGCTCCCCAAACTCTAAAATCATAAATTACAGATCATTGGTGTAACAGACTGAATAACAAACCTTGCAGTATCTTAATATTTTTCTTTTGTTCCAGTATAAAATTTTAAGTCACTACAAATCACCTAAAGAAATCTTGAGGTAAAATAAAGTGGGAAACACTCCAATGCACTTTTCAAGCTCCACAGCCAGAGATATCAATGGCCTCAATAACACTGTAACAGTAAGAACAAGTTATTTTTCCTTATTTATCAGAGTCTTAAACTCTTGCTGGCCAGCTTTTCTACAGATTTTCCTTGAAGCATTGATACAGAACAGATGTCCCAGTTTTGACATTCCACATATCAAACCAATTCTTAGCCATGCCTCTTCTATGCATGCCATAGAAGACAGATTCTATTTTCTAGCTATTTTCCACTCCTCACTAACCAGTGAACCATATCCCTTAACACTCCAAGGTCTTGTGATTACAGAACAGGCAATCACTTTGAGCTCAGAGATTTCAAATTAACACATGGAGCGAGGAATGTTGCTGGCCTTACTTCTTACTTGTACTGTAAGGCAAGAGCCTGGCCTATCTGATTCTCATCCCACCTTGATATCAAATGTAACAGCCAAATTCATTAAGTTCGTAGTATTTAATGTGTAATATCATTTGAGATGTTGTTCAGTTGCAGCCTGGATCTTTAAGTGGAATATTAACTCAGAACCTGCTATGGAGCAGAAGCAGTATATTTCCTTCTGCTGGTAGCACAAAGTCATGTGCATAAATGCCTCCTTGCAACAATGCTCATGCATGTCTTCATTCTCCTTCACATTGAAAAGTAAACAATTACATGGACAAAGCTCCAACTGACCATATTGGTTGTTCTTGTACTATAAGATGATTTACAAGGTCTGTATGACAGAAGGGAGGAAGTTATAGGCTGATTTTCTAGCAATTGCTGCTGCAGTTCCCAACTCTTGATTTTTGCTTCAGCATCAGATCTGGCTCTGCTTCATTTGGGATGGAATAAAAATGACTAAGGGTGGATATTAAATGCTTTTAGACCACTATTAGAGAAAAACCTTCTCCATTATATAAAAGGACTTTTTAAAAAGAGCTTTATGAGGACTTCTTCAGTCAGAAACACCTGGGAAATTCTGGGATTAATATCTAAGTACTTCCGATGTACCTAGTTAAACAATAACAAGATCAAGAACATGTTTGGATAATAATGTGATTCACATATTTCTTGATATCCAGAGTGTAACATTTCCTCACTTATCTGAACCCTGTGTCTAATATTTTACTGCTGCAAGTGCATCCCAGTGAGTTGATGAGTCCCCTGCGTTTGAATTACTTCAGAGTGATTCTCAGCAAGGGCATGGTTCTGTCTTTTTGCTCACCTTCTCAAAGACTTGACTCTGTTAGACTCCCAATAATCCTTTCATGCAGTTCAAAACCTGGCTAAGGAAAAGAGACTGCCTAATTGCCTGGTGCTTAAAAATGAAATAGAGAACCTTCACTTGCTTCACAATCACTCATTTCACAAACCTGAAGATACCGCTCTTTATACATGACAATGCCTTTAATAATAATTTTCCATTACAAGCTTTAGAGTTTTAAAATTAGAGTGGGTATATTTTCCCCCAGTGAGAAATATTCTTGCCAACATGAAAGAGTAAGAAAAAAAATATTCATGAAGTTCTGGTAGAAATAAAACTGGCTGTAGAAAATTTACTTTGGAAGATACATGTATTTTAGCTATAAGATACATCACTGTACCCATAATTGCCAAAGGGGGAAAAGCAGTTTGATTCTACTTAAGCTCTTACAGTCTTGTAGCACAAATCATGTCTCAGTCCCAAATCATGCCTACTCACAAATATATCCTATTAATTTAGAACGCACATGCAAGGGCTGCATGCTTAATTACAATTACATATTGCTTCACATTAGATGTTGTATCTGTGAGTTCATAGTCATATTCAGTAAGCCATTTTATTTTTAAAGGATTAACTTTCCTGCATAGCCATATGCTTTGAGTCCGCTCAACACTGGATTAAAAATGAGAAGAACCATCTTCCATATGGATGCATCAATAATTTGTACGTCTGCAGGCATGTCCTGTCTTGCACTGCATGATATGTAGTCATAACATTATACGTAAAGAAAGGTAAAAATAGCAATAACACTTAGACTTATATACCACTTCCCAGCCCTCTCTAAGTGGCTTACAGAGTCAGCATATTGCCCCCAACAATCTGGCTCCTCATTTTACTGACCTTGGAAGGCTGACTCAACTTTTAGCCTGGCAAGATTTGAACTGCCAAACTGCTGGCAATCAGCAGTCAGCAGAATTAGCCTGAAATACTGCACTCTAATCACTGCACCATGTAAACAGAAAGTTAGGTACATGTCAAAAGAATAATACTTATGTTTCCAATGAAAGATCTATTCATTTTAATGGCATGTCAATATAGTTCATTAGGTTTTTGCAACACTGGAGTCCAATTCCCACTTTATTGTAGTATACCACTGCTTCAACAATAGCCTGTCCAATTGTTTAATTCTTTTTTAAATAATTATTGTATTGTGTTTGTAGTCTTGGAGATGCAATAAATAAATAAATAAATAAATTTTACTGCCTTCGTTCCAGGCTAACATTTTCTTGTTTTGTGAATTTCAGATCTGAGCATCTGTATCATTTTCCCATCATTTTACAGGTTCTATATAAAGAAAAGCAAGGACACAGTTCAGGTTTCAGAGAATCTAAAACAAAGAAACCAGTCTCTGCAGTTTTTATGCAATGCAATATATGACTCAGACTGATATCCAGCTTTTAAAGCTTTATAGCCCATGCTTTAAAAGCCCATGCTTTTAAAGCTTTATAGGTGTAAAGGTGAGTGTAGGGACATCAACTGATGGCTATCACAAGCAGTCAAAGGGATGCAGAATCCTTTCTAATTGGTTGTCTCTCTGTCAGAGTTTATTGGTAGGACTTCAGTCTTTAAAAACAAAAAAAAGATGACAGACAAGTGATCCCAGGATACAGAAATCAGTTTAAGTACAGCAAGAAAAATGATCAACTGATCATAATTTGTTACAAATTGCAGCCTTGTAGAGTGCTCCTACAATTCTATACCAAACCAATGTCAGAACATTGTATCTTGAGACTTATGAATAGCAGATGCCTTTTGTGGAACCTTGTAAAGAGAGAGAAAAGGTTGCCTTCTTTTTGTCTGAAAGTAAAGCATCTGTGGGAGTGGAAGGTCCAAATTGGATGGATGGATGGATGGATGGGTGGATGGATGGATGGAGCATTGCAATGCAAATCCAACTCCTTCTGTACATGCATTGACTATGTAAAGGCAGGGTTTGCTTTGTGATGTTCCATACCCATCTTGCAGATTTTGACCTCAACCCCCATCCCGCCTGGATGCCACTGGTTAAAAGGCATTTCAAAATCTTTACCAGGACAAGAGTCAAGAGTGAAGATCTAAACTGCTATGATGAAACTTCCCAAAACTTCTAGACTTAATTACACACACACACACACACACAGAGTTCATATAGAGTGAAAATGTCAAGATTAATGTCTATATTAAAACATTACATGTTTTGTTGATGCTGATTTACAGTGATCTTACAAAGCTATCATTATTATGTGATGTATGGCTTTGCATTATGTAGAAACTCAGCCATTGTGGCTTAGTCACTAAAAACAAACCATTGTCAAGTGTTGGATATGGACTCAGTTATTATATGGATGAAATGGACTCCACATGCATCGCACAGCAAGAAATATACAAGAAATATACAGTGTTTCTGAGTCACTGATAGTAATTCAAATTGCAAGTTGAATTGTGCTGCCACTCAAAAGAAAATTGGGGAAAAACGCTTCAGGAAAAAACATGATAGCATCTGTAATGGTTAAATCTATACAATTTAATGGGAAAGCCAAATCCTAAAGTCAAGCTCTAATCATGTTTTCTATTTTCAGATTGCAATCTAAATATTTACTAGTGTCCTCATTGACATTTTGCATTACTGCACAAGCAGATTTTATAAAGTATACTACTATTATAGTTAAAATCCTAAGGGATAAAAGTATCACATGTTCAGGAGATTATAGCAATTGGATTCTGGTTATCAGAACTTTGTAAGGTTATTCCCAGGACAGAGAAATATCCAGATGAATTTGTACTTTTAATCATAGATTAGATTTGGATTACATGCCGTAATCAAGGATTATCTTGAGCAGGTTTTCCTCCAAGAAAACCTGAAAAGCTATGAGGAAAGATGCTGGCAAATTAACTAGCCTTATCCACAATATCAGCTAGGATTCAGACTATGTCCTGGAAGAGAGTAAAGGGGAAAAGTATTTAACCCTCAATCGCAGACTGGATGCTGTTTTTATATCCTGTTAGAGTACTATACATTCTATCAACCATGATGATTTAAAATTGGTTTTCAAAAATTTTCCGATTGGAAATTGGGGTTTTTTTTTTGTTTACTTTAATAATGAATGGTACTGTATAATCAATAAGTGCACACATAATTAGGAAGGGGTATTTTATTACAATATCTGATATTCTGTTGTGCCTCAGTTTTTTTGGGTGTGGTGCCTTGAAGAAGTTCCTCATTTTTCTATTACCTTTAAAAAAACAACATATGAAGCTAAAGGTAAGATAAAACACACAAGCACCTCTAAAATATATGGGAAAAGCTTTTGAAACTCTTATAAGGATTAATATGGTGGGCAAAGATTATTAATGGTATTTTGGAAAATAGATGACTGATCCAATTGTGAGATGTGAGGACATAATACTCTGCAAATCAATTTGGAACAATATTAAAATACAACTGTTTTTTAAGTTACCTTAACTATTACTTTTCCCAACCTGAGGATAATATACAGACAAGGAATCAATTTCAGAATTCACAGTCGCTTCATATTTATTTCAGTTTTTCACAGGTTTCAAATCCCAGGATCCTGTCTGGTGATCAGCTTGCTAAAATCAGGATGTATATGGAGTGGGCTTAAATTCCACAGTGGAAAAAAGCAGGGGTATATATGCAGTAAAGACAATCAGAGCTAACACAGTTTATTGCACAATGACTCTTGAAAATGTGCTTAATTGTATAGCTGATTCTCTCAAGATCCATGAAAATCAACAAGAATGGCCTACATACAAATCCTGGAAAATGAAAATTTGCTTAGCCATTCTGTTCACCAATGAGATGTGTGTGTGTGTGTCTGTGTGTGTGAAGTTTCCTTTAGCCTCCAGATTCATCAGTAGAAATATGTCTTTTTGCCTTAAATTCAGACTCTTTGTAAATATCAGTGGTACAGTGGTGGGATTCAAATATTTTTACCACCAGTTCAGTGGGCATGGCTTGGTGGGCGCGCTTTGCATGTGTGCACACACTTTGCATGTGTGCATACCAAATGCACACTTTGTGCAGGCGCAGAGGCGTTCTAACTGACCTCCTGCAAGCCTGCACTATCCCGGTTGCTTCAGCAGCTGCCGCGCGGCACTCTTCTGTGCCATGCAAAGCAGCTGTGCTTCAAATTCAGAGGATAAAGGTGAGTATGGGAGCCTGGGCAGGCAGATGGGCCCAATAGCAGAGCGGCAGAGAGAACCGGTTTGGTCTCTGCTGCTCATCGCTGCTACCGGCTCAGCAGAACTGGGCCGAACCAGTATAATACCAGTATAATACCAGTATAATACCAGTATAATACCATACTTATTTTTACTCTGCAGTTATTTGGATTCCTTTTGACCTGGAAGACTTATTTGTCAAGATCATCTTGGTTCAGATTTTTTTTAAAGGATAATACTGAAATAGGTTGCCATTTCCTTCTTCAGTGGATTGTACTTAATATGACGCTCTTTTAGGATCTCACTACAAAGTAATGGTTCATTAATGCTCCTACTACAGCATGTAGTAACCATCAGTAACCATTCTGGTAAAATAGATAAACAATTGAGTCCTTCTGATTCCTGGTGCTTTCTTGATGGCCACTATAGGTTAATGAGAGCCAGTCTGATACAGGTATCAGGCTAGAAAACAGGAGAATGAATTCTAGTCCTAGGACCAAAGTTTGCTGCATAACCTTGGGCCAATTATTTTCTTTCAGCCCCAGGAAAGTGGCAATGGCAAATCACTTCTGAAAACCCTTGCCAAGAAAACTGCAGGGACTTGTCCAGGCAACGTCTGAGAATCAGACATGATTGAATGGAAGAAAAAGAAATGTTAATAGTCTCTTACCGCTATTTCTCCACTGCAGTTTTGGTAATGACAAACACCACTGATGCTGTTTGGAATCAAAACATCTTCCCAGCAAGATGGATCCTTTGAAAAAGAGAAATGGAAGATAAAATCAAAACTCAAGGGTAAGAAAATAGTTTCTTTTAGAATGTGCTGAAAAGGCAGAAAGAATATAAAAGGACAAACCAGATGCTTTACCGAAGTAAAAAAATAAAATGTATAGTAGGCATAAATAGGCTGATTTGTATGTGTTTGATCAGCAGAAAGTATATTCAATCAGCAGTGCTTTCAAGGTTTTCTATTGTTCTACAATTAAAAACAATATTTTTCATTGTTATGTACTACAACATATATGTCAACTCTGAATAGAACCTGGCTGAAACCATCTTGTGCTGCTTCATAGTTGCCACACGCTATGGGGGGTGGATGAGGAGGAAATAGCTAGACCATCTTGTAGACAAAATAAAGAGCTCTCCTGTGGGAACCAAGGTCATCCCAACAAGTGGCAGTAGAAGGAGGACCAGAAGTGGTTGAGGGAACCCGCCACTTGCTTCAATTGGACAATGGGACCTGTGACACCTGGGGAGGGAAACTTTTGCTCTTTTAATTACATGGTAACCATGGGAAACTTTTAGAGTTGGTTTCCACTGGCTGTGCTGATACGATGTGTCCAATAAACATGTTCTCTGAGGAACGTTCCTGCCTTGGGGTTCTGATTTCTTTGGATGCGATACTCAGAACATTGACAATATAGACTCTTCTTCCAAATATGCTTTCTTGTATGCAATTTGGACCTCAGATATATTGTAAAACTAATGCTGGAGTATTTCATGAATTATATTCTCATCTATAATACAACGGATTTCCCACTTGTGTCTCACATCTTATTTCCTGAAAAGAAATCTGTCATGCATTTCTTCAACAGCATTTACCTTAGATAGATGCAAATACAATGAACGTAGAACATACTGCAAAGTGTACATTAAATGTATTACACACATAAACAAAACACAGAAATGTAAAATGAAAACATGTTCGTGTCAAGATAGCTCCTACGGTTATACATCATATTAACTGGTGCAGCACATGTCATTATCATACACTTAGTTGGTGGTAAAAGATAACAACTGGCTTTTGATTCTTTTCCAAGCACAATCCAAGTCCTAGATTTGACCTTAGATGCTAAGGTCCAAAGGAGGTCGCGGTTCCAGAGATAGGCGGGAGTGAGACCCTCCTCCTGAGGTGGGGGCCTAATGGTCGGGTGGGCTTTCTGCTCGCATACCTTTCCCCCAGCTGTGACAGCGGCCCTGCCTGGGTTTCTTGATGTCCTCTCGGGGGTGGCGGTGGAGTTCCTGGGCCTTATAGTCCTGGGGGACTTCAATCTGCCTTCCCTGGGGGGAGCGTCGGGTTTGGCCCAGGAATTCATGGCTTCTATGGAAGCCATGGGCCTGACCCAATTGATTCAAAGCCCGACTCATGAGGGGGGAAACACTCTTGACCTAGTTTTTGTCTCTGAACAGTGGCGTAGTGACAGAGGGCAAGCCACTTTTATGGCGTTGCCCGTTCCATGGTCTGATCACTATCTCCTATGGCTGGTCTTCCAACAGGCCGCCCCCACTGCTGGGATGAGGAGCCACTTAGATGGTTCTGCCCCAGACGCCTGATGGACCTTGAGAGGTTCCAGGCGGAACTGGGGTTTTTTCCCTCTTCCCTTGCTCACAGCTCTGCCGAGGAACTGGCGACTGCTTGGCAACAGGCTGCGTTGGATGCCCTCGACAGGGTTGTCCCCATGCGTCCCTTCACATGCCGTGGATCCCGGATGGCTCCTTGGTATACCGAGGAGCTCTGGGAGAAGAAGCATCGTCGGAGGGTTTAGAGAGCAGGTGGAGGTCCACCGCTCCCAATCGATCGAGCCCAGCTAAGAGCCCATATTAGGACTTACCTGGTAGCTATCAGAGCGGCGAGAAGGTCTTATCTCTCCACCCTCAAAGCGTCAGATAACTGCCCAGCCGCCCTGTTTCAGGCTACCCGCTCTCTCTCCTTCATGCGGGGAGGAGGCGGACCCATTGGGAAGGGCTGAGGAATTTGGTCAATATCTGTCGGACAAGATGCCCTGATTGAGCAGATTGTCCTCCAATTTGCAGTGGTCTGTGGAACGGGATACAAGCAGTCTGGCCAGTGTGATCTGGGATGAGTTCGATCCTGTTTCGAGGATGAAGTGGACAGGACTATGGCATCTGAGTTCCACCACATGTTTGTTGTACCCGTGTCCTTCCTGGTTGGCTTACCTCCAGGGAGGCCACCTGCGTTGGCTCGGGCAGTTGTCAATGCTTCATTAAGAGAGGGTGTTTTTCCCTCCACCTTGAAGGAGGTGGTGGTGAGACCCCTCCTGAAGAAGCCTGCCCTGGACCCGACCGTGTTAGACAACTTTCGTCCAATCTCCAACCTTCGCTTCTTGGCAAAGGTTGTTGAGAGTGTGGTGGCTCGGCAGTTTCCACTCTTCCTGGATGAAGTGGACTACCTGGATCCGTACCAATCGGGCTTCCGACCCGGTTTCAGCACGGAGACGGCATTGGTCGCGCTGATGGATGATCTCTGGAGGGCGCGGGACAGGGGTTTTCCTCTGTCCTGGTCCTATTAGACCTCTCAGCGGCTTTGATACCATCGACCATGGTATCCTTTTGCGCGCCTCGGGGTTGGGAGTGGGGGCACTGTCCTTCAGTGGTTCACCTCCTACCTCTCGGGGCAGTGCAATCGGTGTTGCAGGGGGCAGAGGTCGACCCGAGGTGCTCTCTTGTGGGGTCCCTCAGGGGTCGGTCCTCTCCCTCTTTTATTTAACATCTACATGAAGCAGCTGGGTGAGATCATCCATGGTTTCGGGTGAGATTCCATCAGTACGCAGATGACACCCAGCTGTACATCTCCACCCAACCAGATCAGTGATGCCCTTGCCCTGATGACCGGTGTTTGGATGCGATGCACGGATTTGGATGGTGGGAACATGCTTCGACTCAACCCAGCCAAGACTGAGTGGTTGTGCATACCGGCATCTCGGCCCAGTCAGGAATATCCATCTTTGGCCATAGGGGAGAGGTGTTGCCCCTGTGGATAGGGCGGAATCTGGGGGTCCTCCTGGATGTACGGCTCCAGTTGGAGGAGCAGGTGGGTGCTGTTGCCAGGGGGGCCTTTGCCCAGCTCCGCCTTGTTCGTCAGCTTCGCCCATTCCTGGACCGAGATGCCCTGTGCACAGTCACTCACACCCTTGTTACCTCTAGACTCGACTACTGCAACGCTCTCTATTTAGGACTGCCCTTGCATACCATACGGAGACTGCAACTGGTGCAGAATGCGGTGGCGCGGGTGGTGATGGGAGTCTCCCGATTCTCCCATATTACCCCCTCCTGCACGGCCTGCATTGGTTGCCGATTGCACTCCGGGTGAGATTCAAGGTTTTGGTTTTAACATACAAAGTCCTTCACGACATGGGTCCTCAATATTTAAGGGAGCGACTCCTGCCGATATCGAGTGCCAACCGCCCTCTGTGAGCACATAGGCAAGGACTCCTCGGGGTCCCTTGGCAAGCCAATGTTGGCTGGTGGTCCCCGCACGAGCCTATTCCTCATGACCCCTGACCTCTGGAACCAACTGCCCCTGGGGCTCCACCTGGCCCCTGACCTCCGCACCTTCCGCCATGATCTGAAGACCTGGTTGTTTGACCAATCCGGGCTGTGAACCCTCCTTGCGGGGGGATGGGGTTTTTTAGAATATCTTAATTATAGTAATTTTAGTTTTGTAATTTTTTGGGCTTGCGAACTGGTTTAATCTCTGTTTAATTATTTATTGTTGTTGTTTTTGTTGTGAGCCACCGAGTCTTGGAGATGGGTGCATACAAGTCCAAAAATAAATAAATAAATAAATAAATAAATAAATAAATAAATAAATGCCTGATTCTGAATAAATAAATAAATATATATATATATATATAGTCTTGGTGTATTCGGTCTTGTCCTGTAAGACCCGAATACACCAAGACCTACATACCTTTACCCATGAAAATCTACAAACAAATATATATATATATATATATATATATGTTTTCTGTTTCATCGCGATAAGGTATGAATATTGGTGTGTTCGGGTCTTGTGTCAAGATTGAGAATACCTTGGCAACGTTTTCGCCAATCTCATCCGTCATCTTCAGGCTGGATTGTCTTCAGCTCTCTCCTGGCGGAAGCTGAAAAGAATTTACTATAGTATCGCAATATTCTCAATCTTACTATGGGAAAGACCCGAATACACCAAGACCTACATATATATATATATAAATATATATATATATATATATATATTTCTTCCCATTGAAAAACTACTACCTACTTTTTTATTAAGTTCATCATCATCATCATGTTGTCCATATACCCTGTCTTTGTAGCTGTTTAAAAACTCCCTTTATTACTCTACTCACTTATGCTTCTAATCTATCCACACTAACAATTACTGAATTTTGAACTCATCTTGCTACCAGTGTGGAAATTAAATATTGAGAATTACTCTATTTTTTTTAAAAAATGAAATGCTGTATTAAGCCCTGTACTTATAAATTTGTCATTTTAGACATAAACTCCATTATCTTGCACTGTTCCATATAAACACAATAAGCACAAAGATGCACATACATTTGAATACTATCAACACACAAAATCAAAACAAAGATTAAAATGCTTATATGTACTAAGGTTGAATATCAAAATAGAGTAACACACATATATGTATACTGGCTGTTTGTGTGCTGATCAGTGTACATTTGAGGACCTCATAGCAGTGTGACAGAACACAATTAATGTTGCTAGTTTCTCGGCAAGATCTGTTTAACCTGTATATATTTTAATCTTGTATTTTACATTTTAAATTTTATGTCATGTGCCTCATTTTAATGGTTCTGAATAAACATCAAATACAGTAATATGAAAGATAAACATTTCCATTATTGTGAGCAAAGTCGATTGATCTGTAATCAGCCAATCAACTACACTTCTGAAAACTACAGCAAAGTAAACTATAAACACTAGTTTACCATAATTAAAAAAAAGGGGGGGGTGAATAAGCTGCAAGATTATAAAATGACTACTGCTGTAATATTACTAGCCTTTCTGTTGGGGTGTATTAGAGTTCATAATGAAACTGTATCTTAAGAAGGCAAGAAAACAAAAGCAGATTGGTAAAACCAAACTGAAGTGCTATTACTACTAATTGAGCTGGTACAAGGAATTGAACTGGTACAAGCAATCTGAATTGAATGTAACCCCAAACAATGCCTGTTTAAATACACTGAAATTGGTGTTATTGACATTGTTGGCTGCATCCGTATTGAGTTTGAACAGGCATCAGATTTCTGTGAAATTGTGATCAATATAACTATTTTAATATGTCCATCAATGCATGTTTAATTGACAGAGATTTACTATTATTACTCATAACTTTCTTCCACAATGCATTTGGTATAAATGTGAACTTTCAATCAAATAATCAAAATTTAATTACAATGCAAGTCCAAACTTCAATAAAAGACCAGCATATAACAGTACAAAAAAAAACTTTTAAAATTGCAAGAAAATTCTAAAGCAGCTAGCAACTAATAATTGATAGCAGAAGGGAGGAACTGAATAGTTTCTAACAGCTATGGCTATTGATAAGAATTATGCAAACTTCTTAGAGGTTTTTGAAGTGTGGTATTCCAGCTTACTGGCCACAATGGCAATTGGGTTATTAACAATTGGAATATGTGGGAAGAGTCCCTTTAGAACAGAGGTGTCAAACTCATGGCCACAGCCAGATGCGTCATGCACTGGCCATGCCCACCCCTTGTTTAACAAAGGGAAAAAAGGATACATCACTTGATGACAATGTGACGCTGTGTGTTTGACACCTCTGCTTTAGACTGAGAGGCAGGGAGCTGTCTCATGAGTAACAGTAGACAAAACATTGGACTCCAAAGATGTAAAAAACGTCAAACAATTCATTGTTCCCAGACCCTTAAGCATTCCAGTTCAAGGGTTGAAAACAAGAGTGCTGACACAGGAGTGTGAGCAATCCAATCCAACTCAAAAATAAATTCTCAAAGCATTTTCTAACCAAGGGGAAAAGTTGGGACACACAGCAACTGTTTGAGGCACTTTATCCTCTTTTGCACCAGCAGACTCAATTGTCATCCTAGCTTCAGCAAACAGGTAATTCCCTACTTGAGAAGACTCTGTTCTCTTCTTTTCCTCACCTAAGGAATTCCAATAGTGGAACCAACTCTATTTAGTGCCTGACAAATGAGTCCTAACCAGGTAGCACAGAGAGATGGGGCAGTCTGTTTATATTGACCTTGATGAGGATAATTTCATGCTCTTTCTCTGCAAGCTTTTCTTTGTCTTCATATTCTAGTATCTGCTGCCTTTCTCTACCTCCTTCCTTGCTCCTCACTTGCTCTTTTGGCAGAACTGGTTAGCCAGTCCTGATCCTGCAGGCACTTACCTTAATTAGCCATGGCTTACCTATGAGGAGCCTAGTGTTTTCCCTCCACCACCAAGTGTTAAACCTGATCACTCATGTGAAACCAGTTCTATTTCTGAGTTTGAACAGAAACAAGTTGTTGCCCTTAAAAAGGGCAAGTTGTTGCCCTTAAAAAGAGCCTTGGTGGTGCAGGCTGTTAAATGCCTAGCACTTAAGTTCCAGCTGCCTGCAATTAGTGCAGGCTTGAATCCCACCAGGCTGAAGGTTGACTCAGCCTTCCATCCTCTAGGGGTAGGTAAATTGAGGACCCATGATTGTTGGGGGCAATAAGCTGACTTTGTAAACATGCCGCTTAGTAATAAGCAGGCATATACAATGGAATGAAGGCTATTGCTGAGCGCATTGGGTTGTATCCCAAAAAATTGTAAGCTGCCCTGAGTCTCCGGAGAAGGGCGGCATATAAATATGAATTTTTTTTTTAAAAAAAGGCAAGTGCCCCAATTTGAGCTGAGTAAATAATCTCCTATATGGAACATATAAGGTATTATAGAAATATATAGGAATGTGAGAATGACTTTGGGAGACAGAAGAGCTGTAGCATAGAGAATGGTCTGATGAATAAAATATGAGTTCAAAGGAGGGAAGAGGATGAAAGTATTTCAGAAAGGACCCTTCTTAGCTTTGGGGCATGTAAAAGTAAGGGAGGGAAAATACTTTCTGACTTGCAAGATTCCATTACCGTAATCTTATAGCAAAGGTAGTGTTAGTGTCCATGGTTTCTGCTTCTTATCTGCTCCACCTTAAAAAGCCGACAGGGCAAGTCAGGGAGGAATGTAAATTTTAATATTTATTACATGTGTATCATTAGTGTGTATATCCTTTTACAGAGAATGAAGGAATAGGTCTAAGAACATTCCAATCTATAAATCAGTTACACAATTTAAAAATTTGTGGACCAGGACAGTATAGACACCTTGAGAATGCTAATGTACCTGGCACCAGAAGAAGTCTAAGTTCAAACACTTCTGATCTTCTTTCTAAAAATATGTACAGAGAAACTTGGGAACCCAGCAAAAACTTTTCTGGAAGGACCATGTATTGCAACAATGGAATGCCGGTGTTTCAGTAGTCCTTTAATATAATCTAGGATGGTGCTGCTAGGCTAATTCCATCTGATTCTGATGCTGAAGATGAAAAAGAATAGTGATACATGTTTCAAAATCTTGTCCTACAACTTCAGGATTCTTCTATACAGCTGTTGTTTTGCACTCAGGAGAGGCTAAAACCACAGATTGAACATTACTATTGAAAGTTAAAAATATTTTTAATCTCAAAGACTGTCCCAAATTTATCCACAGCTTTAAAGGGGACCTCTTGGCCGTGACTGGGAAACACAAGCAATTGCAAACCATGGTCTCCACAGTTATAGCAATATTGGATTAGTTCAGTGACAGCTTGCCTGAGGTCTGCTTGCCCATGACATAACACCAGATTCTCCAGGATTACTAAACCTAGGGAGCCACTACAACACAATCATCCATGGTTGTAGTGGCCCAAAAAACAAATTCTGTACTATCAAGCTCTTACTGCTAGTCAAAAAAAAAAAACAAATCTCAAAATTCTTTTATAAACATCAAAAAGAACAAAAAAAATCACTCACAATTTGAACAAATGAAGAAGTACTTGGGAAATTCAGCAAACTGCTAAATTAATCAAGTAGAATCATTAAATTATATTTTTGACCTCTGAGATCATGGAAAAGGTCAAGATGAGAAAATCAAGATGAGAAAATCATATGCCTGGCAACTAATTCAAACCATGTAGATGACTTGAAAAAGTTATCAATGTTTATATTCTTCCACTGATATCTTCCCCTAATGAACACTGCTGACGATCAGTAAAATACATCTTTGAGCCTACCAGTATTATGAATGAGAGAAAATGTTAAAAGAAACAGCAAATGAGCCAATTGTGGAACAAACATTCATGCAAAACATATTTTTAAAGTGAACAATTGAGTGAATACCTTAAAGCCAAGCAAAAGAATAAAAATCTATCTGGATTTTCCTCAGCATAGTTATTTTTTTTCTACATTTTGATTGGTGATATTTATGAATCTGTAAATCTGTGTTTATTCAATATTCCAAATATCCTTCAAAGTTTTGGCAGCAAAAGCTGAGCTAAAATTTTCATTCAGCAACTTCCAAGGAGCATGGTGCTATCACATTTTCCCATCTAGACTAGTTACATTGCTGTTTTCAGCTAAGAATGGGAATAATGAAAAAGAGAATCTATCTATCTTCCTTCCTTCCTTCCTTCCTTCCTTCCTTCCTTCCTTCCTTCCTTCCTTCCTTCCTTCCTTCCTTCCTTCCAAATTGCAGTCACTCCATGTAGCCTAATGTAAGTGAGATAAGTTGGATTTAAACCATTCATTATATTAACCAATTCAAAGTTCAAATGATACAATTGCCTGCTTTGGGAGAAAAAAAGCTCCCATTGAAAGAAATAGGAATTTTCTCTCGAAATAAAACACTACTTGCAGAGGCACAGTTTGGATCAGGACTGCAGTATCCATTTGTATAGATAACGGTTAAAATCATGTGATACTTACATAGCCAAGGTTGCTATATGGATCTGTTTCCATACTTGCATATTACACTTTTAAGCCCATACAATTTTTAATTGAAAGGTTCTGTTTTATTGTAAAGATTTCCATAAAATTGTAATTAATTATCATTATGGTTCTTGCTTCCAACAAATTTTATTTTTTTTCCAACTGTGGGTTTTCTCCTTTCCTATTGGCTAATGAATCTATTTCTCTTTTAAATATGATTTTAAAGACTTTTAAGGCTATAAACATTATAAAAAGGAAAATTGTTCCTTGGTTTGTGAAATAATATGGCTAAGATAAATTCAAAACAGTGCAGAGTCTGAATGCAAATTATCCAGGACTGTTGGAGCCAGTGATGGCTTATGAGGAGGGGAAATGCTGAGAATTCTCTTATTTGAAATGTTCATAGGACATGGACCAGATAACTGGCCCCCTTGGTAGTGGCCCCACTACATGACATACTTTCATGGAGATTTAAGGTGCTTTTAGCCTTCCTGAGTTTTAAAAAGAAGTGACACCAGTACCATTCCAATGTGTGTTTTGCTCTGGCTGACTAAAGAAGCCCCAAACAGATATCATTGATCATATTATTGCTTGTTTGTTTTTATGGTTTACTTTTATACCGTTTATGCTTTACTGTGAATTGCTAAGAGTTTTTCTGGACTGGAGTAATTAAAATAGTACTTTAAATAACATAAATAATGCTTTAAATAAATTAAAAATCTAGATCACCATTTTATATCAGGCAAGAAAACGAGTAGAAAGTTTCCAATGAAAATAAACAATTTTCAAATCACATGAAATAATTCGACTTTACTCTGTTTTAGTTAGAGAAACCTGAATAAGGGCAGTAAGGACATTTTGGAGACTAGAAATTATGTCCTAGGAAGATATGGATGGAACTAATTATGTTTAGCCTTGAGAAAAGTTGACTGAATGGAAAGATTTGATAACATCCTTTGCAGAAGATAATCAAGCCTCTTTTTTATTGTCACAAAGGCAGGACATTGAATAATGAAAGTTATAGGAAGGAAGATTCTAGTTTAGTGCTCTAAGATAATAATAGCAATTGACAATGAAACGAAGTTATAAAAAAAATGTTAGGCTTTCTTCACTGCATGTCTTCAATACTGAAAAATGATCAGTTGAGTATAGTTTCATTTTGATTCTTGTCCTGAGGAACAAGGGACGGGAGATTGTTTTTGAAACTCGGTAATTCCATGCTGTTTTTGATTCCATGTAAACCATTACCTTTGTGTTCTGGTTGGAGATTTTCTTTGTGGAAATGTATAAAGAGTATGAAAAAACTAGACTGATGCAGCAGGAATCTTTTTATTGAGGAATCTATAACCAGAGTATTAAAATGTCAAGATTAATATATATGTAACATGGGCAAACTTGTTGCCTAAATGGATATTATGTTAGTCTCCTTTTTCCAAAACCAAGAATCCCCATATATGAATTATTAACATTTTTGCCTATTTCTAAACCAGTGCTAAATATAGTAATTACAAATTCAGAAACAGACTATCCTTTTGCAGGCAGCAAATTCAGATTCTATGTGAGATGGTTTGTGTTTCTGTCCTTTTAACAAGAATCTTCTGAATTATCATCACTGTTTTAAATTCCCTTTCGCTAAGAATAATCTAACTACCACAGAAATGGGGCTTTTAGCTACCAGATTAAAGTCAACCAATGATCCCATGGTATGAGACCTCATTTCAATTCCAAGCATGCAAATATATTTGAATTGCAAGAGTTATTATCAGGTATAGCTTTATTTTTACCACCTTTCTTTACATCTTAACACCTGCTAATCCAACCAAACTACATTTATTAAATAAGGCAAGGTTTATGAAATGAGATCAGATTAAGTAAAATCAGAATTGCTGGACATGATCCACATAGAAATATCATTTGCTTTTAAACATTTTCTTGAATCTTGTGATAAATCTGGGTCTACAAAACCAATCTTAAATGTCACCAATTCATTTGTAACCAGGTGGTCATGGTTAGGCAAACCTCCAGAGAGGTATTTATTTCTCTTGGGAATAGTTAAACAAATGATCTCCACAGGCCAGTAAGGCTCCACCCTCAGTCCCCAAACCATAGTTCATAAAATACCCAGTGAGGTCACAAGGCAAAAGTCCAGGCATAAGACAAAGGCAGTTTAGAAGGCAAAGTCTTCAAGGCTAGGACAAGACAAAAACAGTCTTCATAGCAAGGCAAAAGGTCTGAGTCAAAGCCAGGGGAATGTAATTCGAAAACAAACACTTGTTCCTGGCAAAAGCCCTTCCTCACAGCATCTCCCTAAATAATATTCCCCAGATGAGCCTTTTGAGGAGGAGTGGGATGCCCTCCTCCTGAGTAGTTGGGCTGCCCTGCGCTGACTTTCTCCTCTCCATTCTCCACACTCAGGGATTGGGGAGGCAGTTGCTCATCTCCAGAGCTCCATTGCTCCTCTGCCTGCCCTTTCCCTATCTTCCCCGTCACTCAGTCATTCTGCACCCTTTCTTCCTCCCTGCCTCCTTTTCCGAGGCCCTAGAGAACTGGGACTACATTCTCCTCCTCCCCAGGTCATTTCTCCTGGGCCATAGGGATTGCACCATCCCCCCTCTGTTGGCTCCGGCTCCATCTTCTCCTCCTTGGACCCAGGTTCTGACGGGACCATGACAGTAACAGCAGGGTCAGGGAGAAAGTGCCATTACATGTATAATCCACCCATCCATGTCCCGGCAGAAAATATAATGACATGAAATGTGAGATTCTCACAGTTGATCTTGATCCTGCTTTCTGGGTCAAATCATCACAAACACTTAAATTCACCCTAAAACTATGAGTTATACAGCCTAACAGATTTTATTTAACTTAAGGCTGTCCTTGAGTGATGTTAACATAAGGGGGAACCTGTTTCTTTAACACAGGTACAGCTAAGGATTTGTTAGACCTTCTCATTCATGGAGTGAGACTTGGCAGGAAAATCGATTGTCAAGGGACTCTTTTGTCCAGTTAGGTGAAAGTGGGAAAAAGAGACTTTCTCTAAAAGTGAAATGAAAAAAAATTACTATGCAATAAAGGCATTCTGATGCTAAAACAAATTGTGAAGTCACCTTCACAGCTGTCTTGTGGATTCAATTTTTTTTAAATTTTAACTACATGCAGGAAAAATATGTAAAGAGTAGCAAACAAAACTGCAAAATGCATTAATCTGATTTTTGGAGACATTTGGTCCTAAATAAGAGGCTCTTCCATAGTATTCCTCTCATGTAGAAATTCATGAGCAGTAAGGCCATTTGGGAAGTTACTCGTGCACTCCAATCTGCCAAGTATCCCATTAAAAGTTTGCGTGTATTCCAATCCCAAAGTAGCCTATGGTTATGAGGCTGACAAATATAAGAGAGATCCAGTATTTTAGGCTGGACGTGGCTAGCCTAAAAATTGACACCTTAAAATATAGATTTCTGGATGAATTGTTAATAAATAATTGGCTTTTTGAAAATGGAATGCATACCATTACACACACAAAAGGATTCTCACTGCTCTTTTAACAAATACTGATATATATCAACAGTTTATTCAAAAGTGACAAAAGTGACTCTCCTTTCTCCCATGCATGTAAAAATAAAAGACAACAACAGTCTGACCATAACAGAACTGTGCTGTCATTGTTTCATATAAGGGTTTCTTTTAATGCTTGCAAAAATTATATTTAAATATCCTCCTTACAATTTTTCAATGCAGGTTGACTGGTTGGTAGGAGTTTCCATGAATGCCAGCCTCCTAATCTATGGTCTTTGATGGACAACAACAAAGCAGGAGCATATTCCAAGCTTCTATTGTTTTCTATGACTACAGCAATCCAAACAAGTTGTTTTCTTCTAGATGGACCCAGAGAATTCAAGCTGCTTAAAGCTTTGACCCAGAAAAAAAACCCAGTTTAAATATTTCAGTGCGGCTTTAAAACAAATACTCTTTTTGTTTCATGACCGCTCCATTTATAATATCTATAATTAATGCCAGCAACTGTATTCTTTATATCAATTTTGTATTTGTTCTAGTCAAGCAATTGTTGCAATATGTGATAGCTGTGAATAGGTTTGTTATAACACATGATTATTACAATCTTATCCTTATGCAGTTATACATGCTTGTTAAAAACCATATATGAATGACATATATACTGCATGCAAATGAATAAATAAATGGCTGAAGAAATACCAGAGTTGAAGAAATTCAACAATATCTGTTGCTTCTGTGACAGATGTTGTAATTCTGTAATTCTATTACAAAATTATTACGTATTTATAGATTTATTTATTAGCTTACTAATTGCTAATAAAAGGGGATTTGGGGAGGAGACTGAATTTCATAAAGATTTTTCAAACTTCAGGAGAAACAAGATTCATGAAAATACAAACTATGTAATCAAGTACCTTAAATATATGTAATATGTACACAGCGAGACGTACATCTAAATAAAATTAACTCCGAGCCTGCATTCCATCAATCATGTACCAGTTGCCTAAAAATGCAACTGTGATGATAGACAGAAAAACAGAGATAGTTGTGGCAGGTACATAATATACCATGGTACTATGAAGAAAGAGCTGTTATAATATGGAAACTGACAGAGTTGCAGAGAGTCCAAACAATTGAATTATGTACAATATGGAGAACTGACAGACATGTTGCTGGAGTATAATAGTTGTATAAGAAGCCTCATAAACTCCTAAAAAGTTAAATTAGCAGGATTCTCTCTGAATAATTATCACTACTGAATGATGTCAAATATCTTGTATGGCAAATTCAAAGCTGCCATGATTGAAGGCTTTACAAGATATACAGTAAAACTTACATTGAAAGCTCTGGTCACTGATGAAAAAAGAAATGGCTAGTTATATATACTTTGGATATGACAGATCTCAACAGAGCTTTCAAAAGGAAATATTCATAACTGCCAAATAGAGAAAAATTATGTCCTAGTTTGTTAGTGCCAAGTAGCTGGATGCTTCCTCACAGCTTTGGCAGTAAAAACAAAGACTGAATTATGTATGTTACCATTCCATTTCAAAAAACTCCAAGGCCATTGAAATAATGAAAGAGGAGATGAAATGTACCATTGATTAATATGCCCAGAATCTTCAATTACTGAAAGCACTGGCAGGGTCTTCTTCATCCCATATATGAGGCTACAGATAAATTATTAAATATATGAAATATCCATAATCCTAATTCACAAAGAAGAACATAGTACTTGTCTATACTCAAGAACAAGGATGTTTCCTTCTGTAAAATAGCCATTTCTGAGCCAATGATACTTGACAGAGCACAAAGATGTACGAAAATATTTTCCTTGAGAAAGATCCAGATGCTGTAAGAAACTGTTTCTTTTGCTGCAAACAACTAGCAAGACCAAACCAATTCAGAGGTGATGGAACTAAATAGTATGAATTTTATTTTCTATTCTAATAAAATATATTCTATTTATATGATATATTCATAAATATCCAGTTGAAACAATATCTGAAACTTCATTTATGTGAAACACAAATTGTATGCATTCAGAACTTCCCTTCAAAATTATATAAATGTCTGCAGCTAAAAAAAAAGGAAAATAATAGAAATGCTATTTCTGGTATAACTGACAAAAACTTCAATTAAGGAAAAATATATACATAATTCATTTATAGAATATTTATTTATATCCATCAATCTTAAATAGTTTTAGCAAATTCTAGAGTGAGTCACTATATTAATGAACATGACTAACTTAACCAAGTTAGCATCATCGCATTTTATAACTAGATAGTATAGAAGTGTCAGATATGAATATGACATATTCATATATTTAAAAATATTTTTACAGCAACAAAATTCCTGATCTTGGAAACAAAATTCCCCCCTGATTAGCATTTCTGTTTCTTAACATTTAAGCCATTTCTGGATTTATTTTTATTTATATTTAATAATATAACATTCTTATCAGAAACTCAATTTCAACATATATACTTCTCTAATCAATCAGTTATATTCACTGGCACAATCGGTAATTTGCATTTACAGACAGGAGATAGAAATATACACACAAAAACAAATAAAGAGGGTCGGCAAATTAAAATGCCTACTCCTTATTTTGTTACATTTTAATATTTAAGTTCTAGCATTGAATTTTAGGAAGCATAAGAATATTCAGTGTTTTATGAAACAGAACATCAGAAAATTAATTAGCTTGGAGATGATTTTTTTTCTTCAAAATCCTAATAGACATGTAACTAAATTGCAATTTGAATTGAATGCATTTTTACTGTAGCACTTTGTAGTAAAATGAGACTACTATGTTAACTTCAAGAAGTTACCACATTTCATATCCTTCCAGGAGGGCTTAGATATTTAGAAGTAATTATCACAAAGGATTAGCAACAATTGATGAAATATAATTATGACCTCCTTTTTCAAGATTAAAACAGACATTATGGCTACATCTTTATCAATACTTGATAGAAGACCTGCACTCAAATTATAATTCTATTTTGGGTTTCAAAAACTCCCACTTCTGTTGCCTATTGCTTGGTTCTGCATTTAACAATGCAAGTTCTCTTCTTTTCATGGTGCAGTGGTTAGAATGCAGTATTGCAGGCTGACTCTGCCCACTGCCAGGAATTTGATCCTGATTGGCTCAAGGTTGACTCCACCTTCCATCCTTCTGAGTTGGTAAAATGAGGAGCCAGACTGTTGGGGACAATACGCTGACTCTGTAAACTGCTTGGAGAGTGCTGTAAAGCACTATGAAGCGTTATATAAGCCTAAGTGCTATTGCTTTTGCTATTTATATGTAATTATAAAAATCTAGAATGAAGCAAATCAAACAATACATTGCTTAATAGCCATTCATTCAGTGACTATTCAAAGTTACAATGATGCTAAATGAATGATAGTTAAGAATATCTTTGAAATTACAGCCATTACAGTGGCTCCATTGTCACTTGATCAAAATGTAGGCAGTTGGCAATCTGATCGCATTTACAGCTGCAAAATGAGCTTCAAGACTCTGAACCTATCTCCCCACCCATGTCTGCTCCTTTGGATTCAGCACTCCACCCTTGCTGCTTACCCGTGCTGCCTCCGCCAACTTCAGCTGATCTTCATCATCTTCCTCCTTGTACTACTGATGAGGCAATGCCTGACCAAGTCAGCTGCTGGCCCTTGGCAAGATCTTTGAAGTTTTGTCCCACTACTCCTTCACTATCTACCCTTTCTAAGAAAATACGCTGATTCAACCTGAGAGGTTGATTCCTCTCATGTAGCTAATTACCAGATCTATTAGTGCAAAAGAGTAGAAAACCAAAATACATCTTTGGATCAGTAGTAATTAAAGATGTAAAAAACAGCTTGAGTAAAATATAGAATACGTCAATAAAGCAACTGTAAATGAACAAACATCACAGCGATTACCTGCATCTGTTCACTATTTCTTAACTATATAGTGATATTTTTCTTTGTTTATACAATTGATACACTATATAAAAACATAAACAAGGTTGTTTAAAATGTTTCTTTTTCCTTAGGAATGCAGCTACTATCACCCCTGCCTCAAACACAATATACTGTATATTACCACAGGTCTTTTCTTTTTGGTGTTGTTTGCTTTTCTTAATTCTATATTGGTTTTAGTTTTTGTATTAACGTTTCTTTTCCTTGAAAGAAAATAAAAACACACCCACCTTTACAAAATATAGAAGTGAAGAACTGCAACTACAATAATGAATAATCTTCTGCTTTAATTGATGTGTTGAAGGACTTCTGAATATTGAAGATTTTTATACAGTGATTGTGCAACAAGGGCACTGACATTCTTAACATTTGTTCTGGGTATCACCACCAGTGGTGGGATTCAAATTTTTTTACTACCGGTTCTGTGGGTGTGGCTTGGTGGGCATGGCAGTGGAAGGATACTGTAAAATCTTCACTCCCTCCTCACTCCTGGTGGAAGGTTACTGCAAAATCCCATTGTCTCCCCATCCCACTAACCTGATTTCCAGCTCCATTCTCCTGTGCAGGGCAACAAAAGAAGACCCAGCTGGGACTTGGGAGGCAGAGAATAGATGGGGGTGGGGCCAGTCAGAGGTGATATTTGCCAGTTCTCCAAACTACTCAAAATTTCTGCTACCTGCTGAACACCACCTCTGATCACCACCTATTCAGAAAGCATTAATTTTTTAAAAGCAGTTCAATATAGGAGATGCAGAACAAATAAAGTGCACAATTGGTTTAACACGTAGCAGTGTGGGCCAACACAATGGCGCTACTAGTCTCAATATGAAAATTTAAAAGTATAAATATTTCAAATCACACAGTATTATCACGCAATTCTATTCCATTATTCACAGAATGTATAAAAACTGCAAAGATTACTAAGTATTTATTTAGGGGAGAGCTATTACCTTTTGGCTAGATCACGGGTCCAATTCCAAATTGGGTCAATTTGAAAATAGGCTAGAAAATTTTGAAAGAAAGGGGAATGGATATAAACATGAATCCTCCCAAATATTTATTAACGATTTGGACATTTAGCGCACCACCGGGAGATAGATAGTAAAAGCTGTTAAATTTGATACATTTCTCCCCAATGTAAGTCTGTGAGTCACAGCTCTAGTTTCTAATCCCAATGATTAGTTTTATTAGCTTTCTTCAGTCTCAGGGCATTTAGACAGGGATGTTAAAATAATAGATTGCTATACAGTTCCAATGGCTGCTAGTCCTCTCTCTTTCTAGAACAATCACAGTAACTTCAACTCCCAGCATTCCCCAGCCAGGATGAGTTAAAGTCCATGCATTTGAAGGTTGCTGAGGATGACAAACACTGAGTGTGCAATGTAAAATTGTGATTAGATGTTGTATATTTATAGTTCCATATCATTTTATAGTAATTCACCTCCCCCCCCAACCAACACAAAATAATTTACATTTTAAAACTACAAGCTGTTGTTTCTGTGATATGACAGGATTCAACTAGGCTTGTCTATTTCACCCCATGTACTTTTCATTCCATTGTTCCAAACTTAAGGAAAAAAGGTATAACCAGTTGTAAATTTCAATATAAGGCACAAAAGTTTTAATTTCTGAACTGAAATGTGGATTTATTTGTAAATCCGACTCCACCCATTCTTTTAACAAATTCTGGGTGACTTTTGACCCTCTTTCATTTTATCCCCATAACACATCTATGAGGTAAGCTGGGCTGAGAGAGAATGAGTGGAGTGAGGTTCCAGTGAGGTTCCAAGGTTGAGGGCGGACTTGTTCCTCCATCTTCCTAGTCCTAATCTAACTCTTTAAAAATATAATACACCCCTTAGCTCCATAAATCCAAAATACAGTGAAAGAAAATAAGCCTGTTTTTAAAGTTCATCATATTTAAAATTAATTGTATATTTAGTGACCAGCAGTCCTAGACTGGATGAACTAATGCTCTTAATATGAGGCCGTTTTATATGTCATAAGTGTATGCCAGCCACATTCCTAACTTGCCCAAATTGTTGTTAAAATACTGACATTTTAAATCATTTCCCCTTTTTTTGCCCCAAAGAAGAGCCATGCAAGGGATACTCAAGTAGGATATGAGCTTTCTGATGGCAAGTATGCATATATTTTTAAAAAATTAAGGTTGAATCTTTATAGCTGATATTACACTTCCTGTACCAGGAACAGCACTGCCATTATCAACATTTTGTCTTGTGCACGGTGCCTACAACCAAAATTCTTGAGCTGCTAGCAATTCAGAGGCATTTCAAAATAGAAGAACCAAATGGGCTGCAGAAAGCCAATCCAGCTAATTCTACAACTTTTAATTCCAGCTAGATTTAAACTCTTATCTCTGCACTCCAGGCCTGCTGATACAGGCTATCACAGAACCACCAATTCCCGGTGAATACGCCAGTCCCTGACCCTAGTGAGATTAAATCCTTCCTGATAGCCCAAGTAAATGGCTCATAACTTGTTCCTGTCACTTTCACTAATGCCTTTGTACTGTGAAAGAGACTGGCAATGTTGTAAATCTCTCCCACTTATGAACTCGCCTCCCTTTCCTTCTGTCACTCTCAGCACCTATCGGTGTTTTCGGTTGTTGGGGACAACATATAGATATGCAGGACTAGCCTTGCACCTCCTGGAAAACATTATGCTAATCTGTCAGTCGTTGTTTGCACAAAATGTATTCTCTGTGTATTTGGAAGCTGTGATCCTTGGTCATGGATCAGTATCAAGTGAAAGGGGAGTATAGACAACAGTGATTGAATGCCTCTTTGCAAATCAAGCCATGACAGGACACTCTCCTAAACAAAGAGATAAAATAAATTGAAATGGATTGATTGTGGCTTTTAAAAGGACATCACCAGTTATTTAATGATGCAGTTGCCCAAAAGCTGTCAAGTGTTCCTTTAAAGCAAACACATGAGAGAGCTCAGTCCTTAGAAGACAGTGAGCATCTGCTGAGAAATAACTATGGTAATCAAAACAAGTGGCTGGTATAATGCAGAATAAGATGGGGAATTTTTTCTTAGAGGGGACATGGTTTTTATTTCAGTTCAGATCCAAGAAAACAAAGATGAACAAAAATAGCGAAGGCATAACATGGATGCTATTCTTGGAGGAACTGTACATGAAGAAAAATTCATGGAAGAGGCAGCTTTCGCAAATACCCTTTCCAGCCATCTTTATCAGCATCACTTAGGAGTAATTCTGATAAGTTTGTCTACCCAAGTAGTTACCAGTGAAGTGGAAAAAGGAGACAGAAGCAGTAAAGGCATATACAGTGACATCGTCTAATGCCAACCAAAGAGCTTATTACTCAATATTTCCCATTACTTAGTTCCCTTTCCTTCTAATGAAAATACATTATGAGAGACATGGAAAGCTTTCTCTACAGGGTGCATCAATTGCCTTATGGTGCAGCAATCAAGTCTTTGCCAATTCTAAGAGCAAAATATGAAAATATACCAGGAAGAATACAACATCTAACTCCACATTTGTCCATTTTTCTATATACTCTGTGCATGTTCTCTCTCTCTCTCTCTCTCCTCCTTCCCTTCCCACCTCCTTCCTCCATATCTCTCACACACATTCCTTCTGTAGGAAAACTTTGGAACTGGAATTGAATTTAATCAATATAATGTGCTGGCTTACTGCTTTGTAAAAAAGGCATAATTTATTTTGATATTTATCATTGTTTGCCTCTCTGACATAAAATATGATTAAAAAGCTTTCTAATGTCTGTAGGTATATAATACTTATGGACATGTTTCGAACTATCAGAGGGCATTTGACTGAAGAATATATATGAAGTCTGAAAACCTCTGTGACAAAGACCAAAAACTGATTTAAAGTGACCTTCATCATACATGGACAATTAAATAAAATAAACTGTATTAAGATATGGACTGAGAATCAGACATTTGAGAGTAAGATGTATTCTGAAAAGATTTCCCAACTGGCTTAACCATTTTGACTTTTCAGCATATCATATAAACCCCAGTAAGGAAATTGGCTTACTGGGATATCTGTTATGGTGGTAAATTTCATTTGCAAAGCACTCCATAATAAATCAACCTATTCTGTAAATTAATTCTGTACATTTTGTAATTTGGCTGCTTTTCTTTCAGAAGCACAGTGTATCTTCTTTTCTTACTTTGAAGAAGGATGGAAGGAAGAAGAAACACTCATTGCATGTTTATTTATATTTATTGCAGAGATTATAATAGATTTGTTTTATTTAATCTCTCTTTTAATTTCCTCCAATTCTCTATTATAAAGAAGAACTGTTCATCAATTCACATAACCTGTAAATGATTATAAGTGTTTTTAGAGAAGAGTGAAGAATCAAGAGTCTACTTATAAAAACAATGAGCAAATTAAGGTCTCAGTCAAGGCCTTGAACTGATTTTGACTAAGACATACTTCTCAATCACCATTATAGCCTGCACTGTGTCTTCTGTGGCAAAAAGAAATTAAATTGGTCTTGACAAAGAAAGGTCTGCAATAGTTTGCCTATCCCCAGATGTGACAAAATGAGAAAATTCAACCATTATCATAACATGATCATGTCAATGCATTCTCAGCCAGATGCATGAATGTCACTGGAGTCGCATGGCCTTCAAGAGTAGAGCTATTTTAAATTTAAAATGAGAAAGCTTGTTCTAAGCTTTCAGTAGAGAAGTTTAGATAATCATCCAACAGATATGTCTTCTTCAAAAATGGAAACCTGAAGGACATTAGAACAACATTCTAGAACAGAAATTTTCATGATTGTGGAGAGTTAGGTAAGTTTATTTGAACTTTAGTAACAATTAGAATGTGGGATTGGGGTATAGTAGTGTAGTGTCATCCTGCATTCATTCAGAAAAACAGAAGAGCTGTTAAGAGCAAGTGAATGGGTAGAGATTCAAATGGCTGCAGACTTTTCTAATGAAAAGTTGGATTGCCTCTAAAGATTACCCCTTGGATGAGTTTTTAATGCCTTATTTATCAATTATTTCTTCCCCTTGTCTTCTCTTATTTCTATCTATCTTATATGATCAGGCCTAATTGACATGCTCCAGGTTCCATTAAAAGTATCTCCTGATGGAATCTAGGAAGTGGGCCTTCTCATCTTACTTCTAGAATATCTTCCCAAGGTTGGACCCCATTCTGACCTTGTTGCACAGAGCTCTTGAAATCTGGCTTTCATTCAGGTAGTGAAGGGTTTATGGGCCCCTTATATCTTATTTGGCATTTTCTAGAGTTTGTGAGGTCCCCCACCAAAAAATACCTGTTCTTTTCTATTTGCAAAGAGTATGTCACCCAAGTTGCAACACACACAGTCAATTCTATAAATAAATTAACAAATGATATATTTGGGTCTCAGTCCTTCATTATAACCTTCTCAAATCTTTCCTTTCATATAAACACATACCAATTTGTTGATGTTTGTACTGGATAAAGGACAGCATATGTACTACGTACCGCATTGTGGTGTTTTTGTATAAGAGTAATTTGTGAGAGTAAATGTTTGGCATAGTCAGAAGAGGGATCAATTCATTGTATAAATGGATTATTTTACTTTTCAGGTCATTAACTTTAATTAGCAGTTTTCTGTATTTGTGAACAGCAAAGCAAAAACAGACTAACAAAATAAGATTTAAAAAAACTGAAAGAGTTCCTTATAAATGTATTATGGAGATAGAGGTTTTATTATTGAGAAACCAAAACAATGTATTTAAAAGAGGTTGAAGTACTTCTTAGAAACTCATTTTTCAAACACTGTTTAAACCACTAGGTTTAAGATATTAGAAAATGTTTGCCCAAGGAGGAATATACAATAATATACAGTGTGCATGCTGTATTTATGTAGCTTTTTGGAATGCAAAACAAAAACCATTTTTACAACCTTCCTTCCTTCCTTCCTTCCTTCCTTCCTTCCTTCCTTCCAACCAACCAACCAACCAACCAACCAACCAACCAACCAGGGATACACTATATTTAGGTACAAGAGACTACATGAGTACAAGAGACTACATGAATTATCTGGTCAATGCTCAATTTAACCATCTTGCCTGTGCTGTATTAAGGTCATTGTTGTAATAATGCTTCTATAGAGTTCCCAACTTTCTCCTTCAAAACTTAGTTTAAGGTAGATTGTTTTGGTAATACTGTGTAATACTAAGCACCAAACATAAATGAACTGATGAGTGTACGATTGGGGAGTAAATGCAAATCAGCTAGGATGCTGGGAAGAGTAGCCTTAATCAAAACATCTTCCTCTGAAAATACAGGAAAAAGAAAACTAAAGCAATTTGTTTGATTGACTTCTACTTTGAAAAAAAAAATACTATAAGCCATGAATTTTTTTGTTTGTTTATTGGTCTAAGGAAAAAAAAAAGACCAGAAACTTCAGATTCAAAGGACTGTTTTCCCTTCAAAGAAAAGGTTAGATGCTGCTCCAAAATCAATCTTACAAAACAAAGCAGCATTTCTACTTTAGCAATTCCCTACACAGCGCTGCCCCCCCCCCATTCTGTTTTTAATTGTTGTCTTATATTCCAGTTATACAGCATCTTCTTGATTAGACAGCACAGTTGGACTTGCCCACCAATGGCTTCTCTTGGTAGATCAGATGTCTAGTTTTGTGAGAAGCCTCAGCATTCTTTTCATTAACTTTGCTTCTGCTATAGAATAACGGGGAGGAGGGGAGGATAAATTGCTTTGTCTTAGACATAGTCAGACCCTGGCAGCTCAGCCTGAATTTTATTTTCTAGCTTGTCAGGTTTCGTGGCACCAGAAGAAAGAAGTGAGATTAATTTGTGAAAGAGCAAAATAACAGGCAGACATTTTCAGCAGAAAGATAACGTATCTGTGACTTTTTTTATTTTTGAAGAAAGTTAAAACTTATCACTTCTTCTATTTGATATACTGAAATATACATAACAATATTTTCCATTGTATAAATGTCTCATTTTTTCTGCTTTATAGTCCAGTGGACCTTCATATCTGCAAATGCAGTCCTTGGCATTCTTATAAAGCAAGTATTATTCTTAAAGCAAGTTATCAGGTAGGACTAAGATAACACTATTCTCCTGATTTCTGATTTTCCAAAATAGAACTATCCAACAATCTTTCCCCAATCCAAAAATTCCAAGCAACTTACCTGTAAAAAAATATACAAAGCAAATGGGAACCAAACAGATAACAACACAAGGTTTAAAAAAATTGTAAAACTTCAAATGATAATAGAAGCAGACATAAATAAATATATTTCAATTGCAAAAGAGTGATCTTGCTGACATTGGCAGAGTTGAGAAAAGGGGCTTATGAAGGAAAGAGATTCTATGATTAAAATCACCTACCTCAGGATGTCCAACCATAGCAACTTTAAAACTTGAGGACTTCAATTCCCACAATTCTCTAAGCCGCTCTTATAGTTTCCAAGGTTGGACAACCCTGATCTACCTCCAGGTCCTGACATCTGGGCCTTTGGATGAGAGAGGGAGATTCCATTTTTTCATCACTGAAATTTTCCTCCCACTCACCAGCTAGCTTTCTACAATTGCTATTATGTTCCACAAAATCTTAGGAAGGATTTTAGGCATTAATTTAATTTTGCACACAACAGTCTTTTTAATTATGCTTGGAGAATCATATAATTTAGTTAAGTAAAATAACATTAAACCATGTTAAACCATAAACTTGAAACTAAACATGAGAAGGATCTGATAAATCACAGATGAACATGTCCCTTTATAAAAATATCTTCTTATTCAAAGTCTTGGCTACCATATAATTCAGGAACTTTAAGTATTATGGTCAATATTTTGAATTCATTTTCTGGACTAATTCTAGATCATTGATTCTGATTGCATTTCCTTCATACTATAAAATACTATGAAGAATATTGAACAAACTGAATGATTCATGGCATATTTCTTTTAAATAGAAATATTCCTTTCTTATTAATGTTATAATTTCTTGGAATCCTTAAATTCAAAGATACAAATAATGATTTTATTCATCCAGGCATTTTCGTGTTGTATCCAATTTATTTGTACCCTTGAGTTTTATGGTTTAAAAATCCAAATAATGCCTTCAGTAATGAGAGTTCTCAATGGAACTGTATGCAGAAATAAATTCAGTTTCCAATTTATGAAAATTCCAAGCCATGCAAACAAAAAATCCCATGAGCTCCTTTCTGGAATGACAAACCTGAATTACTGTGCTACTATGATAACTTGAAATGGTTGAAAAAGAAGTGAGATCAGATGGCCTTACTGTTTGGCAGACACATGTAATAATTAAATAATAGCCAGCAGATCTAATTTATTGCAATGAATTTAATAACAAAGTGGTCTTTGTGTCATGTAGGACTTATTTTAAAAAAATACATTTAAATAAGCACTTTGAACTTTGCCAAATAAGCAAAGGACAGAATACAGGTACTACGTTTGGTCAAATGAGCACCATGTATGAAAATCCTATCAGGAATTGGATTATACAGAATTATTTATCATGAAAATTCTTGTAACGTTCACCAAAACTGTTAGAAGAAATACCTTCAAGTATGTATTAATGTGAATTTTACAATATGGTCAATTTTGTGAATTCATTCTGTTCAGTTTCTCCATTCAGTCCTGAGTTTTGTTTTTTTTCCAAACTGTCACAGGAATTCCGGCTGAGAAATTCTGAGAGTTGAAATCCACCACTTAAAGTTGCCAAGATTGAGGAACACAGCAGTAAAGTATTGCTTTGAAAAACATTTAACCGCATCATGTTAGTTTCTGGGATCAGCTTGTCCTAAACTATACCTATTACAGGTAGCCCTCAGTTATCAACAATATTTGGGATTGGGAATGTGATATGGTCATTAGGTGTGATATCATGTGACCACGGTTCTTATGACAGCAGTTCTGGCAGTCCCAGTTACCATTGTTAGGCTAATCCCATGTGGTTACAGCATCATGCGGTCATGTAATAACTGTGTGTGACTTCCTGCTGGCTTCCCCATTGACTGTGCTTGTCAGCACCTTCAGTGAAAGTTACAAGTGGCAATCACGTGACCATGGTATGTTGCAACATCATAACTGTGAGCCAGTTGCCAAGTACCTGAATTGTGATCATGTGACTGTGGAGACACTGCAAGGAACTGTCATAAGTCCCCCCCATTCAACACTATTGTTAACTTTGAATGGTAAAACTGAATAAGGGGATACTACTGATATAATTTTTATATGTGCATCTGAGATTGGTTAGGTAGACCTTGGTAGGTATTGGTAACTAGGCCCCATTATAATACTATATACCTTCTGAACAAAAAATGACTGTCTTTTTGTCCATTTTAGGGCAGTCCTTAGAATTAACTTGGAAATATAAACCTTAATATTATTCAGTTAAAAGCAAGGAAAGCAGTATGATTCTTCATTACTTTTTTTAGTATAATCTAAATAAGAGTGCCTCTCTATATTTTATTCATATTTTTCTGTACTTCCTTTTCTTTTACAACCTTATTTCTCAATCTTCTTTTTCAATCTATTCCTCTTCACATTGAAGAATCTAATTGTCCTGGTGCCCAAAACACACACACCTTAAACTGCAGTATAATGCATACTCAGCTGAGAGTAAATCTTATTTAATTCAATGTGATTTACTACTGATAAGGTAGACATACACAATCTTGACCAAGTTACTTTTAAAAAGGGAAAGGGAGACAATATTCATAAATAACTGCTTAATCTTTAAAATATTACAGATATGATTGCCTCTTTTTTTCTTTTAATGATCCTGTAATCCCTTAAATCATGGTAGAGTCTAGGCAATTCAATGCAGCTGAGCATTTACTAGTCGAATGCCATTTCTGATGCCTACATGTACTTAGCAGCAGATATTTTTTTCCTTTGAGACAAAAAACTGAGAGAAAAACATCTACCAATAACTAGGATTGAACTCTCAATCTTCTGAGTGGGAGGTCTTCACCACTTAGACTACACACTACTTTGAATGAATCTATTTATGAACCTGAAAAAATCTGGCTATCATATAGACCAGTGGTAGTCAACCTGGTCCCTACCGCCCACTAGTGGGAATTCCAGCTTTCATGGTGGCGGTAGAGGTTTTGTCCCCTACTTTATAAATCACCATTAATGTGGAACCAGTGGGCAGTTAGAAAATTGTACTACTAACAGAGATACAAAAGTGGGCCGTAGGTATAAAAAGGTTTACTACCCCTGATATAGACTGTAGTTCAATGGAAGAAGGTCATATTTTCACTTCTGACATTTCTAACTAGAAACATAAACATAAATGTAATTTGAAATTCTGGAAAAGCTACTGTCAAAAACTACAAATACTATAGGGCTAGATGGACTCATAGTCCAGGGCAGTATTTTTCAAACTTGGCAACTTTAAAATATGTGAACTACAACTCCCAAGAATTCCTCAGCCAACAATGCAATTCTGGGAGTTGAATACCATATATCTGAAAATTTTCACACTTGAAAAACATTGGTCTAGGGGAAAAGAAGAAAGGGTGAGCACTTGAGAGAAAGAAAACATATCAGCTAACCAGGAAAAATAATAAGGACAAGTAGAAATTGAGAGAGAAATAACTTATTTCACCAAATCCAAATCAACCTTGAAGGATTTCTCCTATCTCTGCTTCCAATGTGAATAATTGCATAGTCCATGTCACCACATTTTTAGCAGCCAATTTGCTACTCAATTTCCATTCCCTAGATGTCCACCCGTACATTTCTTTATAGTTCACTGGAGTGCCAATTAAACATCTTTGTGTGTTCTTTAAAAGAGAGCCAGTTCTAAGTGTTCCCACTGAGATTCCACAATTTGCTAATGCAGGTGGGGTGCAGCGAGTATAATTTAGCATTGTGCCAGAAATAGATTTACCAAGTTGGCTAAGGTTTATTCACTTATAAACACTATTCTTGTACACAAGGCAATTACATTTCCTATGGGCATGTATCTTCAGTCAACCCTACAGACTGTCGGCAGCTATAAAAATTTCACAGTACACAAACATGGGTTTGGCACATTAGTGATGTCTACTTTGGTACCAAGCCCCGGCTGGTACAAATGTAAGATCATCAAGAATTTCCAGATATGACTCTTGGCAAAGTGGATATTGCTGTTCATTTGTTTCCAAAGATAAAGACACCATCCAGAAAATAAACAAAGGAAGAAAGATTACTTGTTCCTTATGGATCTTAGTCAGAGAGTTTCTTTTATAAGACAAAAAATATAAATAAGCTGATTTTTAATAAAATCCATTATCACAACACATAATAAAATAAACAGAGAGAAAGAGTATTGTAGAATCATTAAGCGACAGAGCCACTGAGTTGAAAGGAACCATTCATGCCACTTTATTCAGCCCCTATTCCATGCAAGTATCCAAATTATAGCATCCCTGGCAGACATTTATCTAGCCTTTGCTATATTTCAAATTTGGACTCGGAAACTAATCAGCAGTCAGAATAGTTGCACACATTCAATACAACATTCACTCACTATATCTAGTGTAGGATCTCTGTTCTTGAAAGGAGTATGTATAAAATGCAGTTGATACCATAAAGTGGGAAGAGATTTTCTAAATTACTATCCATTGCAAGCTGGGTAACTTTTCTTTGCTGTAAGCTTCCCTCCCAGATGCATACCATCATGGCTAACAGAAGTGATGTATGTCCCATCCCAGATACCTTCTCTGTTTTTCTTTCTTGTTCATTACTGTAACACATATATTAATTCTTTAAGGGACCATCAATTAGTTCCTAAGACTGCCTAGTAGTGGAGAGGGGGACTCAATCCAAATGTCTCACAACATACTACAGCAAGGGTCTTCAAACTTGGCAAGTTTAAGACTTGTGGACTTCAGCTGCCAGAATTCCTGAGCTAACATGACTGGAGTAGGAATTTGGGGAGTTGAAGTCCACAAATCTGTCAGGTTTGAAGACCCCTGTACTACAGGAATTCATCTGCCCATGATAGTACCCCAAATGGGGGACGGCTGTAGAGTAAATATGGATCCAAAGCTCTACTGCTGCTCTGCCAGGCTCCAAAAACCAGAGGTGGTATTCAGCAGGTTCTGACCAGTTCTGGAGAACCAGTAATGGAAATTTTGAGTAGTTCGGAGAACCAGCAAATACCACCTCTGACTGGCCCTGCCCCCATCTATTCTCTGCCTCCCAAGTCCCAGCTGATTGGCTAGGTGTTCTTTTGTTGCCCTGCACAGGAGAATGGAGCTGGAAAGCAGGTTAGTGGGGTGGGCAGGGAATGAGATTTTGCAGTAACCTTCCCCCTGGAGTGGGGTGGGAATGGAGATTTTACAGTATCCTTCCCCTGCCACACTCACAGAACCGGTAGTAAAATTTTTTGAATTCCACCACTGCTGAGAACTATAGGGTTTATAGTTCTTTAGTTCTTTATAGGGTTTCCTACCTGACCAGGGAGTTGGACTAGAAGACCTCCAAGGTCCCTTCCAACTCTGTTGTTCTGTTAACTAACTTATTACCAATAGTCTAGAGATGGAATAAACATTTCCCTCCCAATTGAAATGTGGGAAAATGGAAGCAACACCGGATATTTTGTTTTGTTTTGTTAAGTCTTGCGGGAAAAAATCCTGCCAGTTTGTTTTCAGTTTCAATTGTTCTTTCCTTGCTGCAGTTTTTGCCACTAACACAAAATATTGAACTTTTTAAAAGAATTGATTAGCAACTGTCTTCACGGGTAATATCCATTACGTTAACTTGCATAAATACTCATTTGAATAATCCAGGGTACAGACTAAAAAAAAATACTTAATAAACTCATATCCCCTGACCAAAATGGCTTTCTCCCTCAGAGACATCTTAGAAACAATATCAGAGTAGCGTTGGACATATTAGAGTATTATGAGGATCGGAGTGCAGAACAAGCTGCATTGCTATTCTTAGATGCCCAAAAGGCATTTGATAATGTGAAATGGGACTTTATTCTACAACAAAGTGAATATTTGAAGTTAGGACCTAAATTCTCTAATGTAATTAAGGCTATCTATCAAAAACAATATGCTACAATTTTAATTAACGGGGACTTACACAAAAGTTTCAAATACAAAAGGAACGAGACAAGGCTGTCCATTGTCACCACTACTGTTCATTATGACATTAGAGGCTTTAATTAGGACAATTAAAAAAGACAATGATATAAAAGGACTAAAAGTAAAAAGGGAAGAATTTAAATTACAGGCATTTGCAGATGACCTTCTTTTCATTCTGGAAGAACCTCAATCTTCAGGACCTAAACTTTTACAAAAATTGGATGAATTTGGTTTAGTAGCAGGATTAAAAATAAATAAAAAGAAAACAAAAATGATTACTAAAAATATGACAAGTAAACAGAAAGAATTACTGACCTCAACAATGGGCATTGAAATTGTTGAAAAATTAAATATTTAGGAATCATTATATCCCCCAGATATAGCACACTGAAGAAAGACAACTATGACCCACTTATTAAACAAATAAAGGAAGACCTAATAAGATGGAACAATTTAAAATTATCCTTTATGGGCAGGATAGCCACGATTAAAATGAATATCTTACCAAAAATTCTATTTCTCTTTCAAAACGCCCCATAAAATTAAAAAATCCTTCTTTGATGAATTAAATTAATTAACATCAAATTTTATTTGGCAAAAAAAAGACCAAGGATAAAACTAAAATTACTACAAGATGCAACTGAAAGGGGGATTTGGCCTACCAGATTGGGAGCTGTATTATAGTGCTGCAATTATGACTTGGATAAAAGACTGGATAAATCACACAAATACAAGGTACTAACATTAGAAGGCTATAATCTCCAGACAGGATGGCACTTTTTCTTAGACAAGATAGTTTAAAGGGACACAGCTACGTTTTGAAACACAAAGTAAGACAGACACTTTACACACCTGGTTCAAAATTAAGAAACAAATGTACATTCAAATACCAATCTGGATATCAACATTAGAAGCTTTGATGCATCCACACCTGCTAAGATACGATAAAATTATTACTTATGAAGAACTGTTAGATGAAAAAGGAGATTTACAAACTAGACAGCGGTTGAATGAACAGGGAATAGAATTGGAATGGTGGGCCTATCTACAACTCCAAGCTAAACATGCAGAAGACAAAAGGAATTGGGTATTAGCAAAACTAGGACGGAATTAGATGAAATCTTGTTAGGACCAGATGTAAAAATGATTAAAAACATACCAAGTATTATTACAAACTAAATTGGAAGAAGAAACAGTCAAAGAAACAATGATACGCTGGATGAGAGATTTTGGTCACAGCATAGCTTTGAATGATTGGCAAAATATTTGGACTAGAAATAAAAAATAACCCTTGCAATTCCATTTAAAGAAAATCTGTATAAATTATTTTATAGATGGCATATAACACCAACAAGACTATCTAAAATGAATAATAAATTTTCCTCCTTTTGTTGGAAGTGTAATAAGGAAAGAGGTACATATTATCATATATGGTGGAGTTGTGGAAAGGCCCAGGAATATTGGAAAGAAATACATCAATGCTTACGAAATCTGTGATGTAGAGATTAATTTCAAACCAGAATTTTTTTACTGGGAATCACCAATAAGACCTATCCGAAGGAAATCTTTTATTTAATGATCCATATTATTACAGCGGCAAGGATGGCCTTTGCACAGAAGTGGAAAACACTGAAACTCCAACAGAAGCGGAACTTACTGAAGAAAATAATTGAGTGCGAGAAATGGACAAATTGACAATGGAAATTAAAAATAAGGAAGAAACGGACTATTACAAAACTTGGAACAACTTCTATGGATGGTTAGATAAGAAAAGACTTAACAGACTTTCTGATTGGACTTAACAAATGATGGACAATGAATGATATGAGCCTAGCCATTACTAGGTTCGATTGTAACATATGTTTTGTGTTTGATTACGTTTTGTTTATGTCAGTGTTTGTTTGTTTGGTTATGTTTAATTACTAAATAAAACGAATTAAAAAATTAAAAAAAAAAGAAATGTTACCTCCAAATAAAATTATAAATTATCTCTTAAAAAAAAAAAAAAAGAATTGATTAGCAACTGTCTTCACGGGTAATATCCATTACGTTAACTTGCATAAATACTCATTTGAATAATCCAGGGTACAGACTGTGAACACATGGTTTTTTGTGGGATAACACAACAGCTTTACAAAACTGAAAATTAAATCTTAAGTAACACATTATTTAGTTTGCTAATGAAAACATAATTGGAGACATAGAAGTAAACATATTAGGAAGTATGGCAAGTTAATGTAGCTTTAAGAATAGCATTACCACTCAAATTACCACGTTTTGTCTCTCCTTAGCCTCCTTTTTATTTAATTAGCTATCTCAGGGAATTTAGGTATACATTAGCAACATCTTTACAAAAAGAGATCAGACCCTCTCAAATACAGAGCCAAATCAAATCCACCCATGACTGACATAAACCTGAGAAAAATGAAAAGTCAGGGAATAGATTTTCAACAGAATTATCCCCAATCCAAAAACAATAGCTATTCCAAAAAGAAGGAGTTTCCTCAAGCCATTTCCCAGTCTAGTTGGTAAGCCCAGATGGCTTTCAGATGAGTTCACTAATTTTTTTAGAATTACATCTCTCATTTTCAGAATTCTCCTGTCTGAAGGTTTTGTTTTGTCCTGTGAAAAGCGGGAAGAAGGTTTTGTTTTGTTCTTTCCAAAAGTGAAACCTTCAGACAGGAGAATTCTAAAAATTGAGAAATGTAATTCTAAAAAAAATAGGAAAGTCCTCATCTGAACTCCTCATGTGGAGTCCACACCAGTGGTGGTGAACCTTTTGGGCTTGGCATCTCAAAACATTGGAAAATGCCTAATTTGACTCTGCTGGCTTGTCACACATACAGCTCCCCCAAACAAAAGTGAAACAATTCTCTATTGGAATACAGCTTTATAATCTTTAAGTCTGTTTGAATAATTACAGGTAGTGGAAGTTCCAGTCCCAACTTATTATTATTTATTTTTATTTTATTGGACTTATATGCTGCCCCATCTCCGAAGACCTGGGGCGGCTCACAATTAAAACATACAGATACAATAAATAATTAAAAAAAGAATTAAACAGTTATAAAGTCCAATAAGTTTGAATTAAAATACTTTAAACTATCCATACCCCCGAGGTAGTCACAGCCCGCTTGGTCAAATAGCCAGGTCTTCAAATCGCGGCGGAAGGTGCAGAGGTCAGGGGCCAGGCAGAGGTCTAGAGGCAGTTGGTTCCATAAGTCAGGGACCGCCACAGAATAGGCTCGCCACTGGGGGACCGCCAGCCGACATTGACTTGCCGACGGGACCCAAGGAGCCCTGCCTGTGTGCCCGCACAGGGAGGTTGGCACTCGATATCAGCAGGAGACGTTCCCTTAAATATTGTGGACCCATGTCCTGCAGGACTTTGAATGTTAAAGCCAAAACCTTGAATCTCACCCGAAGTGCAACTGCAACCAATGCAGGCAATGCAGGAGGGGGGGGTAATATGGGAGAATCGGTGACTCCCATCACCACCCGCGGCTACATTCTGCACCAGCTGCAATCTCCGGATGGTATGCAAGAGCAGTCCTAAATAGAGGGCGTTGCAGTAGTCAGTCGCAAAGTAACAAGGGCATGAGTGACTGTACGCAGGGCATCTCGGTCCAGAACGGCTGCTGGTGAACCAGCCGGACCTGGGCAAAGGCCCCCTGGCGACAGCCCCCACCTGCTCCTCCAACTGGAGCCAGCGTCCAGGAGGACCCCCAGGTTCCGCCCTATCCACAGGGGCAACACCACTCCCCTATGGTCAACGATGGAGCGGACATTCCTGACTGGACCGAGATGCCGGTATGTACAGCCACTCAGTCTTGGCCGGTTGAGCCAAGCATGTTTCCGTCCATCCAGATCCATACCGCATCCAGACAGCAGTCATCACGGAAGGGCATCACTGATCTGGTTTGGGGTGGAGATGTATAACTGGGTATCATCAGCATACTGGTGATACCTCACCCCAAAACCACAAATGATCTCACCCAGTGGTTTCATGTAGATATTTAATAAAGGGGAGAGGACCGACCCTGAGGGACCCCACAAGTGAGCCCTCGGGGCCGACCTCTGTCCCCCTGTCAACACCGATACCACCGAGAGGAGAGCCACCGAAGAACAGTGCCCCCCACTCCCAGCCCCCGAGGCCGCAAAAGGATACCATGGTCGATGGTATCGAAAGCCGCTGAGAGGTCTAATAGGACCAGGACAGAGGAAAAACCCCTGTCCCGGGCCCTCCAGAGATCATCCATCAGTGCGACCAATGCCGTCTCCGTGCTGAAACCAGGCCGGAAGCCCGATTGGTACAGATCTAGGTAGTCCGCTTCATCCAGGAAAAGTGGAAACTGCTGAGCCACCACACTCTCAACAACCTTCACCAGAAAACAAAGGTTGGAGACTGGACAAAAGTTGTCTAACACTGTCGGGTCCAGGGCAGGCTTCTTCAGGAGGGGCCTCACCACCGCCTCCTTCAAGGCAGAGGGAAAAACACCCTCTCTTAGCGAAGCATTGACCACTGCCCGGAGCCAACTGCAGGTGGCCTCCCTGGCGGCATAAGCCAACCAGGAAGGGCACGGGTCCAACAAACATGTGGTGGAGCTCAGACGCCACATAATCCTGTCCACTTCATCCTCGGAAACATGATCGCACTCAGCCCAGATCACATCGGCCAGACTGCTTGAAACCACGATCCTGAGACCACTGCGAATCCGCGTGATCTTATCCAACAGATATTGACCAAATTCCTCAGCCCTTCCTCGAGAGGGTCCACCACCTCCTCGGATGTAGGAGGGAGCGGTGGCCCTAAACAGGGCGGCTGGGCGTTATTCATGGACGCTATGAGGGTGGAGAGATAAGACCTTCTCGCCCCTCATAGCTACCAGGTAAGTCCTAATATGGGCTCTTAGCTGGGCTCGATCGGATTGGGAGCGTGGCCCTCCACCTGCTCTCTAAACCCCTCCCGATGGCGCTCATCTCCCGGAGCCTCAGTATACCAAGGAGCCACCGGGATCCACGGCGGTGAGGGGACGATGGGGACAACCCTGTGAGGGCAGCCCCAGCAGCCTGCTGCCAAGCAGCCGCCAGGTCCTCGGCAGAGTTGTGGGCAAGGGAAGTAGGGAAAGACCCCAGTTCCGCCTGGAACCTCTCAGGGTCCATCAGGCGTCTGGGGGGAACCATCTAAGTGGTTCCTCATCCCAGCAGTGGGGGGCAGCCTGTTGGAAGACCAGCCGCAGGAGATAGTGATCAGACCATGGGACGGGCAGTATTGTACAACTGGCCTGCCCCTATCACTACCACTGTTCCGAGACAAAACTAGGTCGAGTAGTTTCCCCATGAGTCGGGTCTTGAATCAACTGGGTCAGGCCCATGGCCCCCATGGATGCCATGAATTCCTGGGCCAAACCCGACGCCCCCCCAGGGAGGGCAGATTAAAATCACCCAGGGAGATCCACCGCCACCCCCGAGAGGACGCCGAGAAACCCAGGCAGGGTTGCTGCCACACAGCTGGGGAAATCTATGTCAGCAGCAAACCCACCTGACCACCAGGCCCCCACCTCAGGAGGAGGGTCTCACTTCCGCCTATCTCAGGAACAGTGACCTCCCTTGGAGGCAGGGTCTCCTGAATAACCACAGCTACTCCACCACCCCTCCCCTGAGCCCGTGACCAGTGCAGAATCAAAACCTGGGGGCATAGATCGACCAGAGGGACTCCTCCCTCTGGCCCCAACCAGGTCTCGGTGATGCAGGCCAGGTCCACAGAAGTTCCCAGTAAGCAGAGTTCCAATCAGCAGGCAAAAGCATTATCAGGGCCCAGTCCAGGGATCATAGTGTCATTGGTAGTCATTAGCTGGTCTGGGTCTAAAAGAACAGTTTCTATAAGCAGGAGTTGACGACACAACTTCTAGAGTTTCTGGTAAATGTTCCAGTTGTTCCTAATGAAGGACTGCTTGCAAGTGGTAGTTCTAAAATAGAATCCCAATCAGGAACAAAATATCACTGAATCCTTGCCTCAGAGAGAATCATGCTGGTCTCTTTCCTTCTGACCTTCACTCAGCCCCAGATGTCTTTGGATTAGAAGGAGGTCCTGGATCAGACCACTCATCCTTTCCTGTTTCCAGTTGCTTCTCATGTTCTGCAGCCTAATCAGCCCCAGATACTCTCCTCCTCCCCCAGAATATGCATGGAATCAGACATAAAGGTTTCTACATCAGTCATTTTCATGGAACATTTAGGGTGTGAGGACTCAGCCACCTGACAACCATAGCTCTGTCCATGGTGCTACTGTACCACTCAAACCATGGACCAAAGGACTGACTGGATGGACCAAAGCCCTGACTGATTCAAAACTGGCCTTCTTTTGGCTAACTGCAACTATCTGTCCATTCCAAACACTTTCTCTTCCTCAGGGACAATAGAGATTTTGTAATTATAGCAGTATGTAATAAACCTATGGTAAAGAACACTACTAAAAGAAGGAAGATGTATTGATTTATTTTGTAAATAAATTTGAAAAAATAATTACTACTTCAAAACATAAATCTATTTAGGTTTTCTCAGTCCAACATATAGGTAATCCTTGAATTACAACAGTTCATTTAGTGACTGAGAAGTACTGAAGAAAGTGACTCATGACCGTTTTTCACACTTAAGACCATTGCCGCATCGCCTTGGTCATATGAACAATATTTGGATGTTTGACAACTGGTTCATATTTATGATGGTTGCAGTGTCCTAGGGTCATGTGACCACCTTTTGCAACGTTCTGATGAGCAAAGTCAATGGGGAAGCCATATTTACTTAACAACTGTGTTACTAACTTCACAACTGCCATGATTCACTTAACAAATGTGCCAAGGAAGGTTGTAAAATGGGGCAAAATTCCTTTAACAAATGTCTCATTTAGCAACAGAAATTTCGGGCTCAATTGTAGTCATAAGTCAAGGACTACCTGTAATTTCATAGCCTTTTGCTCCTACTATTCCTAATATTGAAGTCCTTGATCTAAATATTTCTGAATAATTGTACAATGTACAATGTCATGGTCTGCTACTTCAGTAAGTTCCAAAGCTTAACTGGAGCTGTTTCTGCCTGGGAATTATTTTCCAATCACAAACTCATTAGTTCATTTTACACAAATTAAACCATGGTTTCATTTTGCCTGGTGTTATTTAGTATTGTAACTCTTGTTACTACAAAAATGGGTCTTTGGCTTAAATATGTTCCTTACCTCAGGATAACCAAGACCAATTACTTAATAGCATCAGCATAAAACTTACAACATTACTAGTGCTATCTGAATTGAGCTAAGTGGTTTTTCAGAATGGTTCCTTTTGGCTCAACTGATGTAATTTCTTGGAATATCATAAATACACTAAGTGATCAATCAAATATACAGTGCATAGACAGCTTGTGGGAAACATTTAAAATTAGTTCAAATTTGTTTCTCTCCAGATTAATATTTATTTATTTATTTATTTATTTATTTATTTATTTATTTATTTATAATTGGACTTATATGCTCCCCCTCTCCGCAAGGACTCGGGGCAGCTCACAATTAAAACACAAGAAAAATAAATATTTAAAAAAGAATTAAATCTGGAAAGCCGACCAATCAATAAAAGCATTAAAATAAATTAAAATAAATTAAAAAACCCCAGGAGGTCAGTCCAGCCCAGCCTGTTCAAACAACCAGGTCTTCTTTAGATCGCATGAAGGAGCCGGGCAGGGGTCAGCTGCTGGAGCTCCAAAGGGGTTGATTCCACGGGGCCGCAACAGAGTAGGCCCTCCCCGAGGCACCGCCAGCCGACATTGTTTAGCCGACAGCACCTGGGAGTCCTCGCTCAGTGCGCATGCACAGAGCGTCGGTATTTGATATTGGCAGGAGACGCCCCCGCAAGTACCCCAGACCCAAATCGTGAAGGACTTTGAATGTTAAAACCAACACCTGAATCTCACCCGAGGGCAACCGTAGCCAATGCAGCTCGCACAGGAGGGTGTAACATGGGGAGTATCAGGAAACTCCCATCACAACCCAGGAAACGATTCTGCACCAGCTAAAACCTCCAGATGGTATGCAAGGCAGTCCTAGATAGAGAGCTGCAGTAGTCAAGTGGGGACATCACAAGTGCATGAGTGATCGTGCGAAGGGTGAACTCGTGATGGTGAACCTATGGCATGCGTGCCACAGGTGGCATGTAGAGCCATTCGTGCCGGCACGCAAGCTGCAGGCAAACTTATCTCCCTGGGCATGTGCATGCCTCACAGCTGATTTTGGCAGGTTTGCTGACATTTCACAGGCTTGAGGAAGGCCTCTGCAGGCTTTACAGGCCGAAAACTAGCTCCATTTCTTCTCTTCCTGTTTTTCCAAAAATACCAGAAGTGACGAAATGGGGCTAGTTTTCAGCCTGCAAAGCCTGCAGAAGCCTTCCTCAAACCTTTGGGAGGCCAAAATCAGCTGTGAGGTGCAGTGCAGGTGAGGGGTGGTGGGAGTGGGTGGGTGGGGACGTGTGCATGTGTAGGGGCAGTGGGGCGGACGAAAGTACGAGTATGCAAGCTGCACAGCACAATTTTGGCACAGGAGCCCAAAAAGGTTACGCGCTGAGGGGTTCAACAGAAATCTTTACAGGACTTGGCTCGGCATGTAGTGAATACAAAAACAAAAAATGTTTCTAGCCAGCATTACTGGCTTCCACCAATCAGCTGGCTCCAGCAAGCACTGTTCACCAGTTCTCTGCAGGCTGCAGCAAGCCTGGATTCATGGCCTCTTGATCCCGCTGCAGCTGTCTCTCTCTACCAGCCTGCTCCAGCAAACACTCCTTGCCGGCTTGCTGCAGGCTCCAGCAAGCCTGGATTTATGGCCTCTCATGTCACTCTCTTCCTGACCCTCCACTAGTGTGAGTTCATTACAGCACCCAGTACCCAACATCCAACTGTCCGCCCCCTCCCGAGGGGGATTATGGCAGTTTGTGGCAATTCCGACTCTCCGACATTGACATTGGGTGCATGGAACTTTGAGATCTAGGACTTTAACATATTTAGTTCTTGAGAGGTTGCCTACCCTAGAGAAACCCGAACGCAACTTTTCTTGGATCGAAAGTCCTTGCAGGGAACATTCAAGGTCATCTCACACCTTGACTCTTACAATGTGCTCTATGTGGGGCTATCGAAGGTATAAGTACAGATTAGGTGAGACCTGGCTTAAAAACAGTAACTGTGAGAGGCACCTTGGAGTCCTAGTGGATGATCATTTGAATATGAGCTAGCAATGTGCAGCAGTAGCCAAAAAAGCTAATACAATCCTAAACTGTATAAACAGAGGCATGGAATCACGATCACATGAAGTATTAGTGCCTCTTTACAAAACCCTAGTAAGACCACATCTGTAATACTGCAACCAATTTTGCTCACCATACTACAAAAAAGATGCCGAGACTTTGGAAAAAGTTCAGAGAAGAGCAACTAAGATGATCAAAGGCCTGGAGACTAAAACATATGAAGAACGGCTGCAAATTTTGGCTCTGGCTAATCTAAAGAAAAGAAGAATTAGGGGTGACGTGATAGCAGTATCCCAGTATTTGAGGGGCTGCCATAAAGAAGAGGGGGTCAAATTATTCTCCAAAGCACTATAGGCAGGACAAGAAATAATGGTTGAAAACTAATCAAAGAGAGAAGCAACCTGGAATTAAGGAGAAACTTCCTAACAGTGAGGACAATTAACCAGTAGAACAACTTGCCTTCAGAAATCGTAGGCATTCCATCACCTGAAGTTTTTAAGAAGAGACTGGACAGTCACTTGTCTGAGATGGTATAGGTTCTCCTCGGGAAGTTCTTGTGGCCCCTGGGGTGTCCCATGTTGCACCACTGTTCCACAAGCTGCACTGGCTGCAGGTTTGCTTCTGGATACAATTCAGTGTGTTGGTTATGACCTTTAAATCCTTTCATGGCATAACATAAAGTTATTTGAAGAATTGCCTGACCCCAATGGAACTGGCCTGTCCCACCCATGCCAGCAGAAGGGACATATTGTAAACCCCATTGAACAAGGAATTTTGACTGGGTAGGGTCCAGAAGAAGGTTTTTTTGTTGTGGTACAAAGGGAACTCTTGGGGAGAAGAAGACCACCAAGGTACATGGCACCACCCTTTTTGTCTGGGTGCGAATACAAAAAAGGAAACCCCCCCACACACAAAACAGGAGCTCCTCCCTTGGGTTCAAACTCCCATGGTACTTCATGCCTCTCTCCTCCCCATCTTTTAGCTGTATTTATTATTATAGTTAATATGTATCATTTTATTATTTTAATGACTACTGGTTTTAATGTTTGTTAGCTCTCCAGAGTCACCTCTAGATTAGATGAGCAGCACATAAATCTAATAAATGAATAAATAAATAAAACAATACTTCCAATTCAACTGAATAGCAGGTATATTGTCTTCAGTCTATCTTTTAAATTTTCTGTCAACCAACTGCATCTCTTAATACTGTACATCTACTTTCTATAGGAAAACATGGAAAATCTTATGCACTTTTCTTGAAGGAAACCGTTATTAATTTCAGTTCTCCTGATAGCATGATACTGAATAAATGTAAATGAGATGAGAAACTGGGGCACTTTCAAATAGTTCGCATTGTTATTATGTATTTGTTTTCAAATGTCATTTCTCTGAAGGCTAATTTAGTGCTATATATAACAATTTACATATTAAAAAGACCCATTAATCTTTTAATATTTTTGTTGTGAGCGATAATAACCGAGAATCATGGCAGAATTTAATCCAAAATGAACTCCAGATTTACATTTCTGCTGTCAGTAATTGCCTGCAGTAGCGCTGTACAGGGCAAAAGATGTAATTAAAAAATGACAAATGCTTTCCAATAAAGAACCTACTCTTACCTACCAAATTTTTCATGGACCATATTTATGCAGGTATTGAGTCATCAATGTAAACTAAAGTGGGATGGGGAAATAATTTTAAAAACACCTTTTCAGAAGCAAGTTTCACTTACCTTTAGGGTTGAAAACATGTATTGATGGTTAAATATAATGGTTGAATACCACAGGGATTGTTTTAATTGATTCATTTTAATTTTCATTGATTAATTGAGTGAAATCACAAAGACTAAAACCACTAAGAGTTGAGAGAAAACGTGAAGCTGGAGAAAACTCATCCAAACACTGAGCTCCTAGTATCTCAGTCCCAAGATCCAGTTTAAGTCCTTGGGCATTCTATCATACTTGTTCTAGAACTGGGGTGTCAAACTCAAGGCTCCTGAGCTCCAGCCTGCAGGATGCTTAGATTTGGCCCCTGGGGCTGCCCTGGAAACAGTGAAGGACCAGCCCGTGGTGCCTCTGCCAGCGCAAACAGACCTTGCGAGGGCCACACATGATCCTCCAAGCTCTGTTTTCAGTGGCAGAGGGTTGCAGGAGGCTGTCATATCAGAAAACGGAGCTTGGGAGCCCGTTTTCACTGACAGAGTGCTCGGGCCACCACAGATGTCCCCAACATCAAACTGCGCACACCCACCTTGCCTATGAGCATCCTGCCCCCCAAGGTCAAACACAACCCTGATGTGGCCCTCAATACCCTTCAATATGACAGCCCTGAAATCAAGTTTGATAGCCCTGTTCTAGCATAATAGAATCAGAGAGGACCACACAGGACATCAAACAATTGCTAATGTAATGAGAGTGGTACACAATCCAACAAACTTCAGTCACTAGAAAGTGGCAGCTGATTTCATCTAGTGGCTGAAGACTCATTCACTTTTGCTGGCACACTTCTAGTGAACAAATGCCTACTGGTAATTGGTTCTATTATCAAGGTAATTTTAGTGACTGGATTTTTTTCACCCAACATAATCAAAATTTGCCTTTCCAAAACTCAGCATTCTATGTCCTGTAACATTGGGTTGATCGAAAGCAGACTTTTGTATAACCATTGTACAAAGTGTCTCACTGTATTTTTAAAGAATGAAAAAATCATAAGTATTTTGTTGATAAATCCATATGAACCTCTCCTAAATATCCTGTTGGGGTTTGGAGATGTTTATACCTCTTACCTAAGTGTTATGCAGACACACTGACTTTTTCTGTTGCACTCCTTTTTTCCTTCCTGGAGTTCTTTGCAATTGAACTTTTATAGTATCTCCCCTTTAAACTCCTTGGCCTTGGTGGTGCAGGCTGTTAATAGCCTAGCACTTAGTTCCAGCTGCCTGTAATTATTGCAGGCTCGAATCCCACCAGGCTCAAGGTTGACTCAGCCTTCCATCCTCTCGGGGTAGGTAAACTGAGGACCCAAGATTGTTGGGGGCAATAAACTGACTTTGTAAAAAATGCCACTTAGTAATAAGCAGGCATATACAATGGAAGGAAGGCTATTGCTGAGCGCATTGGGTTGTATCCCAAAAACTGTAAGCCGCCCTGAGTCTCCGGAGAAGGGCGAGATATAAATATGAATAAAAGTAAAAAATAAAATAAAATAAAATAAAGTGTCTAATAGGTGTCCTAATTATCACTGGTCTGAGATTATGAGAAACCAACTTTTTCAAAGCCCAAGGTGTTCAGATATTTCTTTGTACAAGAAACCACAATTGCTATTTGGGTGTAATTCTTACTCCTGGTTTGAAAGCATTCCAGAATGCTCCAAGGCAAATGTTCAAGGCAATCTCAGAAGGATTGGCTGGAAAGAAAGAATTCTGATAGACTCCCATTGATCTTGGACTAGGGTTAAGATTAGCGTGAGGACTTCATACTGTGTATTTTTATAGTCCTTGCAACTGTGTGTGGTTACTCAGATTTAAATGTCCAATTTGACCTATAGACTTTATGTTTGAATTTCAAAAAGAGAAATTCAGAGTAAAATTATACATTGTTTACTTTGTCAGTTTTTTTTTAATTACATTTATATGCCACCCTTCTCCGGAGACTCAGGGCGGCTTACAATTTTTGGGATACAACCCAGTGTGCTCAGCAATAGCCTTCATTCCATTGTATATGCCTGCTTATTACTAAGCGGCATTTTTACAAAGTCAGCTAATTGCCCCCAACAATCTTGGGTCCTCAATTTACCTACCCCGAGAGGATGGAAGGCTGAGTCAACCTTGAGCCTGGTGGGATTCGAGCCTACAGCAGTTGTAGGCAGCTGGATCTTAAGTGCAGGCAATTAACAGCCTGAGCCACCAAGGCCCTTGGTGCATAAATGGAGAAAAGATTCTCTAAAAATAAACTTGTATATATTATTATAGCTATGTCACTTGGCGGGGACTCCGGGGAGAGCCTATTCTGTGGTGGCCCCCACTTTATGGAATCTCCTTCCACTGGAGCTCCGCTTGCTCCTGATCTCTACCTCTCGCCACGAGTTAAAAACCTGGCTGTTTTTACAATCTGGGCTATGCTGACTCCTTGGGTTTTCTTGATTTTAATTTTTGCGGGTTTTAATGTTAATTCGGCAGTTTGTTTAATATGGTTTTTAGGTAATTTATTGTTGTATTTCCTTTTAATCTGTGAGCCTGAATCCTTCGAGAGGGGGTCGAATAATAAATAAATAAATAAATAAATAAATAAATAAATAAATAAAAATAAATAAATAAATAAAATATTGCTAGTACATAGATCAGAATATTTAGATTCTGTAATAAGTTCAAGTTATCAAATAATATCATACTGAAGGATACTGCATGTCAAATATCAAAATTTGCTGAAATATTTGTCAAATATTTCTAGCATGTATTAGCTGTTAACTACTTATTTATGAATATTGTGTGAGACTTGATATTGTAAATATTAGTTTTTAGGAAGCTTGAACATTTCATAAGGTACCTATTTCTTATGTCAGTTATATGAAACATTCAAAAGCATTTTACACTTCGGCCTTTACATTTAAAAAAACCTCCACTAAATACTACAAATAATCTTCCATCAGTAATTAGTTGAATTAACACATTATATTAAATAATTTTTTAAACAGAAATTATTTGAAAATAACTGCATGTTAAACTATATTCCATGATTTACAAATCTTACCAATTGACATCATACAATATGCTAAACCAAAATCAAGCTCACATTCTGGCTGCTCACATCCAAAGTGCATTATTGCTAAATAAGATTATAGTTCATAATCGCAGGCTGTGATTGAATAAAGTTACTAAGATTAATTTGAAGCCAATGTACATTCTGTTTTATTCAAGTTATATATTCCATGACATATCTCTGAATCATTGGACTCATTGTTTGATTTCATTATGTTCATTTGCTACATACAACCATTATCTTCCCCAACAATATTTTTAGTAATCAACTAACAATGGGCAAGCAGAAAATGAAAGTTGGTATTTATAATAAGATTTGCTTTTGGTGTTCTGTTCTTATATTACCATGTCATTAGCTCTCATCCCTGGTAAATAAATATCTGCTGCAAACTGATGGCCTAAGCATTTTCCTCTCTCACATTCAATGCAAAGGATATTTCAGCTGCTGCCACTGGAAACAATGACTGATTGATCACTGTCTGCATGATGTTTCCCTTGGACCTCCCCAAAGCCCCTGCATATCAATTCTTCTTGATTGCTGGTATTCATTTTGTATAATGATTAGCCTCTGCATTAAATCTAGCTGCATGAAAAGGTTTCTCTATGAATAAATATACAGGTATTACGTGTTCTTCTGCATTACACGGTGGAAGGCTTTTTCAAGGTTTCTGTGCATACACACCGATATACATACATATGCATACATATTCACAAATGCATCCCAAACTCATATGTCATAATCTCTAGTGGTAAGCAATTTTATGCAAAATGCAGAAAATGGAATAAGAAAAAATAAACTGAGAAAACTAAAGCACAAGAGAAGGAAACACAACTAAAACTAGATACAACTAATTTACACAGACAACATTTTCTGTCCATGTTAATTCTGTCCATAGTATTTTCAAGCTGAAACACATCAGGAAAGATTCAGGACTTAAAGGCCATCCTACTTTGTCAAGGAGACAAGCAAGGTTTCAGGAAACAGAGCAGCCACAGATTTTTTAAAATAGCCTGAATTGTATTATTCTGAAAACAAAGTCTATTTAATCCCAGTAAATCTTTACACTGACTATAATCGATATGTAGACTCTCATTTGAATTAAGTCAATTCTTATGAGGTTGGTAAAATGAGGACCCAAATTGTTGAGGGCGCTATGTAAATCGCTTAGAGAGTGCTGTAAAGCAGTGGTTCTTAACCTTTTTGAAAGAATCACCCCCTTGAGCCATTGAGGAAGTTGTCATCGCCCCCCTCCCCAATATAACTGCCCCCCTGCCACCTCTTAGCATCCCCAATGTGGCCAGCAGAGGGGCGCTAAGAGGCGGCAGGGGTGTTTGAGGCGCCGGCCCCGCAGGTTCACCCCCTGCTGTAGTAACGCTCTGGATTCGGCGCCTCAAATGCGGCAGCATGTTGGGAAAAGCCGCCGCCACCGCTTTCCCAAAGTGCTGCCACTCTCACCTTCTTTCTATCTGTCCATCCATCTGTCCGTCCATCCATCCATCCAAAAGGTCTGTCTGTTTGCCTGCCTGCCTTCCTGCCTACCTGTCTGTCTTTTTGTCTACCTACCTACCAACCTATCTACCAATATAGATCTCTCTCTCTCTCTCTCCCAATATATCTTGCTCCATTGCCCCCATATTGCCCCCCTTCCGTTCCTTCGCCCCCACGTTGCCGCTTTTCGTTCCATCGCCCCCCTGAAAAACCAAATCGCCCCTTGGGGGGCGATATCGCCCAGGTTAAGAACCACTGCTGTAAAGTGCTGTAAAGTGATATATAAGTCTAAATGCTATTGCTATTGCTATCATAACTCCCTTCTAAATCGTAGTTTGTATAAACTAGCTTTTCAAGGTATTAAATGCCCATTAGAAACTCTCTCCTATACCTCTATGAAAATTCTCAGTCATCCAAATCATGGCTGCCCTAAAGGTGTTGTTCAAAAGGCAACTGAGCTTTCTTGGTAAGTCCAGTTACCTTTTGAGCAGCATCTTTGGGGTGTCCCCCCAAATCAGGCTTTTTTCAGATATAATGATATGCAACAAACATTTATTGGAAGAAAACTTTCTGATCTTAACTCTCCTTGGAGAATCTAAGCATATGTACTTCAGTCAGCATGCTTAAGGTCATATAAAGTGTGGGGGGAAAGAAATACAAAATCACTCACAGTGAATCATTCCTTGCTGCCTTTGATTTCAGTATGGTATATTTGAACAAAATTATCTGAGATATTTCTTGTACCCTGAAGAAGCGCAACAGAAGTGTTTCGAATTTGCTGGCATTAAATCTTGTCACAGAAGGATGACAATCCACCTTGCTTCTCCCTATGAAATCAGGTGGTTCTGTAATATAAAAATCCACACCCAGAAAAGAAAGCAACCAACCACTGTGACAGCTAATCATTTGCAAACATACAGCTCTTTTAACACCTGCCACGTCTCCCTCCATTTTACAGTATTTGTCTTGGCAATATAAATTGAGTTTGGGTTCAGCCGTGCTTGGTGTGATAGAGTGAAGAAAAACAATTTGGCAACTGAAGAAATAGAACCTGGCATGGGGAGGAGAAGAATCCCGCATGGGAAGAGAGAGACAAAGGTTCTTTCCTCAAGGAAAAATGGCTGTTGGTTTGTTTTGCCTTTTTTACCATCTTTAAAGAGAAAAGCAATGCTGCTAGAAGCAACCTGACAACCTGCACCTTTATGAAAGATGCCAAGTAACCAAAGCCCTTCTGAAGGAGCCCCTTTCAATAAAGTGCTGCTCGGAAAGAAAACAATTTAGCCCGCTGTACAGGAATGAAAAATGTTAGTGAAGGAAACATAAGTGAAAATGTTTCTTATATTGTTCAAAGGAGGTTTGTTTCCAAACCCCCAACCAAGCTCAATGTTCCACAAACGGAGAGGAAAAATATTGTTTGCTGGGAAAAAGATAAATCCAGGTTGGTGCTAATGAATCATGGCACCTTCTTAAGTAGCATTACATTCTAATCATGTAGATGTGACTCTCAGCTGTTGCCGAGTTGCATCCCTTTATAAAAACAAATAGAATATTCAGTTCTGGTTAGGCATTTTGAATTTGTCAGGGTGTTATGTATTGTTCAGCGTATTTTAACAAATGTTTCAAAATCACAGTAGTACTAGTTAGAGACATAGACTCATTCATTCACTCTCAGCATAGAACAGCCAAAAGTTAATTTATTCTACTGATTCACTACATGTCACTTCCATTTATGTTGAAAACATTTCACACAGGCAATCGGCAAAGAAATTCATAGAAATGCATGTTATATCAACATGAGAATAAAACAGAAGCTGTCACCTAACCCATACAATGCTAACAGGGAGGGGAAGACAACACAATAAATGTTTTTAGATCATTTTTCTATTTAAGGTTTTAGCGCAAATGTACTGCTATTCTAATTCAGGGTTTTTCAGAACTATTTTGTCTTGCTCTGTTAATTGGTAACAAGTTTGGGAGGGCTGCAGGTGGGTTGCAAATGATTCTGCCATAACTAAAATATTCATAAGAGAGCAGGTGAACTGTGCAGCAAACATGAAGTTGTGCCTGTCACCCTAATTTAATCAGAAGATCTACACATAGCCACATGTGAGTTTTAAAGGCACTCAGGGGAAATCAAGATGCCCAACACAACTGGAGCCTTGCTGTACAGTATGCCCGAGTTTTTCTGAAGATTTCAAAAAGCAGACAATATGGGAGACTGAGCACAAGTCAAGAAGGAGTGGAGAAAGAACAGGACAATCAGCATTCCTGAAGCAAATAAACAGCAAATGAGTTGAAATGTAAAGGCATAAAATGCATATATCTTATTTTTTTATGTTAAGAGATTTGTGAGCACTGCTTGAACAGATTCTACTTGGGCATAGTTGGTAGGACTTAATAGAATCCATTTCTCCAATCAAGAAACTGTAGATTTCTATAGGGTCAGACAAAAACAGGGAGAGGGAATGTTAAAGATTATGGATTGATGGCCTCTGCTCTAAGTTAAAGCAGCCCTACTATTGATCAGTCTGTATTGTCTCTTCTTTATTGACCTTTGAACATGCCGTCTAAAAAGCAATGTACCGTATATGCTTGTTCATTAAAATGTGTTCCATTTTTGAGTTCTCTTCTTCTTTAATTCTTTTCATCTTACTCATTTAAGGACTATTCAGCAAATATACAAATACGTGCAAAATGCATATTCTTTTTCATCCCATTTCTCTTATTCATTTGTAGCTCTAACGCATTCTTCATAGAAACATTTTTCTCTATCATTGCAAAAAGCTGGTGATAAAAACAGAGCACAATTTATTTTGTATACATGTATGTTCTCTGCAGATTATTTTTGAATAGCTATTAGGCTGGAGCGTGCAGCAGGTTATTAAATGAAAAAGTACATCATCCTTTAGTTCATCAGTATCAAGGGCACTTTCCTATAAGGGAAATTTCATGCTCAGTCAATCCTAAGAAACATATGATATAAACATATGCCTATTCTCCTTACATGTATTTGCTGCGGGGGTTTTTCTTTTCCCTGGTTTCCAAAAATAACATTCTGCTAAAACAAATGATTATCAACCGAATGAATTCTCGTATTATTCACAACTACAGGATGGATTCTTCTGGAGACAGTGGGAAAAATCTCAATACTGTTGGGAATGTTGCTTAATACATTTTTTCAGAAAGTCTTCTGAGTTGTTGGAATATCTCTAAACTTTTTTTGCCACAACTACAGAAGAAAGTAAGCAACAACAATAGCTTTTCCATAAAGTGCTAGCCAGGAGATTATGAGGTTTTTCCTTTGCCCTGTAACCACAATTTGGAAGAAATAGTGGCTATCTGTTAAAAGGCATTTAAATTTAATCCTGCCTTTCAGAAACAGCAAAGACAATGAAGGAAAGGGGGGAAGCATGTAAAATGGACAGAGAAAGGAGAGTGACCAAAGGAAGGTAAAGAGAAAGAGCTTGAGGCCAATTAAAAACACAAGTTCATCAAAAACCCGGGCTAACCAAGTGCTCCATTACCAAAGTAACAACCCAACTTCCCACAAGTGTAACTGTGTAAAAAGCATTACTCAGACTAGCAGAAACACACTGCAATAACCCAGAACACCAGAAAAAGGAAATATGCCCCCTATTCATCTTTCAACAAAATGGATATGCACGCAACTTTGTCCAAAATGCTTGATTAAACAACTGATTGTAGTACAACACAAGCTACAAAAAGGAAAACACGGGCATATATTAAAAACAACAACCAGCAAACTATTACAACTACATGCCATCACTGTAGGACACAAACCAATGAAAATCTTCCAAAACATCTTAAGCAAAGCAAACAGTCACCTAAGAAGAAAACAGGAGTGATCTACAATATATAGTGGAGCCCTTAGTACTTTCTGACCTTACTTGTTTCTCAAAGATGTTTCTTAGTAACATTGGTAACATCAATTTCAGATACAAATATTGGTGGGAGTTTTGTTTTCTTCTTGATAATTCCTTGATTACCTGTTGTTTACTGTTTGATTGTTTGTCTGAGCTGGTAGTTTCTTGATTGGGATTCTGTTTATTGTTTGATTGTTTGTCTAGTATTAATCCAATTTTTCTATTTTGCTAAGTTACTTTTATTACCCTTATAATTAACATAGAAATCTAACTTTTTGCGCATGCTCCGATGATGGCCGCCTGCAGCTTGTGAACTGCGTGAGGAGAGAGATGGACTTGGCCTTGTTGGGGGGTTAGGGGGCTTTGCTCTTATCCCCTGGCACTGGTTTGACATGCGAATTCTCGAGGGTCCAGTTGATGTCAGCTGCTCCGGCCCCTGTCTGGCACACGATGGACGATTGGCTGACAACGGTGACGGTGGTCGACGAAGGGTTCAGTGGTGGCCAGAACTCATGCCGGAAGTTATGCCGGCTTGATGGGCGGCCGCTGCTGTTGCTGTTGTGGGCTGGCTGTTGCTGGTTGCGGCGGTTAGGCCTGGGGCTGCTGGCGTCAGTGCCGGGCAGCCTGGAGTTCTCGTCTGGAGCTGGGAGTTGGATGCACTGGGAGTCGGATGCACTGGCTGGAGGCTATGCCGGTGTGAAGAGCTGCCACCGGCTTGGAGTCTTTGCCGGTGTGGTGAGCTGGCACCGCTGCTCTCAACGGGAGATGGACCTACCGGCCTGGGGGTTAGGCCGGCTGGGTGAGCTACCCTGTTGTTTATCATCTGGTGGCGGTCAGGCCCAGGGCTTCTGGAGCCTGTGCTGGAGTGGCCTCAGGGCTTGGCCCAGGGGCTGCTGGAACCTAGGCTGGGGCGGCCTCGGGACTTGGCCCAGGGGCAGACGGTGGCGGAGCCCTGGCTGGGACAGCCATGGAACCTTGAAGCTTGGCTCAGAGGTGGTTGGTGACCCCCGGCTGGCATTAGCTGGTGCGGGGGTTGCTTGGTTGTCTGTTCTGTTATGCCAGCCTGAGGACCATGTTTGCCTGGAGACCTATTGCCAGGGATGCCTCCCCTCCCATTTCATCTGTTCCAGATGTTTTGCCTGGTGGGGTGGATGATGCCCACCGCTGTGAGAGGGCGGTGGTGGATTTATTCCAGCCTGGTTGTTGTGAGAGGACAGCAATGACTGGGTGTGTCACCCTGCTGGACTATGCCTCGGCCTTCGGCCGGGTGAGCATCGAGAGCACCACCGGTGAGAGAGCAGTGGCTGGACCTTATTTAATCTGGCTGTCCCGGCTATCGTGAAAGGGTTCCCGGGACCGATTGCTCTGAAATGCTATGATTACACCTGGACTGGATTGATTGTCATCTGGCCATTTTCATCATCCTTCATCATTCTTCTCTCCATTTTATTGAGATCTATAGTTATACGGACCTATTCAGCTGCAGAGCTACAGGCCCTAGGGAATCTCCCTCTGTCCCTGGTGTGGCCTGTTGGACTATCTAAAGCCTACCTTAATGACGGATCTTGGGATCCCAAGAAGTGGCATTGTGCAAATAGGGGTAGGGGTCTTAGGTTTGGTAAAAAGAAGAGTTTTAATGGCCCTTTGTTTAATTTCTTAACTAAATTTATAAGGGGATCTGGGAGGGGGGTGGGATGTAAAGTCCAGTTGGAGCCGGGGGAGGGGGTTCCACCAGATCAATTTCAGTCCAGGTCAGGAAAGGGTCACGACAGGGGGATGGGGTGAGGGCTCTCCGGGACTCTACGGGATGGGGTGGGGTTTGTGATCCCCACGGTGATTGGGAATGGCAGTAGATGGATGAACAGGGGGCATATCGATTTCGGGAGTGCGACCTGCTGACTTCGAGCGGTAGCATGCTCCGACCCTCTTGCTTAGGGCCGGGGTATTTGCGGGAACATCTACTGCCAGCAACAACTGCCCAACGTCCTGTGCGCTCCCACAGACAGGGACTCCTTGGGGTGCCGTTGGCCAGACAGTGTCATCTGGAGACCCCCAGGGGTAGGGCTTCTCTGTGGCAGCGCCCACCCTGTGGAATCAGTTGCTCCTGGAGCTTTGGGTGGCTCCTGACCTTCGATCCTTCCGTCGTGACCTGAAAACATGGCTTTTCCAGCTTGCCGACCTGGACTGATGGGGAGGGAGGCGTACAAAAGGATAAAAACAATTTCTATACAATGTAAAAACAAAAACTCATTCATATCAATCCAAAACATACACGGGGGAAGAGCAAGGTCTCAATGCCATGCCCCCTGACAAAGCCAAGTCTTAACGGCTTTGCGGAAGGCAAGTAGATTTGGGATGGTTCTAATCTCCGCAGGGAGCATATTCCAAAGGGACAGCGCCGCTACAGAGAAGGCCCTAGCCCGTGGACCTGCCAGCCGACATTGCCTGGCCGACGGAGCAAGCCCTCCCTATGAGATCTAACCCGGCACTGGGAGGCATAAGGTCGCAGTAGGCGGTCTTGTAGGTATCCCGCTCCTAAGCCATGAAGGGCTTTAAAAGTTATCACTAGCACCTTGAATTGCACCCGGAAGACCACTGGTAACCAGTGCAGCTCGCGGAGGATAGATGTTATATGGGCACACCTAGGTGCGCCCATAATCACTTGCGCGGCCGCATTCTGCAGCAGCTGAAGTCTCCAAGTGCTCTACAAGGGCAGCCCCATGTAGAGCGCATTGCAGTAATCCAATCGAGAGGTGATAAGGGCATAAGCAACCATGTGTAGGGCCCCCCGGTCCAGGAAGGGTCGCAACTGGCGTAACAGGCAAACCTGTGCAAAGGTCCCTCTGGTCACAGCCGTAAGATGGTGGTCAAATTGTAGCTGTGGATCCAGAAGGACTCCCAAGTTGCGGACTCGTTCTGAGGAGAGCAATTTCTCTCCCCCCAGGACCAAAGTTGGATAATCAACTGAACCCCGAGGGGGCAAGACCCATAGTCAGGGTTGAGGGTTGAGTCTGAGCCGATTAGTCCCCATCCAGATCCTCACATCCTCCAGGCACCGGGACATCACCTCCACAGCCTCACTAGATTGACTGGGGACAGAGATGTACAACTGGGTATCATCAGCATACTGGTGATACCTGACGCTGTGTCGACAGATTTACTGGTTTTCACCACCAAACAGAAACCAAACTGTGGTGGTTGAGCACAATAGGCAAAACACAATTTTCCCAGGTTCATAGGTTTTTCCCCTCAAGAGAGCTCATTGATTTTTTTTTTTTCATTGAGCAAGAATGATCTCACGGAATTATATGCACTCTTCCTGGATTTCTGTTGTTGCTATCATGGCTTACACAGCACTGCATGGAAAAAGAAAATTAGCATTGGTATTATTGATATTAATGAAGTCAGTGTTATCCAAAGGGACCCTTAACAAATGCATTTTGAATGAAAAAGAGGTTACAAGCTATTCAATTAAATCCATTCTACAGTATGTTCAAACTTGAATGCTACGTATATTCATGTGAACAGGGATGCTTATATTTCTCTTAACAGACTACCAATGAAACAGAACAATATTTTATATTCAGTATGGGTTGGTATGCTCTGTATTATCACCCACTAGTTTCCTTTCTTCCTAGCTAATATTAAAATCATCCTTCTCTAATGAAGATGTCAATGATTTCCTAATGATGACTTTCTGAGAATGTAGGTGGTCTATCTGGAATTCCTCTGCTCTCCAACTGCAAGACAAAATAAGTTACATCTGTTACTTATCTATTATTCCATTCAGTTCACAGCTGTTTATTGGACTAAATGGTCCAGCACACCTTCACCTTCATCTTTCCTTCTCTGCAGTCAAATCTACAACAGGTTGCATAGAATAATCCCAGGCTAGAAGCAAATCAAATGTGATAGGAACTCTGGAAATGACTAAGGTGAACTGAAGTATAAGAAAACTGAAATAATACCAGTGCCAACAACAGCAATAATAAATCCTCTGTTTCCTTATGGAGTTCAAGATAGTTTGTATCTTTCTTAATTTTATCCCCACAATAGCAGCCCCTTGTAATTGGTTGGTCTGAGAAAGTAACTGGACTATTTTTCATGGCTGAGGATACATTTTAACCCTGGTCTTTACAATCCTAGGAGAGGTCCATTGTAATGGTCAAGTGTAAACATCGAAGCAAGATGCACAAATGAATCACATGGACTGTTCCCAGGATTTTTCTATAACTTTTGAAAGAAAGATCTCAATGTAGGGATCTCAATCATATATTGGCCTCCCTTTGGAAGGGGCAGAAAATCAATAACAAGTTTCTTCATGTTAAAAGTGCAGCATGGCAACAATCACTCAATACGGTATAAACATATACACAAGATGATAAAAACTGTTTCTGCAACTCGGTATCTTGAAAACAAATGACTTGTCTTCTTTCCTTTTAAGAGAAGACAAGCAATTCTTCCAAGTTTCTTATTCAGGTCAAACCAAGTTAGTTGGGAGACAGCTAAGTGAATATCATTTTAAGGGAAGCCATGTAACCATGGGGCAGAAGAATGTCCTCTTATTGCCTAGTTGTTTTATGCCACCAAATGTACTTTTAGTCTCCTTTGTCTCCTCTCTTAGTCACAAAAAGAAATTAGTTTCATTCCGTGTATGCTGAAATGCCTGAGCTTCATGATCTTGAATTCCTGCAGAAGTTTGGACCCAGATGTAGGGAGAAGAATTGATTGCACCTGCTGGGTTTCAGTTCCATTCTGAGGCTAAGATACCTGAGCCTGATTCTGGTGCTTATCAGAGGCAGATCTTGTAATCATAGCATAGATTCTACATAATTAAATGGAAAATTCAAGTTACAGATACAGACTACAGAGTTGGAAGGAACTTTGTAGGTCATCTAGTCCAAGCAGAAGTCCCTACACCATTTCTGACAAATGGCAGTCCAGTCTCTTCTTGAAAGCTTCCAGTGATGAAGCTCCCACAACTTCCGAAGGCAAGCTAGTCATACCACAACTAACTGTAATGACCTACTACATATTGACTTTACAGAAGATAACGTAGAAAAGGCACTACAAAACCTAAAACCATCCTTATCTATTGGCCCCGATGGATTATGTGCATACTTCTTTAAAAAGCTCTCCTCTGCCATAGCGGAATCCCTAAGCATTATATATGAGATATCATTCAGAACCAGATCCTTACCAAACCTATGGTCTTTAGGTAAGGTCATCCCTATCTTCAAAAAAGGTGACCCCAGCCTGGTTGAAAACTACAGACCAATCTCACTGTGTTGTGCCACGTGCAAAGTCATGGAATCAATCATTAACCAATTCATCACTCTCCACTTAGAGTCAAACAACCTACTCTCCAAAAAACAATTTGGTTTCAGGAAAAAATTGTCCTGCAATCTACAACTCCTACACTGCAAAAACATATGGACTACTCTACTTGACCAGGGTAAAGCTATAGACGCAATTTACATATTCTGCAAAGCCTTTGATTCAGTGGTACACAACAAACTACTGTTAAAGCTAAACTCTTACAGCATTTCCGGATCCCTCCATAAGTGGATTACTGCATTCTTGTCAAACAGGCAACAAATAGTAAAAATAGGAAGCACTATATCAAACCCTGCTCCAGTTAACAGCGGTGTCCCCCAAGACAGCGTTCTAGGACCCACACTCTTTATACTCTATATAAATGTTCTTTGCGATCACCTTATAAGCAACTGCGTCCTCTTTGCGGATGACGTAAAACTATTCAACACCACTGACAATGCTACCATCCTTCAAAGCAACCTTGTTATGTGTCTGAATGGTCAAACATCTGACAACTCCAAATCTCAACCTACAAATGCTCTGTCCTACACATTGGTAAAAAAAATCAGTATACCAAATATAAACTAGGCAGATATGACCTCGTTGATGATCCTCACTCTGTCAAGGACCTTGGAGTTCTCATATCAAATGACCTAAGTGCCAGAGTTCACTGTAACAGCATTGCCAAAAAGGCATTAAGAGTTGTAAATCTAATCTTACAAAGCTTCTCCTCTGGAAATATCGAATTGCTAACTAGAGCATACAAAACTTTTGCCAGACCAATACTCGAATACAGCTCATCAGTCTGGAATCTGCACTGCATATCCGACATTAATATAATCGAGCAAGTCCAGAAATATTTCACGAGAAGACTACTACACTCCTCTGCTCGCAACAGAATACCCTATATGACTGGGCTTGGACAACCTTGAACTACGCTGCCTACAGTTAGACTTAAGCGTAGCACACAAAATTATCTGCTACAATGTCCTACCAGTCAATGACTACTTCAGCTTCAACCACAACAATACAAGAGCACAGAACAGATACAAACTCAATGTATACCGCTTCAAACTTGATTGCAGAAAGTACGACTTCAGCAACAGAGTGGTCAATGCCTGGAAGGCACTACCTGACTCTGTTGTTACATCCTCTAACCCCCACTCCTTTAACCTCAAACTAACCACTATTGACCTCACCCCATTCCTAATAGGTGTGTAAGGGGCGTGCATAAGTGCACCATCATGCCTACCATCCCTGTCCTATTGTCCCCATTTATTCGTACCTATTTCCTGTATTCCTACTCATGTTTATACTTATATCTATTATCTTGTATGTGATTGACAAATCAAATAAATAAATAAAATAAAATAAAAATCTGTTCCATTGGTTGATTCTTCTCACTGTCAGGAAATTTCTCCTTATTTCTAGGTTGAATTTCTCCTTGATCAGTTTCCATCCACTATTCCTTGTCTGACCTTCAGGTGCCGTGGAAAATAGCTTGACTCCTTCCTCTCTGTTGCAGCCCCTCAAATATTGGAACACTGCTACCATATCTCCCCGGTCCTTCTCTTCACTAGATTAGCCATGCTGAATATCTAGGCATGGAGTGCTGGAGGATTCAGGCTTTTGATCTCCATTTCTTCTTCCCTTACATTTGAATTTAAGCTGTGTGAGGAAGAACACCAATATTGTGTTTACTAAACAGGAATGTAAAGAGCATTCATCATCGAGATGGATGCAGTTTCTAATTGTATTCCATTTTAATTTGGAATCTTCAATAATGCATCACTTTTGTCATCTCAGCTGTGTACTCCACGTTAACTTGTGTCAAAAATAAGATAATAGTTTATTACATCTAATCTAATCATTGCAGCATCATTCTGGATCTGGCAGCTGATTTTAAAAAAATGAAAATAATAATCCATAAAGGAGAAACTTGCCAGAATGAAATATTCTCTATTCCAAGATCATTTCAGCACAGCTCCATATTCGGTCATGAATGTATATAAAATGTGAATGTTGATAAAAGTTTAAAAGGTTAAAAATGGGAAAAATGTGATAAGATTAATCTGGCAAAATTTGTTCTTGATACATCCATTGTTTTCATGATGATTACAGATCAATTTGATTATAATCAGCTTACGAATCTTCCCTGGTATTGATATCAGACTGATCTACAGTTCTCTAAAATTCTCCTTTTCCCTCATTTTGAATATAAGAACACTGTTGTCTGGCATTTCTTCAGTTCTCTAGAACAGCAAAGCTTCACTCATACAAGTGACAATATGCTTGTTTTGGTTTTTATCCCAGAGGTAGACTATTCTTATTTGAAGATGGAATAAATTATCATCACTCCTTTGTCAAAGTGAGATCATTTTCTAATCACTCTGAATCTAACTGACACTTCTGACTTTCTGTTCTGACCAAGGCTTCCCAAGACCGTAATTAAGCACACACTTAGTTAAAACAACTCTTGTTTTATTTCAGTGCTGGGAATTATGTTCATTCCCAGTCTGTAATGAGTCCCAAACAGTCCCTTGAGATAAGCACCCACCTTTCTCTCCTTTGAATTGCTGCCAACAACTAAAGTGCCAAATGAACTATAAAAAAACCAACCGAAGTACAAAATACACACAGAGCTTCAAGGATTAATCCAAACAGAACAAACGACTTTGCTTCCTACAAAGGTTTCTTTATCTTTGCATGTCTTTTATACCTTATGGGAGGGGCAATCACCTCCAAGCCTTACTCTAGAGTCACCCCTTTTGTCTCAGCTACTCTTGCCTTCTAGCAGCTCCGTGCACACGCACTCTGGGAACAGTCTCCCCTTGTTCCTCTGCCTTGCTGCTGCCAGACTCCGGGAGCTCTAGAGTCAGCACACCACTTCCAGATGGTCCTGGCCCCATCTCTGCATCGGATGCAGGACTCTCATCCGAGTCCTCTCCAGACTCCCGGACTGGTCCCCGTTCATCCCCACTGTCCAATTCCACTGCCGTCTGCACAGGCTGCCAGTGAACCACAACACTTTCACCGGGATGCAGGACTACATGCATCCAATAGATTTCCAGTGAGCACTTGATGACTATTCTATCATATTCCTCATTGAAGGCCTCTTTGCAACCTGTGGACTTCAACCCCTAGAATGCTGGCTCAGGAATTCTGGGAGTTGAAGTCCACAGGTTGCAAAGGGGCCTTAATTATCCACCCCCTGCCTCATTGATTACTGAAATTGTTCAATATAATTGTCTCCAGTGGTTTGCCTCTGTTTGCCAACCCCTGGCTCCCCAACGAGTCACAGAATACAATGTCAGAAGAGACATTTACAGTGATTGTGACAAAAGGAAAAACGATGAAAGTAACTGACCAACCACAGATATCAGCCCATGTTGAAGCATATGATAAGGGTAGCCAAGAGACAGTACTTTGTACCCTATGGCAACTTCAGAATGCCACTTTACATCCCTAGTTCAAGTCACCAGCCCTCTTCTGGGATCCAGAGACAGAAAACAAATCCCTTAAACCAGGGGTAGGATTCAGCTGGTTTGGGCGAACAGGATGTTAAATTTACATTTGGTTCACCAAACCGGTAGTTGAATTGGCTGGCCCAGCCCACCCTGCCCTGCCCCTCCAAGGAGTCTTCACGCAGCCTATTTTGGATGCAGGTAAGTGCAGGGTTCACGTAGAGGCTCTGGGAGTGCCAAAAACAGTCCTTCCAGAAGTTATGGATGTCTGGAAACGGGCGTGTTTCCAGCTTCTGGAGGGCCTCCGGGGCCTGGGGGAGGCCATTTTTGCCCTCCTAGAGGCCTGAGGGAAGCCTCCAGACTCTGGGGAAGGCAAAAAATAGCCCTCCCAGAACTTGCGGTAGGCCATGCCCACCCAGCAACTGGGCAGAGAACCAGTTGTTGGGATTTTTGAATCCCATCCCTGCCTTAAAGCTCTCTCTAACTTGATGCAAAGTTTAGAAAATAAAATTGCTTATATGTGCACAGGATTTGAAGCCTCTGGAGAGTCCAATGAGATGACCGGGACAACATTCTACAAGAACACATGGGTTTCACTTCACTCTGAGGATATCTGTCTCTGTGTGTGTATGCATCTCTGCATGTATGTGTGCATAAATTTCCCAAAGATCCAATTATCATGGGGAAAGGCCTACAGGTATAAATTTACTGCTGTTTTTCCTGATAGTAACAATGCTATAGAAATAGCTTTGATTACATTGATCCCAAAACTATTCCTTAAGAACCCTCCTGTTCATTGTATATCTAATTTCTTTGTCCATTGAGTTTAAAAGATTGCAAATATTTTTAAATATTTGGTTGATACTAGTGGGGGGAAACAGAGGGTAAATTCTTGGTAGATCCTATTCTGGCCAACATGAAAATTAGGACTATAGAAATGGCACATTCTTTCACTCCCTACCTTCAACCCAAATTTAGGATTGTAATGTCAGGTTAGTTTTATATCATCATTGAAGTCTGACCCCAATTACAGCAAAAAGTACAATACACACATTAATGAAATGAGGCACTAAGAAAAGTAAGGCTTCATTCCATCATATAAAAAGATACACTCTTTTTATTATAACAAGACTTTTTAAAAACCTGTGCAACTGCATATTAAAAATACTAAAAATGTAACCACCATCTGTTACTCACAAGTCAGCTCTCATTAAGACCATCACCTCTCTATGAGCCACCACAGGAGCTATCATTACCATTAGCTATGATTAACGAGACTGTTGCCAATTGCAATTATTCTACCCCAAAGCTTAAGGATATTTTGGCAGTATCATATCTCCTAACGATAACCTTCATTTTCCTAATAACCTCATTAAAGCCACTGTTTCAATTAAGATTGTGGCTGTAATCCTGAAGCCTTTATATTAGCAGTTTCATTGGCTTAAAGAAGGAATGATTCAGCATGATATGTATTTTTCTAAGCAAAGGAAATCTTGCCAACTGTGGCTCATGTATGGTTGCTAACTGATTCTATTTCAGCTGCAATTATGCATAGTTTGCTCTTGTTGGAAGCAGGATACTTGAGTTTATCCTATTATAGACTGGACTTCAGTCTATATTCATTAATCATGTGCGATCTACAAATTTGTTTGCAATAATGAGTTCTCCTTCTCAAGTATGTAGACTACTTTTTCAATAACAATGTTTTCAATAACAAATAAAACAATATTACTAGTATTTACTACTAAGTTCAAAAATATGCTTGAGCCCGCTCAGCCAGATAGTTACAGAGACTAGATACAGGTACAAGTTCAAGAATGGAAGTACCATTAGCCACCTCCTCTATATGGATGACATCATGCTGTACTCTAAGAGTGAACGAGTCATTGACTTGCTGATCCACCAGATGCAGATTTACAGTGAGAACTTTAGGATTTCCAGCCAAGGAGGATGTGGAAGCTGGCAATGTGAAGACCCTGAAGCTCCTCACAAGATACAGAGGCTTCCACTTCAAGTCCAATACCCAGAGATTGTACACCAGCCAGAAAAAGAATATATGGGAATCTGTTAAGTGTCATAGCCACTGTCCTAGACAAATCTTGGAGCATCCAGGTACATGTCAATAAGTTATTATCAAAAATGAACTGCTCAATGAATGCCTAAGGCAGCAGCATACATGGAAAGAAGATCAAGCAGAAGAAGCATGGCAAGACAAGACCCTGCATGGGATTTTACCATTGACAATAGTTGAGGTGGCAGAAGAATGCAGTAGCTATATGAGTGTTTGACTCTGTGTGAATGGGTCTTGTATCCAAGGCAAAATTAACGTGACTTTGTGCCTAAGGAGAACTAGAAGGTTTCTAATCTACTATCTTAAACATTATACTATTGGCTCTCCTAAAAATAAACAGTTTTGTTATTATCAATTAAATTACAGATATACTTTTGGTAGTTTAGTAAAACTGGCAGACAGTCACAAACCATATAAAAATAATTCACCTCTTCCACATACTGAAGTTTTTCCCTTGCTTAACTCCCTATTTGCTTTAAACCAAAATCTGAAGTAAAAGTATTTTTGAACAAAACCTCTAAGGAATTCCAAGGAATATCAAAATCATTTAAAGATGTTATTCAAGAGGAAAGATGTTATTCAAGAGGAATCCTGTGCTTATTTACATGGATAGCAATAGCATTTAGACTTATATAGCCCTCTCTAAGTGGATTACAGAGTCAGCATATTGCCCCCAACAATTTTGGCTCCTCGTTTTACCCACCTTGGAAGGATAGAAGGTTGAATCAACATTGAGCCTGGTGAAATTTGAACTGCCAAATTGCAGGCAGCTGGCAGTCAGCAGAAGTAGCCTGTAGTACTGCATTCTAACCATTGCATTACCGTGTGGATATTGATATACCTAATCACTTAGATTTATTAACCCCATAGTCATAACTCCTCATAGCAAGGTTCATGTTTTGAAATAGAGCTGTGTACTATTAGAATTTAGATGAAACACCAGATGAAAAAATAAGTTAAATATATGAAGGATGTAATCAATTGGAATTCTCATATTTTGGCAATATTAAAAGATTGACTTATCTGAAATAGCACTGCCTAAATTATATTAAAAATAGAAGAAATTAAATACAATATACAGAGAAGATTTGGCTAAAAATAATTGCTGTCAAATCACAAACTAATGGCCATTTTCATGGTCAGAACACTGTACAAAAATCTCTTACACTTATTACACTTTGTTTACTTTCAGGTATTTTAAAGTGTTCCCAATACAGGTAGTCCTTGGCTTATGATCACAGTTGGCACTGGAACCTTTTTGGCTAAATGATGTGGTCATTAAGTGACTTGCACCCAATATTACAACCTTTTTTTGACCATAGTTATTAAGCGAATCATGAAGTCATTAGGAAAATCTGGCTTCCCTCATTGATGTTGCTTGTTGGAAGCCTCCTGGGAAGGTCACAAATGATGATCACGTGACCCCCTGGACATTACAACCATTGTAATTACGTGCAAGTTGCCAAGCACCCTGAATTTCAACCACATAACCACAGGGACACGGTGATGGTGCTAAATATGAGGACAGGTCATAAATCACTTTTTCAGCAGCACTGAAACTTCAAATGGTCATCAAATGAAAGGTTGTAATTCTGAGAAAACCTATTGTGCTAGTGACTTGGCCTGCATTCCCCATAAAGCCCATGTAAATGGTGCTGTTTTGTATTGCTCTCTCCACTTTGAAACATTATTTAAAATAAGTCTGTAAACTTCCCAGTAAACTTAGATGCTGGTTTCCCATAGGAAGTGTTCTTTGTTCCTTCCTTGCCATTTCCTTCCATTCTGGTTTCTTGGGAATGCCCTCTTGGGAACCTCTTTAGTGAATTCAATGTCATCTTAAAATGAGCTTGTGCAAAACTGAATTAAATGGGAAACTAATGGAATACTGATGAGAAAGCAGTGAAATTCCAGGGGAAATCTTATCCATGGAAAGCAGTACTTTCACAGATTATTATATGAATGATCTAGCTGCAATAAGGACAATAAAATGTTTTAATAATAATAATAATAATAATAATAATAATAATAATGACTATTAGTGAAAACTAGTGCGTAAAGTGCAAATGTTAAAGGCTAATTAATGCTAGCTAATTGTGGCGAGCTAATAAAATACATCTAAATTTACTGAACATAATGAAACTGGCTAATACATAAAATAATTATAAGTAAAGATTAACTACAATGCTGCTTAATAGTGCTGCTTAGTAATGGTAAAATGCATGTGAAAAATAAAGGCAGATACTTGATTTGCAGCAAAAGCCTGCAACCTTTGGTTCACTCATTTTTCAAAAAAATTCCATTTTGTTGCATTTTCAGTGCATTGTGATTCACTTAAGGAAATATTGTCTCTGACATGATGTAGAATGCTGTATGCAATGACTGATCAAAAATATATTATCCACCTTAAGTCATCAATTATTTTTTTTTAAGATAAAATTAAAGGACCTAAAATATAGTCTTGCTGAACTGCCCTCTAAAGAATATATTTTCTAATGATTCAGCAACATTAATGAGCATTCCTTGCAGACAAATTTCCAACAAACTCTGAATCCATCTAAATGTATCATTGTATAGAGCAGTTTGCTACCTACTTATATTTCACCTTTAGGAGACCAAATACAAAGATTGTTGAAAGCTATATTGACTGAAGTTTATTTACAAAAGCCATAAAACTAGTAATCCATTAAGACAGACAACCTATTCTTGATTAGCCTATGCTAATTCATATTAATCACTGTAAAGTTATTCAGATGCTTAGATACTTAATACTATTTGTTCCAGTATCCTCCTGATATTGTTTCTCCTATTTTCCTAATGTATCTCCCCTTTTATTTTCCAGATAAATATTTGTCTGCTGTTGTGCGGAAAATAGGAAGAGGAAGGAGTATTAGCTTTGTTCACTGCTTTGAGTTTATTTATTTATTTTAATAGCAAAACATAGTACGTATGTACGTACGTACCTATCAGTGGTGGGATTCAAATTTTTAACAGTTCTGTGGGCGTGGCTTAGGTGATGGGTGTAGCTTGGTGGTCATGTGACCAGGTGGACATGGCTTGGTGGTCATATTATTGGCTGGGCGTGACCAACTCAATATCACTCACATGGTGAGGAACACATCTCCTCGCCCGGCCTCTCATGACTGTGGGGATGCTGCAACAGTCGTAAGTGTGAAAAATGGTCATAAGTCACTTTTTTCAGTGCCATTGTAACTTTGAATGGTCACTCCACACAAGCAAAGTACCAGCAAAGGAGGGGAAAAACTCCAGAGATGTTCCTGAGACAGGAAGTCTAGTCCTGCCAAGAATGTAATAAGGGTTAACGGAGAGGCAGTTTCTGTAAGCAACACCAGAATGTTTCCTTCCTGCCTTCCTTACAGGATTAGGCCAGTAATTTCTTCTAACAACCGGTTCTCCAAATTGCTTAGAATGTTAACAACCGGTTCTAGAAAACTGGTAGAATCCCACCCTTGGACTACCTACCTACCTACCTACATATACATACATTATGTCTCTTCTCCCACCAAAGCAGAACAACAGAATAACAGACTTTGGAGATCTTCTAGTCCAAGCCCCTGCTCAGGAAAGCCCTTGCGCAGGAAACCTGCTGTCCCACTGCTCAGGAAACCCTATACCATTTCAGACAAATGGTGGTCTAATCTCTTCTTTAAAACTTCCAGTGTTGGAGTATTCACAACTTCTGGAGGCAAGTTGTCCTACTGATGAATTGTTCAAACCATCAGGAAATTTCTCCTTAGATCTAGGTTGCTTCTCCAAATCAGTAGAGGTAGATATAAAAATTGATTGATTTGTTTTAATGCAAATTAATATTGAGATTAAAATTAATTCAGATTTTTTGTAACTTCTCTAATACAGGATTTTGATTAAAGCTGGAACACCTTAACATATATTAAGGAAAATAGATGATTGCATGGGCAGAAATGCTCTATATTTACATGTTGCCCTTTTTTTTTTTGCAGCCTCCAAAATTGTCATCAGCTTTTGTTTTTAATTGGCAGAAAGAAAGAAAAAATATTGCATATATAACTAGAGAGTATATATTTATGTTAGCTATACATAAGTGTACATTTTTATGAAATCAAACTAAATGTCTTTCTTTTGTCTTGGTCTTGTCATGGCATGCCTATTGCATATCAGACCTGGAAATTCATCATTCTTAACTTTGGTCAAAAGAAGAGAAAATAGTTCATGGATTCTATCAAGAATCAAACAAAGCAAATATGCAATTCCTCAAGAAACTTCCAATCCAAACAATCCATATGCAATTCCTCAAAACACTTCCAATCCAAACAATCCATATGCACTTCCTCAAAACACTTCCAATTCAAACAATCCATATGCAATTCCTCAAAACACTTCCAATCCAAACAAGCAAAGATATCTTTCATACAGAGATAATCTGCAAATAAAGATGTGGTTTCAAGCCAGAAATAAAAAGGTTTGGGATTTCTTTCCAAGCTCCTCTTCACATAATAGAAGACTATATGCTTTGGAAGAATTTTTAAAAGCCAAAGAGTGTCTCTGAAAGCAAAAACACTGACATGTGGGTATAGTTCCCTTGGGCTTCCTCTCACAATACAAGTGCCCCCAGAGCATCATATAAAGGGTTGCCAGCTAACGTTCATAACTGTAACTCCAAAGGGAACCATGTGTAACTCCAAAGGGAACCATGAATGGTCTGGTAGCCAAGAGACCGGCAGTGAGGAATTCTACAGTCCGCAGTGTTTCCACAATCCCAGGATATTAAGGGAAATGCTGGCTTCACATGACGCTTCCCAAGCAGTACAAAATGCAGCATAACCCTAAAGGGAAAACTTGAAATCAAACAGTCTATAAATTCCTGATAGCTTTCTAGCAGTGTAGGCTAGCAAATAATTCCTTTTAAGAGATTGTACTTCAAAGTGAGCAATTCTTTTCTGTAAATATGTAATGATAAGAAGAGTTCCCAGGATACAGAAAGGCAAACTGACTTTAGAAGGAAAAAACTAGATTCTGGAAGGATAAAAGCTCAGAAGAAAATGAAATGTTAAATGTGACTTTTCCTCCAATAGAAGAGACACCATTCAAAAGTGACAACAATAAACTAAGAAGAAAACAAAAAAGACCAGAAAACATCCTTTCCAACAACCAACATCCAAATAAGTGGAGATCAACTCCAAGCAAGCAGAAAATAATTACCAATCAGTTACCAAGGAGAAAACCATATCCCCAACAATACTGTTAAGGCAAGTTACTGTATATAAACAGGGAGCAAAATCCACACTCACTAGTACTGATGATGTTACATAGTCAAGTAGTGAAATGTCTACAAGCCACCAAGAACTCAGAGAGCACCAAGAGATACATAGTGTCTTTTCCTCTTCTTGCTTCCCATATTAAATTATCAATAATACTTAAACAGTTTTAAAATTCCAATACTGTATCCTGTATGATTAAAACCATTAAATTGTGGGTATAAATAAAAGAGCAAAGAAAGGCTTTCTGTGAAAGTATTTTATTCTGTGACAGGAATCATCAATCTCAAAAACAAAAACTTAAACCCTTCAGAGTTTTGGGAAATAGTTGCTGAAATTATGACATATTTGTCCAGACACATAGCAGTAAATTATATAGACTAGGGATCCATATTCTTTTTAGTACTATGAACAAATTTGGAAGTTTAAGTGTCATTAGGTGAATACAAAGTTTATTTTTGAGACCATCCTAAACTAATATTATAATTTTGAAATATTTTATGCTATCTGGGTAATTCATAATCTGTCTTAAATCTATAATTTAGTAAATAAAGAAGACATATGAAAAAATAAGATATTGTTAACCTGCTCAATATACCAAGATAGCAAGTTTATCTTAGCTCTCCTTGGCTGATCTCAAAAAGGTAAGCAGGACATTAAACGGTGAGTATTGGATAAGAGACTAGTAGTAAATTTGTAGGCCAGAGGGGCATTCAAATCAGTAAAGGCAAACTTCTCTATACTGTTAAGGAAAGCTACTAAGAAATTAATCAACTGACAGAAAACTTTAAATATAAGATTTACTTGTTTGCACAATGCTAAATTTTAATTGGTGTGAAGTTCGTTTTTCCTGAATAAACCTACTCTTCTATAGCTGACCAATGGAATCAGTTGCTACAGAAAAAAATGAGAGGGATCATTTTTCCCCAACATTCACTGATTCATTCTGTACATATTTAGAACACTAGATTGGGTAAGCATTAGAAGTCTGCCTTGAATATGAAGTTTCTAATAATCCTGTCTTGCAGGATTGTTTGAACTCTTTTGGGAATGCATTTATATAATGAAAGAGGAGAAGAAAATATATTTCTTCCTTAGCTTTCTCTAAATCACACATCTTATGAAGCAAATCTTATTTCAGCATGTTCAATAAAGCCAGTTTAATAAATATAACATATAATGTTACTTGTGGCAACTTCATTCATAGTTTAGAAAAACTCTAGAAATTTATGTCATAATAGATACCAGTGGATATAATCTGCAAAGTGGTGGGTTTTTTATTTGTTTGTTTTTTGGTTTAGGGTCAGTAGAAACTGCCTATTCAGAAGCTAACACTGTAACAGATTAATAGCAAAAGTATTTTGGTGTTAATCGATCTGGCAAGAAGGAAAGTAAAATGAAAACTTTATTTTTATGAATATTACGTGACAGCTATTCATGATGTTAGAGTCACCTATTTCTCAACATTTCCATTATCAGACAGAATTTCTGATAATTTAAAGAAAGGTATCTGGTATATTTTTTTATGAAACTTAAGGAGTTCTGCTTGAGATGACTCAAGCTATGGAACAAAACTAGCAACCTGACTTTTCAATTTTCAATTTTACAACACTGTAGAGGAGATGGATGGTTGAAGTTGGGAGAAACGAATAGCCTTCTTATTTCAACTTCAAGCATTCATTACCTTACACAAGGTTTTCGGTTAGTTTTTCTTTCTCATTTTAGAGTGAAAATTATAGTAAATGAGAAATGTCAGCCAAATCCATCCTGGAATATAAACTTCTTTCTCTTTCTAAAAATGACTGCTTGCCAGATTAGCTGACTACATAGGAGAAACCATAGTGATTTATTCTCATTATGTATGAAAGATGCTTGCAATAGATACAGGTTACCACTTAGGAATGTTCAAATACATTCTCTAAGGTATTTGCACTAGCCGTGTAAAGCAAATCATAGGCCTTAGTCCATATTGCACACGAGGGAACCATTTGGAAGTGGCTGGAGAGATGTTTATGTTTGTGTGTGTGTGTGTGGAGAGATTTATCACTAAGAAATTCTAAAACCAAGTCATTCAAAATATAGCCATCATATCAATCCCAGGAACAAGCAGATGAGAGGAAGTTTTTCTCACCCTTACTGAAGTATCACTGTCTGTCCATCTATTGCCAGTGGAACATATAATAAATAGCTTAGGTACTTTGTGGATTACCTACCAACATATGTCCACACTATCTCCTCCACCTTTTGCACTACTGCCTTCCCAATAATATTACTTACAATAATTCCTAGTGTGATTTGGAAAGATTTATACTGCAAAAGTATGACAGTAGAAACTTTCTCATCCTTTTCCAGAAGGACAGGACTTGCAATGCCCTGGGAATGGAAGTTATTTGTTTGTTTATTTATTATCAGTCAAATGTACACACTGCCATCTCACTATCTATCTGAGATCTACTCTGAATGTTTTACAATTAAATTATAATCACAATTAAATCCACTCTGAGTGTTTTACAATTTTTAAAAAGCATAAAATCTTTACAAAAATAGGTTTCTTTTACAAAAGGACAGAATCCTTCAAGCCACAAGTCCCCCCCCTCCACCCTCCAGCTTACAAATCACTCTTGAATCCCCATGACAGAACCAGGTCTTAATGCATTTCTAGAAGGCCAGAAGAATGGGTGGCCAACCTCACCCCAGGGGACAAGATGGTCCATAGGGCAGGGGCAATGGCAAAGAAGGGTTTCCTCCTAGATCCCAGTCAGAATGATTAAATTCTTGACAGCCTACACAGTCAAGAACGATCACAGGGGGAAGAGGGGAATGCATCATCTTTGCGGCAAATAGTGAACACCTAAATTTGAATTGGATGGCTATACACTCAACATTTGTTTAATAAATAAATAAATAAAAATAGGTCTTGGGGGAAAGATATACAAGGAGAACGTATTTGTTTGTTCTGTTCAGCAGTGCTGTGAGAAGAGGAAATGCAAGAAAGTAAGGCTTCTCTGGAAAGTATAAAGTCTACAATTGTCCACTTTATTTTTTATTTTATTTTTTTTAAATTCACATTTATATGCCGCCCTTCTCCGGAGACTCAGGGTGGCTTACAATTTTTGGAGCACAACCCAATGCGCTCAGCAATAGCCTTCATTCCATTGTATATGCCTGCTTATTACTAAGTGGCATTTTTACAAAGTCAGCTTATTGCCCCCAACAATCTTGGGTCCTCAATTTACCTACCCTGGGAGGATGGAAGGTTGAGTCAACCTTGAGCCTGGTGGGATTCGAGCCTGCACTAACTGCAGGCAGCTGGAGCTAAGTGCTAGGTGTTTAACAGTCTGCACCACCAAGGCTTTTTGCTGTAGCAACACAATTCAATTCTAATAATAATTGTATGTCTACGCTGGCTTGGGCATGTCGTGAGGATGGCTGATGGGTGGATTTCGAAAGACCTTCTGTATGGAGAATTAGTACAGGGAAAGCGCCCTAGAGGGAGACCACAGCTGTGATATAAAGATATCTGCAAGAGGGATCTAAAGGCCTTGGGAATGGACATTAACAGCTGGGAAACCTAGACCTTTGATCATTCAGCTTGGAGGCTAAAGACGCAGCATGGCCTTCCTTCTCCAATTCGAAAAAACACACTCGTCCGGCAGGCTGAGGCAAAGAGGCAGTCCCGAGAGCAGCGAAATCTGGGGGCTGCACAGGGGACAGACAGTATATGTCCTCTGTGTGGAAGAGATTGACACTCTTGAATTGGCCTTTTTAGCCACACTAGATGCTGTTTTAGGACCTCTTTTCAGAGCACGATACCATAGTCTTTTGAGACTGAAGGATGCCAATGCCAAAGCCAATGTAATGAGAATGAGATAAAAGAGTTACCTAACTGATCCTATTTCCATCATGGCCAACTGCAAGACAAGAAGGACATGAGCATTATATATTATCCCACTTTTGGCCTTCAGCCACTGCTGTTGTGGGAATTGAACAGAAAGCCTTAAAGCTCTAGGAATTCGTTTAAACGTGTTCATGCTGGTGACAGACCATGAACCAACTAGACTCCCTTGGAGTTGGGTGGCTAATAAATTAAAACAAACAAATAAATCAGCCAGACAGACAGCTTTGGCAACCTTTTCTGCAGCAATAATGAAGCACAACTAAGAACACTCTTTTGTAGCTGACCTGCAAATTGAATCCCAGTATTAGCATGCTGATTTTGTTGGACTTTTAATGATGTGAAATAAGCAATTATGTTCATCTAATTTCTTTTCTTACTCTCAAAGTCTCTAGTAACTTACATGCACGCACAAATGTATACATACTGTCTCCCACACTTTCTTACCCTTCATTGCAAAAAAGAGGAAAAGAAAGAGAAAGAATAGAAAAGAAAGAAAAGGAAAGTCTTTGTTTAAAATTTCATTTTAACCTCACTTGGTTTCAGGATTCAGACTGAAAAGACATGGGATTCTAAGCGCTTATTTGTATTATACAAAAAATGTAAACATATTTATTATTAACTGTCAAGCTTTTTAAATGAAAACAAAGCATTTAATACTGACACATACAAAAGTGAAAACAAACACTTTTCAATTTTATTGCTTTTTTAATTAGTGCCTATGAGAAGATAGTTATCTCAATGCACTTATGTTGACATGGTTCTGAAACACAATGTTAAAAAATCATACCTCTCATCATTTTTATATCCCCAGAGCAGATATAAATAAATAACTGATCAAAAATTAGAAAATACAATATTTTGCTATGAATGGAAGAGTGAGGAGAAGCTCAGGAAGTGGGAAAGACACAAAATAATGGCTACATTTTTTTTCCAGCAGCAGCTAAAAGGAGATACTTAATATTCCATTCAAAATATGGAAAATATTTTGCTGGATAATGAGGTTGGGCAGCTTCTGAAACAAGACAAAATGTCAGAATTTTGTTCAAATTGTTAAGCGCAAGCATAATTCCTTCTTGTTTTTCTAGCTGAAGGTAAGTCTTTCCATTTTGTTTCTTAGATACCCAGCTTATGTTTTCCTTGGGAATTCAAGGTGGCATATACTTCCTCCATTTTTCCTAACAACAATAAGATCAATTTGGCTGAGAAACAGTGATTGGCACAAAATTGCCTAGTGAATTTCCATCAGTGGGGAGAGACGTCAACTTGGATCTCCCAAGTTCTAGTCCAATATATTAAACACTATGCAACACTTGCTTTGCTATGGCAGAATCATCATAAAGAGGAGGGGTGAAGAAATAAGGAAAATGTATGTCCATCTGAATATGCTCCAAAATGTATCCAGGAAAGGACCAAAGTTCTTTGAGGAGCCTGCAGGAAATGTTGAAGGCTTGGTTTCAATATCAACTTTGCCCTTGCAGCACTTTGAGTTAGCCTATTTCTAAGAAAAATGTATTTATTTATTAGATATATATGATTACCCTTTTCTCTAAGTGGAACTCTGGACAACTAATGAAGGTTAAAAAGTGAGGGAATACATACAACCAAAGAAGAAACATAAGAAAAGTTGCTGAGCAACCCACACAACCAACTCGCTGACCTGGACTAAGGGTGGGCTATACAGGGAGTTTTAAGGATTGTTTTTAGTGTTTAAATTACATTTTGGGTTTCTACTAGATTTAATTTCTTTTTAATTGTATATTTGTATCCTTTTTACTGTACGCTGCCCCAAGTCCTTAGGGAGATGGGGCGGCTTAGAATCCAATTAATAAATAATAATAAATAATAATAACAATAAGGCTCAGTGACTCCCCTACCTAGAAAAATAGCCACATCTTAACAGCCTGCATTCACTGAAAAGCATGAATTTATTAAATCAATTGTAATATCAATTTCAAAAGTGAAAAATAACAATCCAAGACAGTCAGGAAAAAAAGGGCCTAATAGAAATCTTACCTGGGTGCCATTTTCTTTGGAGCAGTAGAGGCCAAGATAACATCTGTCTCTTAATTTCTGTTGCTGCCAGAATCCTGACAGACAGATGGTGAGGAGGCAACAATTGCAAGGAAAAAGCAGTGGAACCAAGAGGCTTCAGCACAGCACTGACCCTCAGTCACTCCCCTTTCTCTTAAAATTGGCACATGATTGGCAGCAGCTTCCTTACGACTGCAGTGTGTTAGATGCATTTATTTAATAGCTACCTTGGAATCATTTACAAATCATTATATTTGATTAGTATATTGTTTTATATGTCTTAACACAAATAAGTCCCTTTTATATGGCTTGGTGTGACCGAATTTTCAACAAAAAATGCAGCCGGCTCTGGCAAGTGGAATGCAGCAGGTTCATGAGTGACTTTGGTGCTGTCACTTTTTGAAGTTTTAAGGATGGCAGATGCTCTGAATATAACACATTTGGTCTTAAGGGAGAAGAATAGATAGCATCAGAACAATGTGTAACAGATGCACATTGGTGAGACATTTACCATTTGCTTCAGAGGGTAGTCATTCATGTCTTATTTTCAAGGTTGCAAAACTCTTCTAGGAATAGTAAGTGAAAGATAAAGCAGAACATCAGAGAGGATAACTATGAAGTTCCTGGCCATGATCTTCTCTAATACTAAACAGATCCTGAACTATCCAAATCTTCTAGAGAGAGAGAGAAAATAGTTCAAGAACCAAACAGAAGATTAAAAGAGGGGAGGCACATTTTTGTCTGGTGCCATGCTATAACTTGCTAGACTTAGAAACAAATCCCCTTCTAGCCGCTGGAGGAAGGTAGCAGAATAATCCAATGAACAAAAACACAGTGGGAACCATCTTCTTAGAACGCTCTTCATATCAAAGAGCTTTTCATTGTCCAATGGAATTAAAACCACTGGTTTTAATTTATTTGATGTTCAGACATCAATCATATAAATCACTAGGCAGATATTGTCAGACACCTGTCTATTTCTTTTTCATACATCCAGATGGAGATGGGTGAATTATAGATGGTATTACATCCTGTAGCCTCCTGGGTAAAGTTGAAGTTAATATTTTAGTACCCACATTAACCAAAGATATTGTTCTACAGAATTAATAACAGAATTGTGTCTTTTGTTTACTTTCAAAACAAAATGGACTCCTCCTAAGATGGCTTAAGTTTGATATGTTCACCAGAAGGTATGTTCATCAGAAGGCATATTAGCATAAAAAATTAAGAACACCTTGCTCAAATCCATGCAGTCTACCACTCTCTTCTTACTCTAGTCAGGCAGATGGTCTAATGGGTAAGCCACCAGCAGAAAACAAAACCAGCATTGATTAGTTTACTACCTCTTGGATTAATAGTTAATGATAGCCATACCCTTATCCATAGTTTCATCTCAAAGGCTAATTCCAGATGGAATTTCCATTTGTAAACAAATATGGAGCCAGCATCATAACCTATTTGATAAAATTCCATTGGAGGTATCAGAGCTACCAGTCACTAATTGAATTTTCCAACAGATCGACATACCTGGCATAAGCATATCTATCTATTTGTTACATTTTTATCCTGCCTTTCTTTTTTGTTTGCAACTGGATTTACTTTTAAGCTACCAATGTGTCAATGAAAAAGCTTTTTGGGCTCCTTTTTATCTCTTACCATCAATTTCACCTCCTAATTATTTCAGTTCAGCATATTAGTAGGTAGACAAAAAGCCTTTCTCACTTACTCCATAGAACCATTTGCAGCTCCCAAGAAAACTGTGCCAGCAGTCTCTTCACAGAAATGATTATAGTCTTAGTCACAGACCAAGCACTGGTATACCATGTGCTATTTCTGACTATGCACCTGTCTTCTACCCTCTCCTACCTAAATTGTTTTAAAAGATGGGAAACATTCTGCAACAAAATATCTGTTTCTAGCATCATTTAAAAAAAATATAAGCATATTTCCTTTGGCTTTACAGAGAACCTATAGATCAGGGGTGTCAAACTCAATTTCATTGAGGGCCACACTGAGGGTTGTGTTTGACCTAATGGGGGCTGGAAGCATGGCCAGGGTGAGTGTAGCCAGCTTGACAACACTCATTGAGGCTTTGTTTTCAGCCTCCTGCAGCCCTCTGCCAGCGAAAATGGAGCTCAGGGAGGCCATGAGCCAGCTCCATTTTTGGCCGTGATGGCCTCTTGCAGCCCTCTGCCAGCAAAAACACAATTTTCCTAGGCAGAGGGCTGCAGGAGGCTGTTGCGGCTGAAAACTGAGCCGGGCAGACTGCTCGTGGCTCTTCTGAGCTCCATTTTCACTGGCAGAGGCACCACAGGCTGGTACTTTGCTGTTTATAGGGTGGGGCCATGGACCAGATCTCAGCATCCCATAGGCTAGATCTGGCCCACGGTCTTGAGTTTGACACCCATGCTATAGACATTCCTAGAAAACAAATATGATCGTGTAACTGCAACCTACGGTTTTGTTCAAAGATATGCCTCTTTATAGCCTCAAAGAAGGTAAAGATAAGCCAGGATAATAAAGAGCATCTTAGAGAAGAAATTAGGATTGACTTGCCAGTTATCTGGTAATTAGCATGGCATTCCTCGAATGGCCTTTCCTGGTGAATGGGCAAAATCTATCACAATATCTTCACAAAATCCTAGAGGTTTCCATGGGATCCCAAAGTTTACTTGCCTCTGCTAAAGTGGAATCAATTTTTCCTGAAAATAATTCTTTGGAACCTTGTTAGGTATTCTTGTAAGTGATATGCTTTAGCAACAATACATTACAAGGATCTTTAATGACATACAGAGGAAAACAATGTGTCCTAATGAAAAGTATATCTATAGCAATGTGAGGTTTTTCTTTCACTTTTATAATAGCATTTTTTTCCAATCTTTGTCAAGGCTGTAGAGACTATTCGAAGGTAAAACCTTTGGAAAGCAGGCTTCCTTTTTGTGTCTTTTAAGCTTCAGTTTTTATTTACTTCTTTTTTTCTCCATTCTACTGCCAGAATTGACAAACATATGGTCAGGGGGAAAAAACTGTGACTAACGGAAAGACTTACAATCTCAACAGTCTGCAGTTGAAAAAATGAACATATTTTCATGGGTTTTGTTTTAGGTCAAACCTAGTCACCACAACATTTCATATATTTGTGTACAATATGTTCATTTGAAAGATAAACTGGTTCACTCTTGCAGCTTGACTATAGCTATTTATACAATAAGACTCGGGGTTATTCAACACTTCAAAATAAATGGATCATTCCCAATTTCTAATGTATTATGACAAGACGTTCTCTTTTTTTTTTCTCACTACTTAAACTATTAAATGAAATCTCTCTGTTCTGCCAGCTTTATACTTTGTGGACCAACTTCAGGAAAAGACAGTCATAGCAGAGGTCACCGAGGTTAAAAAAGGGCACCACAACTTTTCCCTGGTGGCAGTGGAAATGATCTTTTTTTCTTTCTCAGAAAAAGTAGTATCTGTACCATTTGAGATGCCCTTTTTCAACAAAAAGTATATGCTTTGCCACTCATATGATGTAAAATAATATTTTGATTTTTAATGCTTATTTTTCCTTTAAAAAGAAGTAAAACAAGTATGATGATTAAAAGGTAAAAGTTCCCCCGCATATATGTGCTAGTCGTTTTTGGCTCTAGAGGGCGGTGCTCATCTCCGTTACAAAGGCAAAGAATCAGCGCTGTGTGAAGATGTCTCCGTGGTGATGTGGCCAGCATGTCTAAACACTGAAGGCGCACAGAACGCTGTTACCTTCCCACCAAAGTGGTCCCTATTTTTCTACTTGCATTTTTACATGCTTTTGAACTGCTAGGTTGGCAGAAGAATGATGATTACTAACAAAGCAATTTGTTAATATTTTTTTTCTTTTTAGAAGTGTTGGTTTTATTACGCTTTGATCCCTATTTATGTGCTTCCTTAACATTCACTAGGCATTTATTAAATATTTTTCTCAGTCATAGTCCTTTGCCACTTTATTTCATAATCTCCTGTTGCATAATATCTACCCCTACTTGCTGGCTCTCCATCTTGAGTTACATTGCACCACCAGCCCTATGAAAGCAGGAAGCCTTAGTGAAGGAGTGCAACAAAATTATGAGAAACCCATTTCCTCCTGTGCACGCTGATCTTTCTCATCTATTAATTGGCAGGCTTAAATCCAGGAAGCCCTCTCTGGCACTCGTTCAACAGCTGTCTAACAACTTTGACATCAACACACAGTGGAAAGCCCAATGGGCTGCTGAACACCCAGATATAGGCAGTTACATAGATGACCCTACACAAAAGGTGCCAGGATTTTACCTCCCTCGCCAGCATTGGTCAACTCTGAACAGGATCTGTACCCAACATCTTGTCTGCCAGGACTCATTGTTAAAGTGTGCTTTTGTCACTACCCCTCAGTGTGACTGTGGTGCTCCTTGACAAAATATCTACCACATTGTGTCCGAATGTCCATCAAGACCTTACACCGGCCCAATATCTGATTTTTTTCAACATAGACCACTCTGTCATTGAATGGCTGGGTGGACAGAAGATTAACATTTGAACCACTATAAGTCCATGTATTTGCCATACTTTAAATAAAAATAAATCCATAATCTCCTTTCCTATTGGCATGACTCATACTGTCTTGAGATTATATTCTAATTCCAAACTAGAAAAGGTAATTTGTTCAAGTTAAGGTGATTTATTAATCTTTAGGAAAGATTGAGATTATGGTTTAAGAGCTGAGGCTGCCTTTTTGACATATGATCTATTAACATGTGAATGCATTTTTAAGGTAGCTCTGTTTTTGTAAATGAGTTAATATAGAAGAAACTCATATGTGATGCTGTTATAATGACAATTCTTATTACAAATAATCCTTGACTTATGATTTTAGCTGAGCCCGGAATTATGGTCCTAAGTCGTGGCAGGTGTTAAGTGGGACAATATGTGACTCTGCAGTTTTATGACTGTTCTTGAGTATGATTATTCTGCCTATACTTAGTTTAAATTAGTCTGTTTTTATTTGTTTGGCCCTATTTATCTTCATAGAAACTTTGCATCCACAACTGGGGTGAATCCTCATTGTCAGACACCAGTTTCTCTCTGGCTAAATGCCTAACTCTAAAAATGAAAAAATATTTCATATCCTTCTTATCAAGTATGCATGTTGTTTACTTTTAAATTTTGTTGTTTACTTTTCTTCCCTCATCTTGGAAGTATGGAACTCCAAGCCCAGATAATTTTCAAACATGACAGAAATAATTTCACTGTCCCCCACATGGTTTATGAGGGCAAATAAAATAAAAGAGAGGGATACATGCAGGAACTGTCTCATTGAAATGGAACCTTTGTTTACAAAGTTATGTGTAAATAAATAGTTTTTCATGATATTCATTACATTCTCAACAAATAAGTAAAATACAGATCAAGAGAACAATTACATAAGAACTTGGTGTCATTTCCTTTGTAAAACTGTAAAACAGTAACATGTTGCTTGTCTATTTTTAAATGAAGTTAGATTAGACCTTCATAATTTAAAGTTATCTCAAAAATAATCCGAATGAAACTGTTATTTATCTTTCCATTAATTAAGAAAATATTGGATGATTGGTTTATCTGCAGAAATATGATCTATATTAAACTTCTAAAAAAGAATATTATTTCATTAATATCATATTTAAAGTGTATGCCAAACAATAAGCCTGACCTTATCATAGTTAGATATTACTGGATCCAATAAAATCTCAGTTAATGGATTGTGTGTTATTCATGAACATCCATTGAAAACAAATGTACGTTGTTGCAAGAACATCATTTGTGTAATGACATGAAAACAATACAAATTACATCATTTACATCAATTTATGTCAATTATGACAATGACATTATTACACAAATGCAACAAATAATGTCAATTTATGTCATTTGTGTGATTATGGAAACTGATGGAAAATGACTAATTTGTATCATTCTATAAATTACCAGGAAGATTAAGCTTGGACTGAATGTGAGTTTTGGGAGTGGGAAGCAGAGTATTACCATGGTTGTCCTCCTTTCTTCATGGCTGATTCCAGTCAGATGACAAGCTGTGAAAAGTTAAGCCCAAAGCCTCTGGTTTGTGGGGTGCCACAAAGCTCCAAGGCTCTAGGCTCCTTCAGTTTAGCATTTGCAGGAAGTCTTGGAGTGAGGACATCTATCAACATAGATTCAGGCATCATCTGCATGCAGATGATACTCAGTTCTGTAGCTTGACCCCTGTTCAACCAAGTGATGCTGCCAAATTCTTGTCCTAGTGCCTAGAGCTTGCTGAGTCTGGAAAGATGAACATGTTTAGCCTTCTAAGAAGACCAGCTATAGGTTCTTGGCTCTTCTGGTGCTGGGAATTGTCTATTCTTGCTTCTGAATAGGGCTGTGCTTCCCAGAAAGAACACACAATTTGATAGTCTTCTTAGAATCACAGCTCCCACTCAAAGAGCAAATTTGGATAGATGTATCTTGTCTACTAATTGCATAATTTATTGGACTAGGTGTCCTTTCTCATGAAGGGACATAAAGCTCATACTTTAGTCATTTTGTATATGGACTACTACAATATATGAAGCTACTCTTGAAAACTACCCAGAACCTACTGCAGATCAAGAATGCAGCTGAATGAGCAATTTAAGATATATGCCCAATACTATCCATTAAATGATCATCTGATTCCCGCCACCCCCAAGTTCTTAGCTAAGTTAGGAAATGTATCTCTCTGGATTGGATTATGTTTGGCGTGTTTATGGATAATACTTGTTCCTGCCACTGTAACTTTTATTAATTTATTAAATGCTCAAGTTTATATAACACATACCTCACAAAACAAGTGAGACTGGACAGCATAATTCTGCTTTTGATATTCTGTGGTCTTGTTTTTAATCTGTGTGCCAACCCTTAAAAACCGAATGAATGAATGGATGGATGAATTAATTAATTAATTAATTAATGAGTGAATGAATGAATGAATTGGGGGGACAGCTGAACATTAAGAATTCATAGTAGAAACATGAAAATACATATGAGTGACAATCTTGATTTCTTTAAAGTGGTACTATTTTCAAGAGCAGGTGAAAAGATACACATATGTCCCAGAGAGGGGCAGGAATTTGAAAGAAGATCATCAGGAAGGAGAGTTTATGCTTCCCCTTATCAGGGCAAGAATTCCGGTGGACCCTTTGTTGGTAGCATGAACTACTCTCTCATCCAGCACTTTGATCTTTGAAAAAACAAAGTTAATTCTTGGACAGGTGAAATCATGGGGAAAACACTTTTGTTGAATTTCTGCATACTTCTGGTAGCCAACAAATTATATCCTCCAGTACCAAGATAATGAGTTGTGTTTTTCTAGTTGAAGCATTGGTCTTTCATCTCAGCATGCTATCTTACAGGGAATCAATATAAACAGTTCTTATTTACTCTCTTAGCACAAGCAAGTGAAAACTTTTTAGTTTACTGTCAATAAAATGAAACAATGGGTATACACAGGACATATTTTGGTAGCACTTCAGACTTTCAAGAGGGAGAATAGATATTATTCTTATCTTTGCATTTTTACATTTATTTTATTTAGTCATCTGGTTTATTTTTTTCCCCTCTCCTCTTCTACTACAGCGGTTCTCAAGAAGGATGGAGAAGACTATTGTGAACCCCTTTCAGGAAAGGTTTACTACATAATTTTAATGCATACTGCCTTACACACACACACATGAACTGAAATTTGTACAATCTTCGGGTAAAACAGCCTCTCTCTCTGTTGTTAGACTATTTCCTTCCTTCTTTAGCAAGTCCTCCTCTATCTCAGAATTAGAATTGCTTGCAGATATGAGGCTTTATTAGGGTAATTCACAATGTTGAGGGAGACATTTATTTATTTAATTTATTTGCTGCCCATCTCATAGTAAACAACTCTGGGCAACTTCCAGCATTAAAACATTAATTAAGCTAACAAATAAATACCTTTAAAGGAATAAAAATAGAAATCCCAATTAAGATATAGTTAAAAGATGTGGAGGGTGGGAACAGGATGCCCAAATGGTGGGAGAGGGGGAGATGGCATTGCCTTTTAATTCAACAACCCCCTCCAGTGTGAAGTCCCCTAGTTAGGGCCACAGGCCAGGTAGAACCAGGTCTTCAGGCTCTTGCAGAAGGACAGAAATGTGGGAGCCCACCTCACCTCAGAGGGTAAAGACTTCCAAAGGGCAGGAGCCATGGCAAAGAAGATCCTTCTCCTGCACTCTGCCAGCCAGAATTTTTTGACTAATGAGGCCCACAACATGTCTTCTCTGCCAGCATGGGCAGGGTTGGCCAGACCCAGTGGAGACAGATGGTTCCTCAAGTAGCTTGGACCCATGTGTTGAAGGACTTTAAAAATAATAACCAACCTTGAATTGCACCCACAAGTTCAGGGTACATATACTCTATCTGCCTTTTCCCTAGCAGTTCAGCATCCAAGTAGCTCTGCCAAAAAAGTCAAATATTCCACTTGGCCCTTGCCATGCCAAGAGTGCAAAATATGCTGCAGGATGAATTCCCTTGGTCAAATGGGATGGGTAGAAGTACACAAGGAGTTTTCCAGGACTAGGAGGAAACTCTATTTCAGAATGGCTGGAAGATAAAAAAAGCACAGGATTCATCTGTGTTATCACAAGAAATATCCGATAAACTGAAAATCCATTTTCTAAGATGGTTGCATGAAAGGGAAAAATAAACCTCTAACAGAAAGCCAGACATGATCACTTACTTAATGGTGATAGTCCTCAATATACTTGTAGGCAGCTTTGGTACAATCCAACTGAATTTTAAGGAGGCTTTGAGGTGGCTGAAAATCCTGAAGGAAATGGAATAGCTATATATGCTAGTCTGAAATTGACATTCTGGGTATAAGCATGGCGTAGTTTTTTTCCAGAATTGTGCTATGAATTGTTGGCCTTATTCAGAAATCAGCTGATTGGGCAAGCTATGGTTTATGATAATTTGTATGAGCTGCTTTAGAGATGGAAGCAAAATCATGGCAAGAAACAAAATAGGACCTCTAAGAAAAGAAAACAAATAATACCAGAATTGGATTCAGAGCTCCAATACAATGGTGCCCTCAGATAACAGATAATCAGAGTTGGAAGGGACTTTGTAGGTCATGTAGTCCAATCCCCCACCCTACACCATTTCTGACAAATGGAAGTCCAATCATTTCTTGAAAGTCTCAAGTGATGATACTCCCACAACTTCTGAGGGCAACTTCTGTTCCATTGGTTCCCCTCAACATTGGTTCCCCTCAACTGTTCCCCTCAACTGAAGGCAGCCTAACATATTCCCTAATTTTTCCCTTGTTATTTCAGTATATACAGAGCATATTCAGAGGAGGAGCCTTCAAAGGCTGGTGATCTGTTGGCTTGACCTGGACTGGGAGATTTGCTATCACCTTTTCCCTAGTCACCAGATTATGTACCTGTTCTTTATTGGTCTTTTGCTTCTGGGGTGGAAGGGTAGAACCCCAGCTTTACCATCACAGTCTTTATAGATCTTCTTTCTCCTTTTTTTGTATGGATAGAGCCCTTTTTAAAATCAATCCTGATTGGTGTTACACTGACCCAACTAAGCAAACCCAACTCCTGCATAGCAATTTTGTTCATTCCACATTGAAATATGGAAGGAACTGATTGGGGTCTGACAAAAATTGTCAAAGGAATTTTGGCAGTGCCTCTTGGTTATAATATAATTAATTGGCAAGAAGGGAAAAAGAGCAGGGAAAGAGAATAGGAATTTTTTTTCTTCCAGCTTGATAGCCTCTGGATAAGCTGGAAGATAAGATTTAGAGCATGCTTGTTCTAGCCGATTACTCTTCTCCAAACAAAATTTGTGGGCATTGCTCTAGGGGAACTGGAAGGAAGCAGAAAGAGTCTGATGTTAGCAAAAATTGAAAGGATCCCTTGAAGCCAGCTTTGCTGGAGTCTCTTCCTTAGTTCTCCCTGTTATAATGCTCCCACTATCTGATTTATTGCAGCTTGCAAGCCTTTATCCCTAATTTTAGTCTTCTTCAAAAGAAGTAGCCCTATAGGAATGAGAAAAAAAACTTGTGAAACCAGTCAAAACCAGTAGTTTCAAAGGAGGCTGCAGAAAGTAACTTCTCCCATCTCTTTCTTTCTAAGCACATTCCAAACTGAATAAAACTGAAAAGTTCAATACCAAGACAAGATCTAGGAATCTCCAAAGTGAAGGAGCTCCTTCTTTCTTTTTAAATAAGAGCCAAAGAACATACAGCCTAGGAAAACATCCCCCCTCCCCTAACTCATGGGTAACCTGTTTCAATTAAAATGCTTAAGTACTTTTTACTTGCTTTCAATTTTGCCTTTGGTTCATTTTTAAAGTTGGTTCTAGGTTAATGTGGAGTATCTCCCCATCCAGTATGTTTCCCCATTTGGGTTGCAAGGGAAACCAGAATCCACAGCAGCCATAGTCTTTCTCAAAAGGAAATGGTTGGCCTTTTCCAACCAAGTACACAACTTGACCAAGCTCAGTCTGTGGATGGAGTAGGTTTTCTGAGTGAAGGTTAAATCCATCCTCATGTCCTTCTATAGTTAGATGGTGCTGGACTACATTCTAAGGGAGGTCTTTCCTGCAAAAACAGCACTGATGGAGTATATGTGAAAACACTAGGCTAAAATCTTAATGGAGGAGGGAAGGGAGGAAAACAAAGCAATTGCAAGATTAGGAAATCAGGTTATAATAACAGAATCTTATATGTCTGAATGCTCCTTGTACTCCTCTGAAACTTATCTTCATGAGATTTGAGGGTTTTGTAGGAGATGTTTTCTCATATTACAGTTCTAGCCCAAAGTAGATTTCTTTTATCTAACCATTGTCTTGGTAGGAGTTCTTCCTGCTGTTCCTCAGTTATTCTTTCTTCTCCTTACATCTGTTTTGCTTGAAGATATATTGATAAAAACAGCTTCAGACATTCTTTTAAAATGACAAGCCAATAGTATGTACCTCCAAGTTCAGGTTTGGAATTCCTGAACAGGGAGACAGAATGTGGGAACCACAGCAGGGTTGAGAGCACCAGACTTTTCTACCTCCTTCTAACTTTCCCTGGTAGATGTCTCAGTCTGATACTATTGGTACTTTTGCCTCAAGATTTTTGAGATAGGTGCATTTACAATCAAGTCTCAATTTTTTTTAATTTAAACAGCTGGCGATTATTAACTTCGACTTGCTTGTTATGATGTCTATGCCCAATGACATTTGAGAAGCAGTGGATGGTGATACAGGGAAAAAGAATAAAGGACAACAAGAAACCTACCAGTTCAGAAACTTCCCCATACTCCCAAATGTGTGCAGGCAGCAGCATTGATGGTCTCATTGAAAAGTTGTGGTTGTGGAGACAACACTTTTTTTTCTGATGTATTTTCCTCTTGTCTCAAGATTTAAAGGAAAGTTCATTGGTGTTCTTGAATGGATGACACACCCACACAACAGGAATGCAGCATACACATTTTATATCATATGTAAATAAAGCAGTGACCTTGTAAGTTAGAGATGTGTGACCAAGCACTTTCGTTATAATTAGAAAGAATGAGCAAAATATCTATTTAATAGTTAACTGCCAAAGACGTTCCAGATGCTGCACTGAGATTCCATAATGGATTATCTTTGATTCTAAGAAGGAGAGAAGGAGAGAAAGCACAGATGGAAATTGAAAAGGGGATATGCAAAAAAGAAATGCAACATGGCTAGGATGAGATATGACATCTTTGGACTCTTAATACGTCAGCAAGTAGCCTGTGAATCTTTTGATGAGATTAAGAATTAAGGAACTGAAGGTCCTTGTTAAGAGCTCTGTTTTTCTCTTAAAATTATATTTATCACATCATGAATTATAGGTTCTCTTGGTCTCTTTTGGCTCCTGTATTCATTCATTCATTTTCTCTCTCTCTCTCTCTCTCTCTCTCTCTCTCTCTCTCTCTGTATAAACTCAATTCTTGCCGAATGTATTTAGAAGTTTGAAAATTTCTTTTCTAGTAATACTTGCAATCAGTGAATAGATCCTTTGTTATCTATTTTCTGCAATCAACTGTTTTATGGCTAGTAATTTTGATTGTTTCATTATTTTATTATTAAGTTATGAACGTTCCACAGAGTCTTCTTTAGCTCCCCAAAAATAGAATTAGAAAAACAAACTGTAATGTATATTTTACAGACGCTTTAACAAAGTGAAAATCATCCTTCCAAGAACAAACACAAATGTGTTTAGTTGGTTTTTTAAATAGTCCCTCCACACCAGACATTGTCTCAAGGTGACTTTAAAAACAACTGAAATGCTCATTAAATATTGCTGAATATGCTTCTTGGCCTTCCACAATGCCAGAAAATATCTTGAATGCCAAAGATAACATTGCATAGCAATTATACTGCTATCACACTATTCATAGCATAATTTTAGATACCATCAAAATGATAATCATAGTGATGCTTGTAGTAATTTTCAGCAGGTTTCTCACACATATATGGCCAGTAGGAATCTTACACGCTGAGATCATATCCTTTTCCTAACTTTCTTTGCTAATTATATTGCTGTTATCTATCATAACCCCAGGGTATATATAAGTCTGCATGTTCAGGTAGTGAATATATACTCTGGAGGAAGCATGAGAATGGAGAAGGTGAAGATAGGAAAGATGTGACCTCAGATACTGCTTAAAGAACATCTTATTTGGAGAGCTTGCTGGAACTCTGGCTCTATTTTGAACTGAAGCATTGGGACTGTTTAGCCCTCTACATCTTAGATCAGGGGTATCAAACTCAATTTCATTGAGGGCCACATCAGGGTTTTGTTTGACCTTGGTGGGGTGAGTGGGCGTGGCCAGGGTGGGTGTGACCAGTTCGACATCACTCGTGTCGGGGGTGCCTGTGGTGGCCTGTTTGCTCTGTTTTCACTGGCAGAGAGTTGCAAGAGGCTGTCGCAGCCGAAAATGGAGCTGGGGGGGGGGCTGCACATAGCCATCCCGAACTCTGTTTTCACTGGCAGAGGCATTGTGGGCCTCACTATTTCCAGGATGGCCCATGGGCCAGATCTAAGCACATTGCAGATCGGATCCAGCCCACGGGCCTTGAGTTCGACATCCCTGCCTTAGATGGAAGGTTGGAGGGATGAGCAAATAAAATTGAGTTTCTCTGTTTTAATTTTGCAAGAGCTGGGAACTGGTACACTTTTTCAGCTTACTCTTTTAAAGTCTCACCTCAGAAAAAGAGAAGCAAGGTCTATAAGGAATGCCTCCTCAACTCTCACTAGCTTTCTTCCTGTAGCTAACTCATCCTCAAAGGATCAAATTGTCACCAGCTATCAAGCAATATAATAATATTGAAACTGTCCTGTTGGACCAGAAAAAGGTTTATTGAATTCTCAAATGACACAATAAGATGCTTCTGTCCAATTTTGCCATTTGAGATTATAAGCATCTGGAAAAGTGTGTATCAAAGCCTCTTCATGAGACACAAATTTAAAAAATGAGTAAGATATTGCAGAAATGGCATGCTCCAGAATCCAGTGCCTTCATTAATCCATTGGGTGGTTTTAACTTGACTCAGCATTCTATCTTGTCCAACATTTCTACTACGATAACAAGTAATTTTCGTTATTATTATTTTAAAATCCTTTGGCTGCCACATCTAATGTGAGCTGTCAAACCCACTCAAACAAGCAGAACAGTCATGCCAAAGAACATGTTAATCTATTCCAATGGATGCTTTTCACACTTTAATTAAAATGACAGGCAAAGCATCTTTGTGACATTTTTGTGTTTATGGGATTTTAGTATGTCTTGTTACGTACAACCCATCAGCATTGTGATGAATAGGAAGCATTTGGAGTGGGCAGGCAACATCCTACATGAAGAAAAACTTAACTAATCATTTAGTCCCTTTCAAATACAGGCTCAAATACATTTTTTAGACTTAATTAAAACTTAAAAATGTGGTTTATTTCCATTGAGAGTACCAGCCACATTACAGGTAGTCTTCGCTTACCAAGTGCTTATTTAACAACTATTCAACTTTGACAGGGATGGAAAGGGAGATTTACAGCTGCTCTTCACACTTGCAACTTGTCACAGCATTCTGCAGTTACATGATTGTCATTTACAACTTTCATGGCTGGATTCTGACAAGGAAAGCCATTTGTGAAACTGGCAAGAAGTCACAAGTTGCAGTCATTTGACCATACCTCTTCACTTAATGACCAGAGTTAGAAGTCATGCTGTAAGTTGAGCAAAGTTGTGTGATGTTTCACTTTATGGCTTTATTGCTTACCAATGGAGTTGGCTGTGCCAGACTTTTTTTTTTTACTTAACAGTTGCAGACTTTTTTTTTAGGCCATAACTCATAAAACACAACACTTTTTAGGATGAACAAGAACAACTTGTGTTGGACAATATTGCTAAGTGAACTGGCCAAATTAAACATTTGGTTGGGGTTAAGAAGGGGCTTTCACAAAATTTAGTTCAATTAAGTTACCTATTTCTAGTTCACCAACCCAAAGAATTAACTTCTTTAAGAAAGTTAATGCTAATTTCTTTTTAATGCCAATTTAAGGGTTTCACTGAAACAAAAACTGCCTTGTACTTTGCTGTGCTACTGATGAAGTGTAAGCAAACATTTTAAAAGTTACTTTCTGCAAGAAACATATAGTAGAGTGCAACACACTAGTTTTTCAGCTGCATCAACTAATCTGTGTTTTGTTGCTTCTCAGATATAAAAAGGAAGCAAACATCTCGTAAGCAAGCACTATAGTTACCAAAGACAGAACAGCCAAATATTACAAAAGGAAATGGAAGAATTGGGGTTTCACTTTTTTTTCTTTCTGAATTGACTTTATTAAAAAAATTTCACAGAGAATCTTCACTGGGGCAGGAGAATGAGTACTATAAATCAAACATTATGTAAAGTACCCTGTCATCCAAGTTAATGACATAAAATGGACTTTTGCTGTTTGGTAAAATAAATGGATAGGAAGAAAAAAAAAGAAATACGGGCCCAGAATTACAATGAAAATCCTCTTTTCAGTATGTGTCCTCTTTTCAATATGTTCAGAGGAAACTTTGAAAGATGCCAAACAGGACAAGAGAGAGAAGTATCCAGTAATTCCAGAAAGAGAAAAAAATATCTTTATGTGTTCAGAGATATTGTCCAAAACTGGATTTAGTCCAGTTATTGGGAACAGACGATGCTATGTTCTGTTGATATACGTTAAATAAAAGATAGGGGAGGAAATACAAGAATAGTTTGTTTATACTTCAGTAGTTCTGGGCAGAATCTGTAGCTCTGAGGTTATTAGCACTAGGTTTTTAGCATGAAATAAATCAAAACACATCACTTCCGGCTGGGGATTTGTTCTGGAAAGATAAAACAAATGTGCTCCAAGGGCAGTTTAGCCTCTAGTGACTTCAGGCATCTGCCACATAGTTTTCCTAGGAAAATTTAAATGAGGTTTTCCATGGGGTCTATTTTTTCCAAATTAAGCTACATCCCTAAGATTTTCTGATGGTCTCCCATCTTTATACTAATCAGGTATGATTCTGCTTTACTTTTCACAACAAACCAAAGATAACAATAGCACTTAGATTTATATACAGCTTCATAGTGCTTTATGTTGCCCCAATAACCTGGACCCTCATTTAACTGACATGGGAAGGATAGAAAGCTGAGTCAACGCTGAGCCAGTCAGGACTGAACTGCTGGCAGTCAACAGAATTAGGCTGCAATATTGCATTCTAACTACTGTATCACTGAGTCTCTTACATTTAAAGTTTGGAACTACCACCTAGCAAGGTGCAGTAAAGCATAATTGAAGGAGTGACCAGCATAAGTTAGCTAATTCAGGTTGTAATTCTTAATCAGAAATAAGAAACCCTTTCTTTTTTATGCTTCAATTTCCTTTAGTCTGTCCATACAGATCCTTCAGTAGCCCAACACATCCACAGGGCATCAGGTTAGGGAAGCATTAGCTTAGAGTATTCGTATTAGCTCAGGAGGGATTGTTGGCTCTGCTGTCAATATAAAAAAAGGATCCAAATGCCAATTTCAAAACAAGCCAAGTCTACATTCTGATTGCAAAATTGCTGAGCACAAGAACCAGGCCAATAACAGAATTTGCAGTAAATCCGTTGATGTATTAGATGTTGTGGAAATATCTAATTACTGTAACATACACAAAAGTTGAAACAGTCAATGAAAAGTATGAAAGAAACAGAAAATCAATGTGAACTGCATCTTGCAGCTCCACTTCCATGCACAGAACTGAAATCTGATTCTTTGATTTGTGAGTTTTGATGGCTTCTAGTCAATTAATTCAAAGGGCCAATAGCCAACATGAATCTGACAGAGTCCTAATGAAGCATTATTTGTACTATAAGGATAAATGGAGAAAGCTACAATGAGCTATCTTACAGAGTTACGGAGAACTTTAGTTTATGAAATTGGCTTGCTTTTCCTTAACCATTGATAAGGTTAGAGAAGAGTTAAAATGTGGTTACTTCAAAGAAGGAAGATTAATGGAATTGGAATCAAGAGATGGGATAATCCAAATCCTCTCTGACGCTGGGGTGGGGTTTAAGCTTTTGAGAAGGCAATTATCCCTTTAAAACTACAAAGAATCTCAGGGTAACTTAGCTTGGAGGACACAGAAGGGCTTCATCTATGAAGCAATGTTAACATGAAAGTCTACTGGTTTTGCCATCTGTAATTGTATAGAGTGGTAGAAGCACTTCAGTTGTGCTGAAACGGCGATTTCCGTTCATACTCTAAACTTATATGATACAGAAGCCTATATCTGCTGAAATCACCAAGGACATTGCTTGCTTTTGGGAGGGAAAAGTAAGCTTGTTCTGCTTACTTTTGGGAGGGATATTTTTATCCTACCTTTTTTCTACATACAACTCAAGGCAGCAAACATACCAATATTCCTCCCTCCTATTTTCCACACAACAACCACCCTGTGAGTTGGGCTGAGAGAAAGTGACTGGCCCAAAGTCACCCAGCTGGTGACTGTGCCTATGGCACAGTCGCCCGGTTTTTATCCCAGAACTTTAACCATTACACCAAACTGGCTTGTGCATCACACATATGCGTTACGTACTTGGAAGCACATTGAATTTTTTTTTTCAAAAATGCATATTATGCTGTTCCCCAAAGATACTGTTTTAAAATAAAGGATGCTCACAGACTAATTTGCAACAAAACTACGTTACTATCATTGTGTGAAAGCAGTATGATTAAGAATTGCCAAACCTTTAAAACCACAGCAGAAAATGAAGAATGATCAGGATTAAATGAAGATACTAAAGAAATAGGAGAGAATGTATGAATTTGAAAAGATCTTTGCCATGTGGCTGAGCAGGAATAATAATATAACTAGGGATATCTCTCTAGGGTAATGCTACAAAGGGTTATTATAAACACGCTTGTTTACAATGGACAAAGTTCTAATATCATATTCAACCATGAATAACTACTTTGAACTCTACTTTGCAGTTGTCTAAGGAGGGGCTTACAGAGAGTCTGGCCGATGTCATCTGGGCTGAGTTCGATCCTGTTTCTGAGGATGAGGTGGACAGGATTATGCGACAACTGAATTCCACCACATGTTTATTGGACTCGTGTCCTTCCTGGATGGTGCATGCCTCCAGGGAGACCACGTGCGGCTGGCTCCGGGCAGTTGTCAATGCTTCGCTGAGGGAGGAGTCCTTTCCTACCACCTTGAAAGAGGCGGTGGTGAGGCCCCTCCTGAAGAAGCCTGCTCTGGACCCAGCTGTTTTAAACAACTTCCATCCAGTCTCCAACCTTCGCTTTTTGGTGAAGGTTGTTGAGAGTGTGGTGGCTCAGCAGTTTCCGCTTTTCCTGGAGGAAGCGGACTATGTAGATCCGTATCAGTCGGGCTTCCGGCCCGGGTTCAGCACGGAGGTGGCATTGGTTGTGCTGATGTATGATCTCTCGAGGGCACGGGACAGGGGATTTTCCTCTGTCCTAGTCCTATTGGATCTCTCAGTGGCCTTTGATACCATCAACCATGGTATCTTATTGCGGCGACTCGGGGGGTTGGGAGTGGGGGGCACTGTTTTGCAGTGGTTCTCCTCCTACCTCTCGGGGTGTTCGCAATCGGTGTTGGTGGGAGGGCAGAGGTCGGCCCCAAGGGCACTCACTTGTGGGGTTCCTCAGGGGTCGGTCCTCTCTCCCCTCCTGTTCAACATCTATATGAAGCCTCTGGAGGAGATCATCCATGGTTTTGGGGTGAGTTATCACCAGTACGCTGATGATACCCAGTTATATATCTCCACCCCAAGTCAAATCAGTGATGCCCTCTCTGTGATGACCCGGTGTCTAGATGTGGTATGGATCTAGATGGGCAGGAACGGACTACAGCTCAATCCGGCCAAGACTGAGTGGTTGTGCGTACAGGCATCTTGGCCCAGTCAATTGATTCCATCTTTGGTGATAGGGGGAGAGGTGTTGCCCCCTGTGGACAGGGCTCGGAACCTGGGGGTCCTCCTGGATTCACGGCTTAGTTTGGAGGAGCAGGTGAGGGCCGTGACCAGGGGGGCTTTTGCCCAGGTCCGACTGGTTCGCCAGTTGAGCCCATATCTGGACCGAGATGCCCTTTGCATGATCACTCATGCACTTGTGACGTCCCGACTTGACTATTGCAATGCTCTCTATCTAGGACTGCCCTTGCATACCATCTGGAAGTTTCAGCTGGTGCAGAATGCGGCTGCGCGGGTTGTGATGGGTGTTTCCCGATACTCCCATGTTACACCCCTCCTGCGTGAGCTGCATTGGTTGCCGGTTGCCCTCCGGGTGAGATTCAAGGTATTGGTTTTAACATTCAAAGTCCTTTATGATTTGGGTCCAGGGTACTTGCGGGAGCGTCTCCTGCCAACATCAAACACCGACGCCCTGTGCAAGACAGGGACTCGGGTGCCGCCGGCTAGACAATGTCAGCTGGCGGTACCTCGGGAGGGCCTACTCTGTTGGCCCCGCCTTGTGGAATCAACTTCCTTTGGAGTCCGTTTGGCCCCTGATCTCGCTCCTTCTGCATGGTCTGAAGACTTGGCTGTTTGAACAGGCTGGGCTTGACTGACCTCCTGGGGGTTTTTTAATGTATTTTAATGTATTTTTTAAACTATTTTATTGATTGGGCTTGTTAAATTTAATTGTTTTTTATATATTTATTGTTGTGGTGTTTTTATTGTGAGCCGAGTCCTCGAGAGAGGGGCGCATACAAGTCCAATTAAATAAATAAATAAATAAATAAAATATACTGGTAGAAAATGAATATATAACATAAACTGATATGTCGGCCAATTTTTGTAATTAAACTGAACAACATGCCATTTTATGTTGTTCAACATATTCATTTTCTACCAGTTATGAATACATGCAATTTCACTTCCAGATATGAGGGGACACCTTCTCCATGGGAGTATTAATCAGTTTATCATTTTAAATTTCAATAACTTACACTAACCAACAAACAAGATAGAAAGTTAAACCTACCCGTGCCAAAGTCAGTGTCCCTTGTTTGCATGTTTTGCAACGAACCCGGAGTTTCCCAGGTTTCACAGCTTGGCAGAAGCTTTTGCAGAAAACATAAAAACTGCTGTCCTTAGCAGCTTCTGTTGGGAGAAACAGAAATGCAAACCCTTCATTTATTAAGACACCAACATTTCATTGTGTAAGTACGTGTATATGTAATAAAAACTAAGAAACAAATGAAAATCCACATATAGAATACCAGAATGACATTTTTTCTATTCTGGATAGCAACAAATCAAAATCAAATACATTGGATTTTATTTGGAAAAGGATAATCATTTAGGTATTTGTGTATGTTCCGTAACACAGCAATTCTACATCCGTTCTTCCTGCTTCCACCACTCTTTCTAGTCCACCAGAAAAGTTAAACCCTCTCCATCTGGCAAAAGTGGATATTATTATTAGACATATATATTAAATTGCTTCTCTCTCCATTGGGTGATTGAAGCAATATACAGAAATCAGATAAAAGCAGCAGTAACATAAAATACATAATATGCCAAAATCAAACAAACACAATCACAGGAATAGGTTAACAAGAGAAGCCAGAATATTCATCACAATGAAAACTGAAAACATCATTTAAGAACATTAAAAAGGTAATGGAACAATATAGTCTACACCAGCTGCCAAACGTATAATAAAAAGGAAGCTAACCTGATTTCTCTCCCTATTGTCTTATTATAGACTTTCAATAATAAACACAGACCTGGGGATGGGAGAGACAGGGAATAGTAGCAGCTATTCAGACTACCAGTGAAAGGTAAGCCATAAACTTTGCTGCTAAATCCGTAAGGAATTCTTTCCTTTATCTTAAAAACACATGGAAACTGCAACTCCTGAGGGAAAATATTTAAATGATAAAAGCAAATAGTTGTGCATCTTTATTATAAAACTAAGGTGTGTCACTTCACCACTTTCCAGTAAAGTGCCCACTCTCTGGCTGTGATTCAAATTTATATTTTGTGTCTCTATTTCATGTAACAAAAAATTATATACCATCAAGTCCCAAGCGGCTTGTAAAAATGTGAGATTAGATAACTCAAACATCAATCTATCCATACAGGAACTGTTTATAGGAGAAAATTCACAAACCCTGCTCCCCTAGATAAAATGTGTGAAGCAGCATTAAGCATCTTTTTTGGGCATCTTTGTAAAGAGCTGAAAATAGATCTGCTTGACATTTTCAACCTATCAGGAGTAACATAAGAGGGGAATACCCCAAGACAGGAACTAACCATTACTCTTGTACTCCAGAGATGAGCAGGACAGAACCAAAATGGGCCTGATAAGAGTTGAGATTTTTAGTTAGTGACATGGGTAGTTTCTACATCAATTAAGAACAGTCATTTGGCCCTTGGGGAAAAAAAAATCTGGATTACTGAAGGGCGGGGGAGGAAAATATGCACAGATCTTTATACACATAGCTGTTTAGATTTTGAAGAGCTGTATTCCACCACATCCCAAAAGTGTTAGAGAAGATAGCTTGAGAAATAAGCAATTTCATATGAGAAAGAGATGATCCAACAAATATTTAAGACAACAAAGAGAACAATATTTGTTGGAGTTGTTTTGTATTTTCCTTCATGATTGCATTAGCAGTCTGGCTTTGTTCCTCTTATTTGTTCCTCCTATAACAAACAGACTGCCCAAAGCGCCAAACTAGTCTGCTCTTTTGATCACAGATTAATTAGCACTTATTGGTTGTAGAGAAATCACTCCTAGGCTGAAGTCAAGCTTTAAACAAAAGCAAAGTCCCACTCATAAAAACATTGTACTGACTGGAACAGCTTTTTTCAGTGACAGAAGTCTGCAACAGTATAGCTGCTTTGTTGATAAGCACTGATTTAGTATTAATTTCAATGCTGCAGAAAACAAAATAAAAATAAACCATCTTTACCAATCAGGTTTACAATTACAAGCTTAAGGGACAGAGTACTATGGAGAATCAATGTTCTGCCTATGTGACTGCTAGGAGTTGAAAATGACTTGATGGCACATCATTTATGAAGGAAAGAAAAAAAAAGGGCAAAGGAAAGAAAAGCTTTATGCACCAGTTCATAGTTTCAACTCTCATTTGGCTATAGTCAAGGACCTTCTTGTGGCCTGACCATTAGTGTTCCTTCTACCAAATCATGTGGTTTTGACCTGCCTCACTTTGTCTGGTTGAAATCGAACAGAATTAGGTGTGATACTGGAAGATATGCCTCTGCCCTCTATCAATGGGGATGGAAAGATTCCCCTTGTTGCAATTGTGTTGATATGCAAACTATTAAACATATTGTGCAAGATTGCCCATGCTGTGTGTTTTCTGGTTTCGTAGAAGATCTGCATGAAGCAGTGCCAGAAGTGATCATCTGGATAGCTGAATTGGACATCCAGTTACAAGATCACACTCCCATAGAAGTTTTACTTATACTTACGTGGATTGGGTATATATGCTTATTTTTCTTCAGTCAAATTCTCATCATATGCTAACTAATAACAATTTCAACCTGTATCTGTCATAAAATCAGCACCTCTTTCATGCTAGAAACTCTGGTTTTAAACACTGCAATAGCTTTTTGTACCATAGAAACTGACTTCTTTAATAGGAGTATTAAAGTAACCTATAGTAGAAGGAATTAAAGTATGAATGAACACATCGAGTCAACTAAATATAATCCTGGAGAGAATGGAAAGAGAAGCAATTTTAGAAGGAAGGAATAGGGAATAATTGGGCAGGAAATTTTGGTTAACTTGCATAAGTCATCCTGGCCATTAACTAGGCTCATTTTCTTGCTGGCTGGAGAATTTTGGGAATTGAAATCTAAAGTTGCTGAGGTTGAGAAGTACTGCTTTAAAGACCTTACTTGCTCAAAGTCATTCAAAAATATTGAAAGTTGGCTCTATTTAATTTAGCACAGCAGAAATATGCAGGGATCACACTTGTGTAGATTGAAAGTTGTCAAGCTACCCAAATGTTAATTTACTTTCTTAATGAAAAGGCAATCTTTCAACATTAAATACAGAATGAAAAAGAAAAGTTGACAAGTTACAGATTTTTCAATTTACTGGACTAATTTAAAACATGATGGCATTAAATATTTGAATGGTAAGTTCCCATAAGCCAATTCAGAGTTACTGTAATTAATTTACCTGCAGCACAGAATGTAAACAACATTTATGATAGCCAGAGTTTGAAAGGAGTTGTTTGTTTTATTCGAGAGCCATAAAAACTGCCTTTACCGTAATCATTTCTGTTATATAGCAATAGCACTTAGACTTGCATACTGCTTCATAGTGCTTTACAGCCCTCTCTAAGCAGTTTACAGAATCATCATATTGCCCCCAACAATCTGGGTCCTCATTTACTGACTTTGAGGATGGAAGGCTGAGTCAACCTTGAGCTGGTGGGAATCGAACTGCTGGCAGTCAGCAGAGTTAGCCTGCAATTCTGCATTCTAACTGTCCCACCATGGCTCTTTCAAAGTCATTTGAAGAAATGTAAAACCACTTGCCAAATTTATTTTATTTATTTATTTTATTTATTAGATTTATATCCCGCCTCTCTTCCCCCATCAGGGGAACTCGAGGCAGCGTACAACAAAATTTAAAAACATAACCTATACAATATAAAAACCAAAAATCACATTCATATCATTCAGCCATACCAGAGGGGGAAAAAAAAGATCTCAGTTCAATAGACTTTTTTGTTCTGGAAAGGAAAAACATTCCAACTAAAAAACTAGTAATTGCAGTACTTCAGCATCCTTAAGTAATGTTGAAAAGCTAAGAAGGGTTAAACCTGGCTGGTCTAGTATGGGAGACCAACAGGAAAAAGTCCTGGTTATAAGCTGAAAAGTTGAAAAAAAAATCTTGTGAGAAGGAAACTGTTGCCAGAAACTGAGCAAAATATGAAGAAAACTCTATCTTTTAAAGAAACCTTCTTGCGTTACACACATCCCTTTTGCATTTGAAAACCATAATCTGATTGCAAAAATATCAATGGCAATTATCACGCAAAAGATATCCAGAGTTGTGTAACTATTCTCTCAAGGCCACAGGTAGCTTACCAAAGCTTTGGGTACATCCCAGTTGTTAAATTATTAAAGTGACTAAAATGAAATCATTTAAATACATAACATCATTTGTGATTTTAATTGTTGACATGACTAATCCTCCTGGTTTTGTTCCAAGTAGTAAATGCGATGATGCACATATAACGATGAATTTATTCTTTGCGACAGTAGCTCTCCTCTTGCAATGCCAGCACTGGATACTGATAGTGACTGTAAAATTAGGGCAAGAAAGCAGTATGAAAGCCAGAAATCCATATGCGTGCTGCTAGAAACAGCAGGAGTTGCGCATACAGTACTTTCTACTTACTATGCCTCATAAAAAGATGCACAAAAAAACCACTCTGTCTAGCAATAGCAGTAGCACCTAGACTTATATACTGTTTCATAGTCCTTTACAGCACTCTCTAACCAGTTTACAGAATCAGCATATAGTTCCCAACAATCTGGGTTTCATTTTACCAACCGCGGAAGGATGGAAGGATGAATCAACCTTGAGCTTGTTAGGATCGAACTTCTGGCAATGGGCAGAGTTAGCCTGCAAAACTGCATTCTAACCACTGCCAAGCCTCAATACTATTAATCTCCTTCATGAATCCTATCACAAAGCCATCACAAGCACTAAACTTAGCATAAGGAAAATAAATAAATAAAGTATGCCTAGAATAGTGCTAATAAGCAGCCCAGTGCAAAGATGTGGACTAATTTGCCAGTTGTCTTACCTGACACAATTTTTCAATGCGCCACAGGAGGTGCCCCCAGATCTTTCAGAACGAAGTAAATGGCCATTTGCATCAACCTGTCTGCTGCTTTATGCAGATTGGCTGATAGCAATCTTAAACTTCTGTAGACACATTATTGGGTTTCTGTAGAGAGCAATATCACCAGTCATGAGAACAAGAGGCAATCAGAATAAATTAAAAGAATATGAACGTATTGTGCCTCACTAGCAACACAACTCCTAATCTAACAATAGCAGTCCCTGTTCCCCTCGAATAGTCAAGACTAATTTAGCACAAACAGCCTTGATTAAGATTATCTCCCTTTGTTTTCAGGGGCTAAAAGAGGTGAAAATAAATCTGCCTCAAACACAACATCAACTCTGAAGTAGTATTAATACAAAAAAAATCGTAATTAAGGCACAGCGCCGGCAATCACTCAAATTGCAGCAGTATCACCCTTACAACCTTGTCTTCCCTGTTCAATCAAGCACTCTAAGGCTTTCATAGAGATTTCCATTAACAGTTTATAGCACTGGCATGCTGTTAAAATGTGCAGATATGGCAACTGTTGATTAAAACATTAAGGTCCAACTTTTACAGCAAAGGCATGGTGCTAAATATGTGGACATGCATATATACCCAAGGAAATGAGCCATTTCAAAAGTTTTTGTCCATGTTTTTTTTTCTTCCTACAGGAAAAATGTAATTATTGGTGTTAATCAGGATTTGCTTGGCAAATACATGCTAACATTATGGGACGATATGTGTCTCATGCATAATCATAAACAGGATTGGCCTTTGAAAGATCTTGGTGCGATTAAATATAACAAATGGCAACAGGAGGTACATGGCTAGATTCTTTTATAACCTGATGCACATTCCATTTATAGAAAAATAACTGCCAATTCTGGTTATATCATCTTTGTATGGTTACTATAAAGCACAAGGCCATGAAAACGTGAAGCCACTGAGTTGGAATGAATTTGCTGCAGCTAACTATGTCAGAATCTTAATGTTCCACCTCTTTTCAAGTAAACCACCATAGTATTAAATCTCTATGTTTCCAATCTCAAACTTCATTAAACTTTGGATAACTGTTTTCGTTGTTTAAAGTGGCTTAAGTGGTCTTCCTCAATATGGTGGTTCCAAAGATAAATCAGATGACTGCTGTAATTGTCATCAAGTTTCATCTGATCTTCAAAACTTTCACCCATCTTCCATCATACAACTTCCAACATACAGAGATAATTGCCATCTTGAAGTTTTTATCCCATCCGAGCCTATGGAGACCCTGACAGTGACAGTCGTCTTATGGGATCTAGCAAGAATGTCTTCTCATTGATGGTTTTCCTCCTGAGGAATGATTTCTCCCAGAGATTGCTCCCACCCTTCTGACAAACTACTAAAGCATTAATTCCTAGGCCTTGGATTAAATAGTGGATGAGCCTCTTTGATTTGTTTTGATTCTACCTTCTCTCTCTCTCTCCCTCCCTCCCCCTCCTCTCTCTATATATATGTTTTCGTAGATACACCAGGACCTGCATACACACACACACACACACACACACACACACACACTAGAGGTGGTATTCAGCAGGTTCTGACCAGTTCCGGAGAACCGGTAGCGGAAATTTTGAGTAGTTCGGAGAACCAGCAAATACCACCTCTGCCTGGAGATTTTACAGTATCCTTCCCTGCCACACCCACCAAGCCACGCCCACAGAACCGGTAGTAAAAAAATTTGAATCCCATCACTGACACACACACACATACACACACACAGAGTCACTATGAAATTGGGTGGCCTTGAAACTGAAATAATAAATCCAATTTAAAATAGCTAAGTTTTGAACTCTTTGGTTTTGAACTCTTTTGTTTACATTACTAACTTCCTTGGGGGCCACTAATGGAATTGGATTGTTTAACATCCCTAGGTAAATCAACACCATATGCCACCCATAGCAAATGATGGATTAAAAAACAGCATTTATATTAATACATTTTTTCATGATTGGATTAATGGTAGGACATTAAAATGGAAACACAATTTTAGTATTTGTGCTAGTATTTATAGAAAGAAAAATTATTACTTAAGAGTTCTAAGGGAACACTTGGATTTATGCAATGATTTCTAATTCTAGCAGACAGCAAAAGAGACAGAACAGATTAAAAAGAAAAAGCTGCATTAATTCAAATGAGATAACTTATTTATCCTATTTATCAAATAATATATTTATAATTTATTTATATGCCACCTTTGAAGTACAGTGGAGGAGGGCTTAGCATTTGGATAGTATCAATTAACTAGAAAAACTGATGATTTTTATTCTGATTTCCCTCCTACTACAATTGAATCTTGTGTTGACCAGAGCCCGGGCTGCATGTGGTAGAACCACTGCAAATAGGAAAAAACAACATTGCAGCTCAGAGATGGAATGGATGGCAATGTAGACGGGGGACAAGTGAGAGAGTGTGGAAACACGAGGAAGAAGGAATAGGTACGGTCTGGTTATATAAGGAGTTATAAGTGTTCAGAGTTTGCATCATTTTGGTAACAGGGCATATTCAAGGATGCTATATGCTATGTCGTATATCTTAAACATAATGTAAATATTTCTGAAAAAAGTGTATGTGATTTAATATTGGCATCTTATGAAAAATACCTTTTCAATGTATTTGTGATTATGTTTCTCCAGCCTGAAATTAACAGCTGATTTCTGACACTTATGATTAATGTCTTTTTCAAATCCAATTGCTGATCCAAATTACTTCCAACTGCTTACATTCCTCTGCTGACAAATTTTGAATTTGACCCAAGCGATTTTGTAGACAGCAATGTTTTTGAGCAGTTTGAAACAAAAGAATGTGAATTTGTCAATATGCAATGTTGTACACAATACAAGAAACTATTATATTTCACTGGCCTTATTTTTTTTTTAATCCAGCCATCTGACAAGAATTGCATCCGTTGGCAATTATCCAAAGAAACAGAAGGAGAAAGTGAGGAAACACCATCTGAGGACATTTTGTATTACTTTTTTTACATGGGATTTTTCAAAATCTCTTTAGAAAATTTATTTGGGGAATTGCTTAGTAGTATTTAAACTACATGCAGAGAACTCGATCAGCCTAACCTGAGATTATGATCTTCAAATAGTCACTTTCTCTAGTAGAAATCCTAATAGAAGTCACTTTCCCTAGTAGAAATCTTTAAACTGGTAGAAATCATGGGGCCTATCATTTAAAGAAAAATATGAGAACACTCAAGCTTTCAGTATCAATTAGGCTCTCAGCCTAAAATGTTAGTTTATAGTGCAGCAAAACAAAGTAAGATTGCAATATCAGAGAATCGCCAATACAGTGAAAACTTAAATATTGTGTTTTGTGAGACATATCAAGAAATATAAATCTGAGGACAGCTGAAGAAGCTTCTTAGATGAGAACTTAAACATCTTCAAGGAAAAAAAACCCCAATATCAGTCAGAATATCAATCAGAATAGAGTTGCAAGGCGTCTTGGAGGTCTTCTAGTCCAGCCCCCAGCTCAAGCAGGAAATACTATACCTTTGATGACCCAGGGTGGGATACAAAATAAACACAGTCACAGAAAACAGGTGAAGCCCCTTTTATTCCTTCACTTTGCTTCCAAACTCTGAATATCTTTGACAGAAGACAAAAAAACTCCCACACAGTTACATGAAGACGGAAACAAGCAACACAAACCAGGCAAGATAAGGGCTGGAGGATGTCCACAGGTAACACACACTGGGAAGGACGCCAAACTCAGAGAGGAACTATAAACTAGAGATATTTACCTGCTTTGTTTCCAGCATTTGCCAACTCTTATTCAGTTGTCACACCTGCAGCCCATGAAGAGGATCAAGGCCCTCTCTTCCCGAGGAGACCATGTCTCTCCCTTATCCTCTCCTCTCTGCGTGCCCTAGGATGGATGGGGATGGACCTGGGTCCTCCTCTGACTGCTCAGCCGGCCTCTGCCCTTCCCCAGCCTCCTCCACAACTCCGGAGCCACACCTCCACTCCCTGTCAGCTGTTCCTCCTTTCCCTCCAAGTCAGTCTCCACCAGGGGCATGACAATACCTGTGATGGCGAACCTATGGCACACATGCTGGAAGTGGCATGCAAAGCCATCTCTCCAGGCATGCCAGCTGTTGCCCATTGCTCTTCCGGGTTCCAGTGCATGCATGGGCACCAGCCAGATGGTCTTCACACACGCGGGAGCACCAGAAACCAGAAGAACAGCTCCAGTGGAACAGCTTGCCTTCAGGATTTCCAGTGCACACATGTGCCCCCGCCAATTGGCCTTCACACATGCATGCACCCCAGAAACCAAAAGACGAGGTGGTTGGTGCGCATGTGCATGCTGGAAACCAGAAGTTCAGCTTCCCAGCATGTGCATGCATGCCGGGAGCTGCTCTTCCAGCTTCTGGCGCTCCCGCGTGCACACACCAGGAAGCTGCTCTTCTGGTTTCCGGTGCTCCTCCCCCCGCACATGCCCGCGCTCCCATTTCAGCACTCGGTGCCAAAAGGTTCGCCAACACTGCACTATACCATTTAAGACAAGTGGCTGTCCAGTCTTTTCTTTAAAAACCCCAGTGATGAAGCATCCACAACTTCTGAAGGCAAGCTGTTCCACTGGTTAATTGTCCTGTTAGGAAGTTTCTCAATTCCAGACTGCTTCTCTCCTTGATTAGTTTTCATCCATTGTTTCTTGTCCTGCCCTCTGGTGCTTTGGAAAATGAATTGACCCCCCTCCTCTTTGCGGCAGCATTTCAAATACTGGAATGCTGCTATCATGTCCCTCCACTCATTCTTTTCTCTAGACTAGCCAAACCCAAAACAAAGTCCAGTTACCTTTTGAAAAAGCACTTTTGGAATGACCTGGATGACTGAGAATCTCCAGACATTAAGCAATGTTCCCTAAACTGTATAAAATAAACTGGAATTAAGAAAAGGTTTTCATATTACTTCCCCTGAAAAATATTACATATATTATATTGTTAAATATTACATTTTCACAATCAGGTTTACTATTAAGAAAATTTATTTATTTATTTATTTATTTATTTATTTATTTATTTATTTATTTATTTATTTATTCGACTTGTATGCCGCCCCCTCTCCAAAAGGAGTTGGGGCAGCTCACAGATAAAAACAATACAATAAGTTAAATTAACTAAAATGGAATTAAATTACAGCAAGCCGAATTAGACTAAAAAACCCGTAATAAATAAAAAACCCATTCCCCAAGGAGTCAGCACAGCCCAGCCTGTTCAAACAACCAGGTTTTTAGGTCGTGACGGAAGGTGCGGAGGTCAGGGGCCAAGCAGAGCCCCAGAGGTAGTATGAAATCCTTCATTCAGTATTCCATATTTATTAACACTAAATAACTTGCCTATCTAAAAAGTATATGGTACTTCTTTTAAGCAATTGATATGGTTTCAATATTTTGGTTTCTGATTGTTCATCTTTCATTAATCCCAGGTATCTCACCCAGGGCTGGTGAGATAACATTCAACTTTCTAAAAGAAATAAAATTGGCATTGCTGATTGAGTATCCATTTTACTATATCAATATCTTGTTTTTACAACTTCTTAGACTAATATTAATAAAAATAATGAGAAGTGACAAGTGATTTCCCAGTCTATTTATTTGCAATCTTATTGCATTCCTAAATTGTACTTCATGCATTATGATCTTTCATGGAACTTTGCATAACAATTTGCATTTTACTCCCAATAGTACAAGACACAGAAATACAGACTCCGTGTTTAGACTACAGCAAAATAAAATGCACTTTGGGCAGTTGCGTAACCAATGGATCTAGTGAGGAATAAACTGATAACCTTATACCGTGCATATCAAATATTTGCTGGTATATGTTTAAAGTTGATTTAATGAAACTGATTTCTCATCCAAAAAATGCTGACATAAAGCCAAAGTAAAAAAAAATGATGCTCTGAGTAGGAAATAAATACATTTTTTTCCTAATATGCCAGAATAATATGACTTATTATCTTCTTTGGAAGCCAACTTAAAAACATCAACATTCTATAGATATTCAATATTCTAGCAACCAATATTAGTGTTGTTATGAATATACAAGTATTTGTATTAATATATCATGCTTAGAATCTCTTTATGTGGAATTAGAAAAGTCATATATAAAGTCAAACATTATGCCTACTTAATTATTAATCTTCCATTTACAATGCAGAAGTGGTGTACACTATATCAGCTCAATGCAGTTACCTGCATGCCACACACCTTGAATCTTATACACTATAACAGATAGAACTAAGCCATATGCATGAAGAACGGCATATGAACAGAATCATTCATTAATCATGCTTCCTCTTTTCCTACCTTGCTCTATTAGAATTATTATTATATTAGCCTGATCTATACCCCACAGACATAATTCACCCTACTTCCTTCTTACGTAGACAGCATCATGTATTTTCTCAAATTTCTTATCATGCAGAAATTTCCTCATGGCTATATGAGTACAATTAAAGTTGCATTCTATTCACATGTTCAGTTTTGGGGGTTTGGCAAGAGAAAAACATAGCAATTAATTATTTTAATAATAAAAATAATATATAAATATAAAATGTAAAAATCAAATGTAAAAATAATGTAAGGTTCTAATGTTCTACATGTTTCCTACATTGATTTTGTGCATTTGTGTTATTGACTCTGCTCGGCTGGGAAAGGATTAAAAACAACAATAAACTTGGAACAATGAATAAGATTCATCAAGACATCAGGGGTAAAGGTGAGGAATAGACACAATTAATCACAGTGCTTCTGGGCAAAACCAAGTCTTTGAGCTGTTTGAGCTGCTCAAGGCCCAAGGTCAAGGCCCATAGTTCTAGAAACTCTAGGCACCATTTTAGTCAATACAATTTTCAGCACTTTTTACTAAGTTTTCCTCTTAACAATCCAAGGAACAACAATTTTCATGAGGAATGAACACTTCTATCCAATATTTTAGTTCCATTCCCATGTTCTACTTCAGAGGTGGTATTCAGCAGGTTCTGACCAGTTCTGGAGAACCGGTAGCGGAAATTTTGAGTAGTTCAGAGAATCGGCAAATACCACCTCTGACTGGCCCTGCCACCATCTATTCTCTGCCTCCTGAGTCCCAGCTGATCGGCGGGGTCTTCTTTTGTTGCCCTGCACAGGAGAATGGAACTGGAAAGCAGGTTAGTGGGGTGGGGAGGGAATGGGATTTTGCAGTAACCTTCCCCAAGGAGTGGGGAGGGAATGGAGATTTTACAGTATCTTTCCCCTGCCACGTCCACCAAGCCACGCCACACCCACCAAGCCACACCTACAGAACCGGTAGTAAAAATTTTGAATCCCACCACTGTTCTACTTCATTGTTTATATTTGTCCAACACCATATTTAAGGCATAGGACTGATAAATAAGAATTAGTAGTTTGGAACTTGGTAATTCCTTCCTCACCACTGACACAACCTCCTTTCTATAAATGATCAAGCTAAGCGATTAAGCTGTTAGACTTAGTACAAATACTTATTTTGCACTTTTTCTTTCTCACTTACTGCAGGTGTCTAAGCTAGATATTGCACGTTCTCAAGCCAAACACTAGCAAGAGGGTACAACTTTAACACTTTGTTGCACAGTGGTCTTTGCTCTGTTGGTATCCAGGTAGGTGTGTTCCACTGTGCCTGCAGTTTAAATACAATTGTTTGTTTCTATACAAAATCCAGATTGTGGGAAGGCTCAATAATGAATAGAAAACCTTTTGCAGGACCCTAAATTAACACACCTCCCCAAATTGTTATTGTCCCATATCCTGCACTTTCTTTAGTAACTCAAAAAGGAACAAACTTAACTATGCAAGCCAATCCTGGCAATCTTTTTAGTATTTTGGACTTGTTCTACAGTTCCTTGATGTGTGACCACAACTGAGCCCAAATTTCCATTTCTAAGCAGTTGTTAAGTGAATGTTTTCCCATTTTAAGACCATTCTTAATTAATTAATTAATGCAATAGATGCAATCTACATAGACTTCTGTAAAGCTTTTGATTCAGTGGTACACGACAAACTACTACTAAAACTAACATCTTATGGTATCTCTGGACACCTGCATAACTGGATAGAAGCATTCCTGTCAAACAGACAACAAATGGTCAAAATTGGGAGCGTCCTATCAAATTCTGTACCTCTCAACAGTGGTGTCCTCCAAGGCAGTGTTCTAGACAAACAAATGGCAACTTCAAATCTCAACAAATAAATGCTCTGTCTTTCATACTGGCAAAAAAGAATCAGAAAATAAAATACAAGCTGAATAGTCAAGACCTTATTGATGATCCAAACTCCGTCAAGGACCTTGGAATATTCATCACTAATGATCTAAGTGCTAGAGCCCACTGTAACTACATAGCCAAGAAGCCATTAAGAGTTGTTAACCTAATACTATGTAGCTTTTTCTCTGGTGATATCACACTACTAACTAGGGCATACAAAACATTTGCTAGACCAATACTCGAATACAGCTCATCAGTCTGGAACCCACATCACGTATCTGATATTAACACAGTTGAGAAAGTCTGGAAATATTTCACAAGAAGAGTTCTACACTCCTCTACTCGTTGCAGAATACCTTATGCCACCAGACTTGAAATTCTAGACCTAGAAAACCTAGAACTAGGTTTTTGGTCCAATCTAAATATAGTTTATAAAATCATACAATGCAATGTCCTACCTGTCAATGAATACTTCAGTTTCAACCATAACAATACAAGAGCACACAATAGATACAAACTCAAAGTTAACTGCACCAAATTTGATTGCAGGAAATACGACTTCAGCAACAGAGTGGTCAATGTCTGGAATACTCTACCTGACTCTGTGGTTTCTTCCCCAAACCCCAAAAACTTTAACCTTAGACTGTCTACTATTGACCTCACCCCTTTCCTAAGAGGTCTGTAGGGGGCGTGCATAAGCGGACCAATGTGCCTACCGTCCCTGTCCTATTGTTTATTTTTATTTTTCTTATATGTATCCATTTCATGTATTCATAACTAAGTTTATACTTATACCTATTATCTTGTAAGCGATGGACAAATCAAATAAATCAAATCAAATCAAATTCTTGCCACAGTTGTAAAATGAATCACTGAAGTTGTTAAGTTACATGATTGTTAAGTGAAGCCTTCCCCACTGACTTTGCTTGTCAGAAGTTCGCAAAAGGTGATCACATGACCTCAGGACACTACAACCATCATAAATACTGTACACCCCAGTTGCCAAATAACCAAATGTTGCTCACGTGACTGCTGGGATGCTATAAGGGTCATAAGTGAGTAAAATGGTCATAAGTTATCTTTTTCAATGCTGTTGTAACTTCTAATTAAATAAATGGTTGTAAGTCGACAACTACCTGTAGGATAATTCAACCCACTCAAGTCATTCAGTGCTGGTTTATTGCGGCCAGAGGTGATCCTAGGATGGAACACTGAAGAAGACTGAAGAACTCTGGGAATCTATATCAAAAGTATATAAACCTATCAGGGTCACCCAAGGGGTGAAAGTCATACCAGCTGCAGACCAAAAGCTAGCAGGAGCCTATAATAGGCAGTAGCAATATAGGAATAAGTTAGAGGCAGATGATCACTTTAATAACAACAGCAAGGACATCAATTCATGCTACATAGGAGAAGGTAACAGGAAACCTTTCCTATATTTTACCAAGAAACCTACAGATGGGCATTGACTTCAATTCTTTTCCATCCCACCACACCCCAAGCAAAGGCAAAGACCATATTTTAAGGCACTGTTGTTACATCTCTCTTTTTTAATCCTGGGAGGCAAAAAAAAAGGAATCTACTCAGAGGCTGGGGTGGAAGCATAATTATGTATATAAGTTTGCATGTTTTCTCCTTAAGCATGGTCAACAAACGACTTAATAGTCTAGGTTTGGTCTTTCATAATATTCTAACTAGGTTTCATGCTGTCTTCATAATCAGGCAGATTGGACTGGGAATTGTCATCAAACATAAATCTGGGGAAGGTTGCCTAAATATTATTAAATATTTCAATCAATTGGTCATAAGAAGCACATAATAATAATGATTCTCAGTAACAGCACTGGGATGAAGGTCATGATATAATATCATAGAGCAGGGGTTTCCAACCTTTTGATCTTTAACTCCCATGGCTGGCTGGGGAATTCTGGGAACTGAAATTCATATGTTTTAAAGTTGTCAAGAATGAACACTCCTGTCATAGATTAAGGAGAAGATTGAGGCTCACACTGTTTGAGGAGAATCTTACATTTATTTAGTTTAATACTGTGTTGAGGACACCACTAGTTAACACTGTGTAAATATTCTGCAGGGTTTTTTTAAAGAAAAAAGACTCCTGGTGGAATTAGATTATGGCAAACCACATAACAAATTATTTGGGGGCGGGGAATGAAAGAGTTTCAAAACCACTATCAAGAGCTTTGAAGAATCATTGCACTAAATAAGTCATATGGGAAACAAAATAAATGCCATGAAGCCTAATGCAGCCTCCACAGAAATTTGGAGCATTAAATTTTATATTAACATATAAATTATTCACAAAAATCTGTAACACTTCCTCGTAAGGGTCAGTGATAAATACTTGATGGAACATAAAAACCATAGACACACTTATAAATTAGTAAGTATGTTATGAATGGTATTATAAACCCTTAATAAATTGTAACGGTGTTAAATATTCATAACAGCTGTCATAGAGGACATCTGCATATCAGTGTATCTATGATGTATCACATGCATTGAAAGACAGATTCACACCACAGCACTAATAAGGAAAGTAAGCAATTGGTTTGGGGGTCTTTCAAGGTTATTTAGAAGAAAGTGAAAGATGTCCACCAATTGGTTAGAATTCTGCACGAAATGATGATGTAGAAATAGTATATGACTAGAAATAGTCTACAAATTATGGAACTTCAGAAGCAGAATCTATTATTAGTCTAAATCCTAGATTTATGAGTTTAATTTTCCAAATCCTATTGATTATTTGATTGTATGCTCAGGCAATAGCAGTGATAATTTTCTGTTATTAATTTTATTAACCAGAACTTACAGCAAAAACCTTCTTTTACCACAGTCAGAATCATATTTGTGTTGTGAACACGTACATGTTTAAGTCAGTTGATACACCCACTCTCAAAAGTCAACAGTGTTTATGTGGTTCTGTGAATGCTGAAAAACCAACCTCAAATCCATAGCACCTATGGTCTAATTCAGGAAAGGAAAGGAAAGATAGATAACTTCTCCTAGCAATGGTCCATGGCAGGGGTCTGCAACCTTAAACACTCAAAGAACCATTTGGACCCATTTCCAACAGAAAACACTGGGAACCAATAATTTAACAACTGGTGTGACTGGGTGGGCGTGGCCAACTCGACGTCACTCACTCCCACCCAGTCACCTGCTGCTCTGGAATATGGAGTGAGTCTCCATCCCCCGCCATCACCCTTACCTTTTCAGGCCAGGCAAGGGGTGACAGGGAGGGGAGGGGCCAGCCAGTGGCGGGATCAGACGACGGGGAGTTGCAGCAGAGGGCCAAAAGAGCCGCATGTGGCTCCAGAGCCACAGGTTGCAGACCCCTGGTTTATGGAAAGAGTCAGCAAACCTTTTCTGTAAAGGGCCAAATCCCAGCCCTCTATGGGCATGGCTTAGATGGCCATGGATGGTGCTGGTCCACCAACAAAGAGGCTGCTGATAAATTGCCGCCCAAGATGTACCTCCCTAGGTCCACCTTTTACTCTGGAAGCTAGGATGAATTTCAGGCTTGGTGATCTGCTGCTGGTCACCTGCCCAGATATTCTTAGTTCACAGACCATGTAGATGGTGGGCCAGATTGGTCCATAGGCTGTAGTTTCCCAACTCCTGCTCTATTGTAATGCAAAACCCTCTTATGAAAGATCAAAAGGAACAGTTATACCATAGAATGATATTACCAGAAAGAAATATTAGGGATGGGGCATTTTGGGTTCATTCTTCTTCTTGCTTGTTATGAAAGTTTAAAGTCCCTGCTGCTTTATCAGAAAGAATAGGTTTGTTCCTTTGAAACTATAGTGCAATGTTTTTTTCCTTTAATCTGAAACTAGTTAGGAAAAAAATGAACATTATATTTTAGAAAAGAATGAAATTCTTAAAGCTAAAATCACCCAACCCTAACCTATTCCTGTCCTGGCCTCTTTGATTGGCTGATTTTGGGTAGTGATCAAAGCCATTTTGAAAGAGGGTATTGGTCAATTTTCACCCAGTCTCCAACTTCTGATTAAGGGGAAAGTTTGTTGAGAGTGTGGTAGGGAATTTGAAGTTAAAACAATTTCCCATTTCTAGATAAAATGTAGATGTCTTCTGTGGCAGCCCATTCTAAGCTGACATTCTCCCAAAAACTGGTGTGTGTGTGTGTGTGTGTGTGTGTGTGTGTGTGTGTATCATACAATCTTAGACGGTTCCTTTAGCTGTAGATTTGATTGATTGATTGATTGATTGATTTGGATTTATATGCTGCCCCATCTCTGGGGAGGACTCGGGTGGATCACAAAAGGATATACATACAAAAATAGATAAAAATATTAATCTAATCCAAATATATGCTAAAATACCCCATTAAAACCCCCACTGCCTCTCAATCCAGGCTGGCCTGTAAAAATAGCCAGGTCTTTAGATCGCGGTGGAAGGAACGAAGGTCAGGAGCCAACCGCAGCCCGAGGGGCAGCTGGTTCCACAGGATGGGCGCCCCAACAGAGAAGGCCCTCCCCCGGGGGACCGCCAACCAACATTGTCTGGCCAACGGCATCCCCAGGAGGGCCTGCCTGTGGGAGAGTACTGGGTGATTGGAACTCGATGCTGGTAGGAGGCGCTCCTGCAGGTACCCCGGACCCAAGCCATACCAACTCATAGGCTTCTGTAACCATCCACAAGGCCAAAATGACTTCATATGCATCATCATACAAATTATGTACTTGTATGATACTATTTCCATTACTAATTAAAACCTTATCAATTATATCATGACATCATAATGCTTTTATTGTCACTTCCCCTCCTAAGCCTCTCCCCTCCCCACTTCCCTTGCCCAGACTGCTACATTTTTGTGGATTTGGGTCATTCCTGATTCTAGGTCAGATACATTTTAATGGAATCTCCCCACTTGATCTGTATGCTGCTATAATTTAAGACAATTCCTTGTCTACCTTTTGACTCCAGCAGAAACCATCCCGGGCTGTGAAACTCTCATAAAACACTGAAAGTATCCAAGATAGTTTAAGTGGCCCATTATCAAGCAGAATTATCAGTTAGAACTGCTTCCATTCTTAAATGAAAGCACCATATAAAATATTCCAGAGTCCTGCTTGCCTGTTTGAAATTGGATTTGCCATTAATTGCACCTTCCATTATATTACAGCTTCCGACCTACGGCCACAATTGAGCCCAAATTTTCTGTTGCTAAGCAAGATGATTGTTAAGTGAGTTTTGCCCCATTTTAAGACCTTTCTTGACCCAGTTGTTAAGCAAACCACCACAGTTATTAAGTGAATAACACAGTTGTTAAGTGAATCTGGCTTCCCCACTTACTTTGCTTGTCTGAGGGTCACAAACAGATAATTACACGACACTGCAACTGCAAATATGTGCCAGTTGCCAGGTAATAGTCATAAATGTGAAAAACGATCCTAAGTCACTTTTTTCAGTGACATTGTAATCCTGAATGGTGACTAAATGAATGGTTATAAATAAGGACTACCTGTATTGTTATACATGTTGCAGGAGTATGAAAGCACAAAAGGCTAGCAAATTTATTCTTCCACATAAACAACAACCAAAAACAAACAAACAAAACCAGATTGTAGTGGTCTTTTGTTACCTTTCCACCACAAACAATCCCAGTTATGAAATGAGATGCAAATTAAATCTTGTCAAATTATGAGACAATTTAATCACTGGCAATTTAGTCAAGAATCTCCCAAAGAATTTCAGGCTTGATTCAAAAGTACACTGAACTCTTTGGCAAGCGTATAAAAAACTGGACAAAATGGGAAATGGGGCCCTTGTAATTATGAGGTTCCCAGCACTAGCATGGAGTGCAATAAATTACAAAGTTCTGCATTCCATTTGCTGAAATAGTCTCAATTTATCATTTTATTTTAAAGAGATTCCATTATGCTAATGTCTTACAAAAGCACTTTCTGGTCTTCCTAGAAGGTCAACAGGGGACACAAATTATGAGATTTAGAAGTATGTCAGAGAGGGAAGCAAAAGTACTAAATTTTAATAAAGAGTGACATAAACATGGCTACTTTTAGAAAAAATACTTTTTGTAGACATATCTATAGATATAGACATATCTCCTATTTTCACTTGTCTCTTATTAATAATAGAAGCTAGTTCATTAAAATGTGGTTTACTTTATAAAATATCATTTCCCAGTACACAAAATTTAAGAATGTGTGTGTGTGTGTGTGTGTGTGTGTGTGGCACATTGCCCAGATACGCACGTCCCAGGAATAATAAAATATTATGCCTTGGAATGGAAAATAGTTTGTCTCTAAGACTTGAAAAGAAATATGGCTTCTAAATGTATCATTTCAACAAATAGATTTTTCCCTGAAAAAGATAAATCTTGTACATCTTTCACTGCCACGGGAAGAAATCAGAAGCTATTTAAATGCATTTTTATATAATATGACAATTCCTACAGTGTGGAACAATTGCTCAGTCAAAGTACCGCAGATAGTGCTTATTATAGTTGCTTTGTTAAAAATAGAATTGGAATAGTATTAATAGACCCATTTTGAATCAAGTGTCATGCAAGATGCCATATACATGACATATTTAAAAATAACTATCTGTTTCTATTAATGCACTAAAGTTTTCAAAAAGCAGCATATAACATAGGTATCCTTATGGAAAACCATATATAAATTGTAAATTAGCAGATAAGGGCACAGATTTTAAACTGTATGAAAATGTATGTGTATATTTTAATTTAAATATTTAAATAAATATCAATTTAAAGGTAAATCAATCGGAATACAGGATAGATCTTTTTATTTTATGCCTTCAAATCAATCTTGACTCCTGACAGTCAAGTCACTGGACCAGTCACTGCAGTTTTCTTGGCAACATTTCAGAAGTGACTGCCTTCTTCCTAGAGTTATGAAAGAATGGCTGAATTAAGGCTCCTCAGTTGGCTTTATGCCTATTGTGGGACTAGAACTCACAGTTTTCCAATTTCCAACCTGGTGATTTAAACACTGCACCAAACTGGCTCTGTATGATGCAGAATATAGAAAATAAAATAGATTCAGCTATTAAAAGAACTATGTAAAGGCATCTGCTTCTTCATGTGTCCCCTTCTTTTGAAGAGCACAAAGTACCATTAATGAATGTAGAACCTTTGAAACTGTGATTATTTCTGCTTAGAATGAACAACCCTGATTTCTTCACCTCAAACCCTCCCTCCCTCCCTCCCTCCTGCCTGCCTCCCTCCCTCCCGCTCTCTCTCTCTCTCTCTCTCTCTCTCTCTCACACACACACACACACACACACACACGGCATATGCTTCATATCCTCCCTCTTTTTCATGGTTAGCTTGACTTGGTTTTATTCTTCTCAGTTCTTTAATGTTATTTTATTCTTTCTTGAAGAAGAAAATCCCCAAAGATTATGTTCTTACACTTACAGGCAGTAGGTTTAATCTGTTCTGTATTGAACAAATTAATCTTTTTATTCAGAGATCAAATGATCTTTTGCTGATGGAAAAGAACTGCAATTTATCAACCTGTATCATATTAATGTAAAGAAAAAGTGCACATACTATTTCTATTTTTTGTGGCCACTATCTTCGGGAAAAACAACACGTGATTTATGAGGAAAAATGCTTATCACTACACCTACAGCTTATAAAACTTCAAAAGATGACCTTATGTAATATGAGCACTGAAGAAAATTCACCTAGTTCCTGAAATGATTATTTCAAACCAATGAGTTTGGATGAACTCTGATTTAATTTCAATCTATCATGTTCTTTTAATCCATCAAAAATTGCTTAATCCATGAAAGATTAGTACAAACAAGCAAGTTCTTCATTTGAAATGTTTGTTCTAACATTAAAAAAAACAACCTCTCTCTGTACTGAACTTAAGGATGTCTTTTGATACAAGAGGATAAATTCCTAGGCATCCTGTTTTTAATGAAGGAAGATGAAAACAGTCATACAGCAGCAACTGTGCTGTTGGTATACATGATTCATTTGTTGAGCATTTACAGCTGCTCCCACTACACTATATCACAATAAAAGTGCATGCTTTGCTGGAGGCCCTTTAGATGGGTCAGCGCTCCCATTTTGATGGAGTTCTCAAGAAAAAAAAATCTACTTCCTCCTTCCCCCACCAAAATAACTTATATATTATTTCAGGTCTTGAATATTCCAATTAATGCAATATTAAAATCAGTAAGAGGAGATGAGCATCATATTGTTTCCTGACCTGAAAGTAATTTGACAGTGTTAACTTTGGACATGTGACAAGCAACACAGTAATTTGGACTGCTTCTTTGCCTTAGGCAAAATGAGTCTCAGAACATTTTTTTTGTAGATGCTCAATAACTAAACAAATTTTAGTTTTGTAAGAATCTTTCTTCTTGTAATTCTAGGAAGGTACTTGTCAAGAGTGCTCTTTATCTAGCTCGAAGGACTCAGCTCTACTCAGTTCCAATATTATGCTATGTGTAATTTGAAAAAAATCATCAAACAATGCTAATAACTTATTCATGTTAAGAAATAAGCATGTATCTGCAGTTTTGATATGACTATGGAGAAATCCTACTTAACAGATAAATTTAATATTATATTTAGAATAATAAATAACCAGCTAGATGAGGGCTAAAAGAGGTATGAAAGCATTTGTTCATGTTCAGTTCTCCTAATGCTTATTTCTAATATTTTCGATTCTGTTCTTCCCCTGATGTATAAATCGAGCAACTCAGGTTGGAAACAGCAGCCAAAAATTACATCCAGCCCTTGTTTGAACAAGTTGCTCCCTAAGATCTATATGCAACACTGCAATGGGAATACAGTGCCAATACAGATCATTGCTATTTGGACACTCAAAAGAATCTCAGCCAAGATAATGTTCTTCTTCTTCTGGGTTAAGTGATATAACTCTTGAGACCTTCTTAAGACCTAATTTCTAAAACTTTGCTTTTTAAGGGCATCTCAGATAAATCATTGAAATGATCCATACATTTTCCAGATTCCAGTGCTTCCCAAATATCTCCTGTGTTGCTATCAAAAAGATTCAACTAAACTTCCTTTGCTCAGTCTAAAATATTTCCTTCTATATTCAGAATTTAGAGGTATTTAGAATTTAACAAGAGGCAAAAAATATCTTGTACTAGAACTGAATGACTACATCTCTGCTAGTTTTTTTAAAAAAATATTAACTATTAAAATGAGATTAGAAAAAATAGACAAGTTTGTTTCTTGGATTGAAAACAAGAATTAAACAAAGAAAATTAAATTTCTATTCATAAGATTATATTGGACTACTAACTCCTAAAGGGATCTTGGGTATTATACAATTCCAAGAGATAATTCAGCTAAAATTGGAACCATCATAGAATGTGTTGGTTAAAAAGAAAAATAACTAGGCTAAAGGAATTTTGAAAATACTGTGTCTAAATATTGATAACTTTACAGAAAAGATCATAATTCAGCAATAGCAGGACCAAGTCTCAATAATATCAAAATGATGACAGGTACAATGTTGCCAGCTAATAAATGTTGCACATTTGCATTTCAGCCTCTGATGCAAATACATTGCATGGCATTTGTGTGATGATGTCATCAGCCATGTGTCATCATTTTTCCCATCATGGACATGTATGCCATGAATTTGCAGCTACACAGAAAGCTTTACAACAAGAAAGAAAAATGTGAACATGTCTATTTTGAATGGATTGATTCATGTTGTTCAGCTGACCTTTAATAACTTACCTGATGGAATAGGAACTCTGTTGTCCAAAATCACAGCTAGTCCCAATGAGTCAGAAGGTAAAAGGTTGGTACTAAGATCCACACGAGTGAGACTTGTGGGCTCCCTTCCATCGCTTGAGATGAGGATCCTGGGGTTTTCATTCTCACTCTTCTGCTGATTCTGAATAATATGAACAATACTTTGCTGGGGTAGATCACAGTTCTGGAGGGGAAAAAAGTGAAATTCCCATACACGTTAGTTTGAAATCTTCATTATCATCTCATCTAATTTTTTCATACAGTTCTCAAATACATTTAATATAGAGTGAGTGGCCAACGGTCAGAATGTCTGACAACAAATCTAAGGGTAATAAATGAAAAAAAAGTGACCAACGTAAATGGCGACCAAGCAAACAAGCATTACTTCCTTCACCAACAAGTCAAAATATTTGGACATTTCTATACCTTAAACAAAAACCATAAAAACCAATCAATCTTGATAAATTGTTTTACATAAAGATGGCAAAGATTGATTCATTAGGCCTTGTGTTTCAAAAATATCACTGGAAAGTGAATTGCAAAGTTTTATATGGCCCCACTGGGCCACTTTATTCAAAAATTATGCCAGACTACTTTTAATTTGTGTTTCTTCTTCTTCTGGAACCTCAAAACATAGAGATTATGTTTACCTCTAGGTAAGAACCAGCACTTTGAATTGGATTCACATGGCAGGTGGTATGGTGACTATAAGATGGGCATGATACTAGCACTAATATAGTTTCCTGACTAGCCATGTGGCCCTATGTAATGGTATATGAGAAAGAGGGAAATAGGTTGAGGCAGAAAAAGGATGAAGAGACATGGTCTAGAGAAATGGTCAGATAAAAGAGGCTCAGAAGGACCTGCCCTAACTTTACAGGCTATAAAAGAAGCAGTGGAAGATTTGTACTTTCAGACTTAAAAGATTCTGTTAATGTAGCCTTATAATAAAGTGGAATCAGCTCTTCTGGTTGTCACAAAGGTCAACCTATCGAACATCCAGTTGACTCTTGAAAAAGCACCTTTCAGACAACCATGACCTGAGAATCTCTATAGACACTCATCTGGTTGGGTTTCCTGCCTAATCTACCTGGGAAGGCCGACATCAATCCTACATATTTGTGTTCCCTTCACCCCCATTTCTCAAGGTCTTTCTCACATAGTACATTCTCCACTCATTCTGTGTCTAGCAGCCACTTTCCAAATCCCATCCATTTCTAGAGGGCTTTTGCAACAATTCCTTGTGAATGCAGTGATTCTCAGTCCCCGAAATCAGTCTGAGAATTATAGGGTGTCTCAAAAAGACCTTTGAATAAACTGTCCGTTACTTGTAAAGATATACTTCTTCATACTGAGTGTCTTTTAGCACTAAAACTATACATTCATACTAACTTTATATTATAGAGAATCCATTATTGGCATAATCAGCAAAACCAGCCTTTTCCTGGAAAAATCACACACAAAATCGAGCTTTTTCAGTCTATTTGATAACCCATTTCTAACTCAAATGGTCTTATTTTCTGTGATAACAAGAGAAATCATATTCAAGTAGAAGTACAAATCTCCTCCTCTGTTCGGTATACATTTTGTGGATTATTGCTTTGGAACCATTTTGGACATATAATTGAAGAAATGACATATAGAGAAAAAGTTTTCATCTTAACCTTTAAAAGTTTGTTAATTCTTTATTTTCCACATACTTTATTTTGAAGTACATGGATTTTAAAGTGTTGTCCTTCAGTTTCAGAACTGTTGTTTCCCATACTGTCTCTGAATTTGCAATCTGCTTGGAACAGACCTACTTCACAAAAGGTTGCAATAATAAAATATGTTATAAGAGTGAAGAACACAGTATTTTGTTACCTAGAAAGGATAATATAGAAATCTATTAATCTGATTCACTGGAATAACATGTCTACCCAATTGCAATTTAACATAAAATGTTGAATAAACAATGATGGATTCCAGATTTATCTTACTTATTGTTGGTGCACAGAGGGAAATGAGTTTGCCAGTACTGATTAAATCAATCAATTTTTATTTTATTTAATCAATTTTATGGCAAGATATACATTGTACAAGATAAATGTATAATAATGCCATTTAAACCATAACACAGGTAAGTAGTACAACATATAAAATCTGGACTAAAATATGAAACCAGTTCATGCGATTTTTATATTTATCATTCCAACAAATAACTATAAGAGATTTTTTTCTTTTATGACACAATTAGCTTGTGTAACAAGTGAGAAATTAATAATAACTACTAGAGAGATGAGGCTATAACACTAGACAAAACTGTCACATATGAAACAGCTTTTGAAACTGAAAGTTCTACATTCACTTTAATGTAAAATCAATTCTCAGGGATAGAATTCAGAGGGACATAAAGTAACACTCTAAAAAAAAGGGGAGAAACATAAAAAGTTTTCCACAGAGAAAAAAAACTAAAAACACCACGTCTGATTGCTCTATTATTACTAAACTTTAAGATTTAGAAGACAGATTGCATGTTGTATCTTTAAACTGTTGTGCATAGAAAGAAAATCAGGAAATACCCACCCTGCCCAATTAATTTCACTTTTGCACAGAGCTATAAGAACTGGCGAGCAGAAGTTTAAATCACCAGTAGATAACAGGAAATAGCAAATTCCATGTTTATTTGTTGTCATATAGGTTCTGCATTCCATATCTGCTTATTCTACTTTGGCTGCATGGCCAAATGGTGACAGGCAAAGCATTAGAAAATGGATCAAAAAAGGCCTTTCCCACCCTTTCCTCACTCTTCTAGGAAAACTGGGATATTACAGAGCCTGAAGTCTAATGTAAATTCTGCCATTATATGCAACAATTGCTTGAGACTAACCAGCTCAAATAATGAAGCAAGTACGATGTCGTACTATCACAATCCATTAATGTATGTAAAGCCCATTCCTGTACAAAAATACCCCCCCAAAATAACTATTTCCCAAATTATTCCATAATGTGGGAAATGGAGGACTGAAGATGGCTCCAAAAACCAAAACCAATGACTGCAGTAAAATGAAGAACCAACGAGTAGATTGGCTTTTCAATAATTCCTCTCTAGGTAAGGAGGGGTCTTTGGTCATCTATAAGTGCTCCTGATAGCTGCTCCTTGCAAGGAGACCTCAAGATAGTGGTCCGCAGCATTTAAACCTTTGGGAGATGATGGAATACCCAACTTTCTCAAACCATGGTTGGCACCTTTGAAAGGACACTAAGTTTGAATATTTTATTTTCTAATTACTTTTGGAAGTTGCTTTTCAGCTATCTTTAGGATCAGACAGGTTTGACAGTGGTGGGTGAGTTTCCTTTAATCTTTAGCAAACAAAATGTTAACTAAAAATTTAAGAACTTGGATTCAATGTGGGCAATGGGCAGCTTAGAGAGTCATGTATGTTTTCAAAATAGCATACATGTCATATCTCTGCTACGTGAGCTGCATTGACTGCCAGATTGTTTCTGGGTCCAATTCAAGGTTTTATTTTTAAAGTCCTTCATGGCATGGGACTAGGTTATCTTTGCCGTCATTATATTGGCCTGTCCCATTAGATCTAGCAAAGAGAGCATGCTTTAGGTCTTGCCTGCTAGGGACTTACACTTGGAGGATTCCAGGAGATGCACCTTCTCCACCATGTTGTCCAATTTGTGGAATATTCTGCCACTACCCCAAAGTAAAGTTATATTCATCCCAATTAATATTCCATAAGTCCCTAGGATCTAGCCATGTCAACAGGCTGGGGATCTCAGGGGATAGGTGATATTCTAAGATGTCTCTCTCCTAAACCTGGTTGTATTGCTTGTGAGATAGTCAAATTTATTTATAAATGTGATAAATAAATAAACAAATAAACAAATAAATAAATTTAAACATTAGTTCTGGAATTAAAAAAACAAAAGAGTGATTAAAACTTTGATTTTTGAAACTTATAAACAGATTAAGGGGTCCAGGGAAATTTCAAATAAGATGTTGAAATTAATTATAAAGCATCCATTTGTTGGTGTTTTGTTGTTTCTTAAATAAGATTTTAAAAATTGGACAGAGAGATTGTAATTAAAGGAAAAGGACACTTAAATTTGACTTACAATTACAGAATGAAGCCAAGTATTCTAAGATTAGACATATTGCAAGATATTTTTGAACAATTGACTCATAAGTTAATTTTAGTAGTACCAACAAAGTGATCTGCCTATATGGAGAGACTGCATCTAAAAGGTATTTATGGGAGAAGAACAAATTTGACAAGGTTGAGACTGAATCGAAAGTGGATTTACAAATAACAAGCTACAAGAATCACATGGAAAAAGATGTTACACTGGACATACAAAAGAAACCAGCTGATGTCTTTTCAAATGTTAAATTACAAATGATAAACTAAAACAGTGACCTGAATAATTTTTCTATACTGTATTGAGTTTAGAAAAGAAGTTTGTTAAAGTTTTGAAGAATCTCATGAGAAGGAACAAACAAAAAATAAAAAACCCATTAAGTTCTATGCCATTATTTGAATGGACTAAAGAATAAAGATGGCTATAAGTAAAAGGAAGAAATATAAAGTTGGTTTAAATGACCAAGGTTAAAATAGATGTGTTATTATGTCTGATAATCCTTAATGGATACCAGGGCTGAAATCACAAGGTATTAGGGATTCATTTATAGATAAGAGGTGAGATATAGGGGAAAGATTTAAGAGAAGATAATAAAAGTTACTAAAATTTATATCTGTGGTGATATTGAAAAACCACGTCTTTACATATTTATTATCTTTTTCTTTACTATATTTCTTTACTTTTTCTTCTTATTTTTTCTTTGTATTTTTCTTTTTTCTTTCTTTTCTGTACCTTCTTTCTTTGATTTCTCTTTTTTTTTCAATTTTATTAGTTTTTACTGTTATAACTATAATCTTTAATAAAATTACGGTAAACCAATTTCATCGTGTTTGACATGAGCTTGGATGTAATTATGCAGATTATACATATACCCTTTTGGAATTACAGTGCTAGAGTTCCTTGAATTTACACTGTTTTCATGATGTAGTACAGACATACCTAAGAGATCTCATTAACTTTCTGCAAACATTTTATTTATTTTTTAAATCAGCATTAAACTTGCAATAAATGATTGTACTTACATAATATTTTATCCAATATACAAAGATCAAAATAATGTTATTGGTGAGAGGCTTGCACTCACAAAGTCAAATATTTTCTAATACAAGCCAAGAACAATGACTTAAAGAGCCACGGTTAACGAAGTAAAATCATGCCACAAAATATGAAAAAGCTCATCAGTGTATCTGCATGCAGTTTTGTGTTCAACCATCTTTTCTGTTTCTGTACTTTCCCTTATTTTAAAGGTTAGTCAGAAAGATAAGAGATACATTTATGTATATGCAATATCTGCATGAAATTATTCATTGCTTTTCTGAGTTCAAAATGCCATAGGAGCTTTATAGCTTTCTTTCTGAGGAACTCTACTAGCAATTGATAGCAAATTAAAGGAAGCAAGTCTTTAAAAACATGCTATCGTGATGCTCTCAATCACTCTGAGGCACTATATGAAATGACTTCCATAGAATCTAGAACTTATTCACTCTTCCTAGGAGTAAATGATTTTTGCTATTCCAAAAATAAAGGGAGACTAAATACAGAGAATGTACTTCCATTGATGGGTAAAATTAATAATGCCATCTTCAAAGCTTACCTTGAAGGCTAGTTTTCCAAGAATACCTGTTCAAATAAATCCTCTATACATACTAGAATACATTCCATCTCAACAATCAGTCAAAAGATATATTTATAAAAGATAGGAACTGGGGATATTAATGGTTGATAAGTAAACATTTAATTATAATGAATTAGGGAAGAGTAAAAGTTTCAAAATCTCTCCTTTGAATCTAAAAACCCTGTAAGACAAATTCTGTTCATTGGCCTGAACAGGGGAAGATATTCCCCCCCCCCTTAATTTCCTTTTTCCTCTAATGCCCACATCTGATCCCAAAGCTTTGTGGGATCTTCAAGATTAGCATGGTAACTGAGCAATTTGGGATCAATTACTGCTTAAGATCAATATTCTTTAATAACATGTCCATGTTGTGAAAGCAGTCAAATTTAATCACTTGTAGAATTCTTACATCTTATGCAAAATATCCAGCAAGTTCTTAACTGACATTTAAAGTCCCGTAAACCCATTTAGATTGTGCATTTGAAATTAAAGGTAGAATTCTGTAATTCATCACAAACTGATTTTGATATTCTGCTTAGTTTTAACATAAGCTTGCTTGTGACATGAAGCAACTGCCAATCAATTACAGGTAGTCCTCAACTTACCGCGGTTTGTTTAGTGACCATTCAAAGTTTAAAAGAGATTTATGACTGTTGTTCACACTTACAACCATTGCAGCTTCCCCATGGTGACACAATCAAAATTCAGACACTTGGCAACTGATTCATATTTATGACAAGTGCAGGGTCCAACAGTCATGTGATCACCTTTTGTGACTTCTGACAAGCATAATCAATGGGGAAGCCAGATTCATTGAACAACTGTGTTACTAATTTAACAACTACAGTGGTTCACGTAACCACTGTAGGAAGAAAGGTTGTAAAATGGGGCAAAACTCATTTAGCAACAGAAATTTTGGGCTCATTTGTGGTTGTAAGTCGAGAACTACCTGTAACACACACCTCAATCACTTCCATCAAACTGTTTATGCAAAACCATATGCATATGCCATTAGATCTCAGGCATTTTTTTTTTGTACAATAAAACAAAAATTTAATGCTGGGAAAGATAGAGGGCAATAGAAGAAGGGGACGACAGAGAATGAGGTGGCTGGATGGAGTCACTGAAGTAGTCGGCGTGAGCTTAAATGGACTCTGAGGGATGGGAGAGGAGTGGGAGGCCTGGAGGCACATTGTCCATGGGGTCACGATTTGTCGGACACGACTTCGCAACTAACAACAACAACAGTAACATCTAGACGGTTATTTACCAGATTAAATGTGAGTTCTGGTTCACCTTTTCATACAGTTATAGTTCTATTTGCAAGTTTAGTCTCCTTATTGGTTCCATCTGCTATTCTGAACATTTGGGGAAAGCCAGTTTGTTCTTAAATATGTATACTGAAAGCATGAAAAGGGGCAGCTATGACTTTAATTAGATTCATATTAGGAAGGTGTTTCAAGCTGGGCAGGGATGACAGTTCTCTAGATAAAGAAGGAGGGGTGCTCAGAGTATATAGAAGAATTCAATCTACTCAGAGAATTAAGATCAAAATGAAAGATTTCTGGTGAGAGAAGTATTGTCCACCCCAGTCAGTATGTTAAAATTCAACACTTCTCAAAGGGATGTGATAAATTAATTGACTTTAAAAGAAACTCCAGAATGTGCAGACTGACTTTGCAGGAAGAAATTCCTTAAGAATGTGTTATCCAAAATAAATTCCTTAGATATTTTTTGAACAAGAAGTTACCTAAATAAGACTGGACAAGGGATAGTGTAATGAATCTTCCACTATTAGAAGATTGAACCTAATGACCTCTCAGGTATTGTCCAACTCTTGCCTATTGAAACTTGCAACTTAGTTGAGATGCAGGGCTATAGTTAGTCCATCTACTTTGGGACTTGGTCTAGCACGATCAATCAATCAGTTTATGTGTCTATATATTCAATAAAAGAAAAGGCTAAATCTAATAACCACAAAGAGAAATTTTATTTTCCCCAGTTTGATTTAAGTTTTGCTTTGAAAACATTGAATACAGAATGTTCCATTGTTAAAGTAAAATTTCAGCAATGTCGGCAAGTTAGGAATGTCCTTCATTCAACGTTCATTCGGATATTACTGTCCACCCTTGTGTTATCTCTAAAGAACAGCACCAGTAGATGAACAGGAGCTACAAAATGCAATTTACCAAATGATACTCAGGATAAGAGATTGCAGAGGTTTGACATGAATGCTGCTGATTAGGCACACATGCTGCTCTTCAGCTGATGACGGACTAATGCAACAATCAATGACTGGAGATGAAAGATAGATCTAACTGGCAGTACCTGAAATTTTTTTCCACCAAAATTTGGCTCAAACATAACTATCCCCTATTTGAAAAAATTCATGTTTCTGATGCAACTTATAGAATGCAATTCAAATGGAAATGATGGTAGGAAAATATGGTTAAGTTTCTTAATTAATACATATAATCTGAAGGACAAATATTGTGAATATATAGAAAAAAGGAGTCCCAATACTTTCAATATCCATCAAGCCTCTGATAACCAGGAATTGACATAAGGTGAAGAAAATGCAGTTAATGTTTCCATTTTATTATAGTTGTGTGAAGAAGGCAAACATGGGAGTGACAAGAGGTGCATTCACTGATTTATTAATTTTTAAATCACCATAGTGTTACAGCTCTTGGCAGTTTACAGGAGTAGCCACAATACAATTAGATGCACTAAAATAGTAAAAACATTAGAAGAAAGTATTTAAATTAAATGATACCTCAAGAGCAGTTAATACTTTGATGGCTCTATTTAATTAATCAAAAGCCTTTTGTGTGAATTTTGTTTTGACCAAGTTCTGGAAGGCCAACGAGGTAAAAATGAGATAAAAAAAATAACTTCCTGGGGAACATCATTCCTAATATAATTCAGTCTCAACCTTATTTTGACGAAGTTCAAATACGGGGTGATTAATATCAACTGAAAAAAGCAAAATGAAGGCAGTATAAAAGGGAAGATTTTTAAAAAGGTAATTTATCATGGAACGTGAGTTTTGCATTTAAGTTCTTCACCATATTTTATTCCTTTCTTGTTCCAAATAAATCAGGGCAGTTTACAATAAGTTTTTTTTTAATTGATCATCACTATAACTCCACAGATAATATGAGATAAAAGATGTTATGTGGCTAAAGGCATATCTCTGCATTCTAAGTTCAATATTTCATTAATAATTTCACAGTGGATCTATTTTTAATTTGTACAGCATATCTGCATTTTAACAATTGCGAAATAATTACAATTATTTAAAAATATAAATGCTTTATAAATCTTGTAAGATTTCCCCCACACACACACACACTGTAATGTTATGATATTACAAAAGAACAAACAATTGTTGGTACCATTCTCACCAGTGTAAAATCAGTATTTGCAAAATGAGGAAAAAACTCAATAATTTTATACTGAAAATATTTCTGGCCATTTGCAGTTTTCAAACTAAATGGACTTAATTTACATTTGCTTCTGCTCAGGTCAACCATCTACTCCATCCTGCCACCGGATTTATAAACTGATGGTGGCAGTGGTGTTTTGACAATGACATTAAAAACTAATCAAGCCGGTACTAAAAGGAATAGCACTATAAGAGAGTACTTTCATATGAAAGTTATTGACAATATTAGGCAATTATAACCACACCATCTCCATACAGCAGTTCTTCTGCTATTCCTGTAATGAAGACTGTAAGACTAATTTCTTCTATCTTAAATTTCTTCTATTTAAAAAAGCACAGTTATATTGCAATGTTGTATGCTATACCTGATGATTTAGTAGAGTTATTACTTTATTTAAATATTCTGTCTCTAATATAAGAAATCAACCACTTATAACTGGATTAATATATAAAAAGGACTACTACTGAGAAACTTGTTAAAGATGATAGATCAGACTTGCGTTTGCTTCTTTTGTGACCTATAATCCTAATTCCTTATTTCACAAAGAGGATAAAGCCACATGTGAATTATTACGAAAAGCCACCACTGATGATAACTGAAGTTCAGATCCTACAATTAGCTATAATAATTTCAGAGAGAGATCTAGTGATCATTCTCTACCAGATGACCTCTTACAGGCGTGAGGAGGTCATTTGGGGAAATGGTACAGACCAACAACAGACTGCTTTTCTCTTCACTGCTCCATCGCTGGAGATTTTTAACAAGATTGGACAACCATTTGTTTGAAATGGTGTACAGTCTTTTGCTTGAGCAGGAGGTTGAACTAGAATAGCAGCATTCCAATATTTGAGGGGCTGCACAGAGAGGAAGGGATCAAGCTATTTTCTAAAGTACCCAAAGGCCAGACAAGGAATAATGGATGGAAACTGAACAAGGAGAGATTTAACCTGGAAATAAGGAGAAACTTTCTGACAGTGAGAACAATCAACCAATGGAACAGCTTGCCCTCGGAAGTTGTGGGAGCGCCATCACTTGAGACCTTCAAGAAGAGATTGGACTGCCATTTGTCAGAAATGGTGTACGGTCTCCGCTTGGGCGGGAGGGTGGACTAGATGACCTCCAAGGTCCCTTCCAGCTCTATTTTTCCATTCCATTCCTTGTGTGTCCTCACAGATACTTTTATTATATAAAATTAAGAAACTTATTTCCTACTTTACCATTTATTATAATACTACACCTATGTTATCCTATACTGTACCTATGCTAACATCTATGCCTACCCTTACAAGTATTTCTTAATCCTAAATAGTCTATACTTTTTTGTTGCTTGAGCTTATACCAAAGTGTTTAGCCATCAGGAAGCCACCTCCAAGTTGGGAACTAGGATAAGAAATTAAACAATGTAAATTAAACATTGGGACATTTTCCATTTGATAGTTCTCATTCTCATTTTTTTAATATGCCGATATTCGAATAAGTGGGTGAAATTTTCACATTGTGCTAGAAATATAAAATGCAGTTTTTTGCTCAAACTAGACTGCATTTGTACATAATTTATTAATAAACAAAAATACTTTATTCTACATTTTGCCCTTGCCTTCTGACTTACTCATTTAGTGAACATTCAAAATTACAACAGTGTAAAAAAAAAAAGCTTAATGACTACATTTTGCTTTCGTGACTATCACAGCATCCTGTGGTCACTTGGTTGTCATTCGCATGCTTAGCAACTGGCTTATGACAAGTTAACAGAGAATGCAGAAATAAAATCACAAGTTGCAGTCGCATGATATCTTACTTAAGAACTAAATGGGAAGTGACATCATAAGCCCATTGTGGTCACATGATTTTCTTCTTAGTGGCCCTTAGTGATAAACGTGCAGGTTCCAACTCTGGCTGCTAAGTGAGGATTATCTGTATTTACCTAGATACTCAAATTTTATTTTGCATATAAGAGAATACATACACAAGTTTGCACATATGCTCAGACAGGGAGGCTGTCTTGGCACTACTCAAACCTGCTTAATTAAAAAAAATCTATCAAGGGACAAAACTTATTGAATTTCCCTTTTTTGTCTATTGAACAAATTGGTTCAGTTCAATCCTTGTTCCAAAATACTGTGTTTAAAATACAATCACAATAAACCATTTTAAAATGGTTTGCTGTAGGTATTACAATAGCAAATCATGGTTTGTGATAAGCTAGCAAACCGGACTTAGAAGCCTCAACTGGGACAATTGTAAGCCACAGTTTTGCATTTAAATGTGAAATACTGCCATTAGCACTATTACCAACCTTCAGAAACTCTAACTCTATAGATAACCAAATGAATAATCAAGATGTAAACAGCTCTAACTGCTGAAATTTAGAAATAAAAGGCTCTGAATGTGAATTTCCTAAGTTCATAACTATGCAATGTATTTCAATGGGATGTTATTCCATTTGGCATACTAAACAAGACCTGAGTTTGTCTGCAGTTATTTTTAGAGGATCTTTATTTTTCTAAACCCTACAAAGATTCAGGCTTGTTCTAGAGATCAAATTGTCAGGTCAGTCCTGGCACATTGAGCAGAAGGTTGTATAGAACAGGGGTCTCCAACCTTGGCAACTTTAAGATTTGTGGACTTCAACTCCCCCAGTTCCTCAGCCAGCAAAGCTGGCTGATTGAGCATGTATCAGATGTCATCTGGTAACTGCTTAAGCAGCTCTAACTGCTGAGCATGTATCAGATGTCATCTGGTAACTGCTTAAGGGCAGCCCTTCTCTATGATGATATGATGATAATACCCCATGGATATTTAAAAGGTCACTTCCTCAGAGATGGTCCCTCAGGTGGTTGTATACCAGAAAGAGTTTTAAAGGAAACAATTCAGCACTCTGAATTTTACCCAAAAGCACACTAGAAACCAAAGCTACTCATGGAGTAGAGGCGTTACTTGCACTGCACTATTTACTACCTGTGCTGTCACATTCTGCACCAGTTGAATGCTTTTCTGAATGCTCTTCAAGGGTAGCCCCATGTCGAGCACATTGCAGGAGACATGACAGGAGGTTATGAAGGCATGAGTGACAGTGAGCAATGTCCTAGTCCAGAAACGGGAGCAACTGGTGGACAAACTTAAGGCATGCAATGGCTCTCCTAAACATGGAAGCCACCTCCTCTTCAAGTATAAGCCATGAGTGAAGGAAGACACCCAGACTGCACACTGGGTCTGCCTGAGGCAGGTTACCACCTCATCCAATAGTGTTTTAATTTAGTATAATTTATTCTATTATGTATTTCATTATTGTTGTTGTTATCCGCTTCAAGATGCTTCAACATTCGGATCGAGGTAACAAAATAACCATCATCATTATCAGAAGCAACAGAAAGGAGTTATTTTTGGGTTAGCAAATTATACATATACACATATGAACACACACACACACCAATGTATCAAGATGCTACTATAAATAGACCATTTTTTCTTCATTTCACATTCTCCAACGATGCTTGTAATTGCCAATGCACTTTGTAATGAAGTCAAAGGGAGTACATCCACTGCTACTCTAAACTCTGAGTTTTTTGTTCTATATTTGGAAATGTAAGCAATTATTTAGGTTCTAAATTACGGTTAATGGGTATCTAATTATCCACTAAAGAAGGAAATCTTCAAAGATAATGTTGGCCAGGAAACTACTTCAAGTTCCCCTACATGCTGGATAAGTATCTAAATAGTTTATAAGTTGGCAGAAAATTGCATTATAAATAGTTGAGGAAATGGGAGGGATACCTAATGTTGAAACAAGAAAGGAACTGAAAGAAATAATGAATTTTCCTGAAATAACCTCCCCTTTCATGACCTCCTCGTGCAGCAGCTGCCTATCAATTTCCAAATGAGCAATAAATATTAAAATAAATAAAAAAGTTGTGCAAGCCTTATCAAAATTCTGGGCAGCCATTGTTTCCACAAATGTTTTCTCCTACAAAATCCAAAACACCTTTTCATCAATCTTTTTATCCAAAGCAATCTTGCTCCGATTTCCCTCTTCTAACAAAGGTTCTTTCTTCAGTTGCTGCCTCTTTCTCAGTGGAAGAGACACCAGTATCATTTTATGCCCCAGTGTGGGCTGCATCTCCATCAATTGCAAGGGGAAGGAAGGGGGGGGAATGATTTGAAGGATGTGCCATGACCCTGCAGAGCTCCAAACAGCAGAAACACATGTTAACGATTCCACTAGGCCAGATACGCTGACAAAGGAGGAAATCACAATTGCATGTTGCCACAAATGTTTGTATGTTTTGTTTTGTTTTTACTCCCACCCCAAGGGATGTTTCCACTGCAAAAAAAAAACATTTCTAAGCAAGGACGCTGAAGGTTTCACAGTGCATTTGATTTCTGACATACCCACTGAGCTCGAAAGAAAATAAATATTTGTCAAAAATTTCCATACAGACAAAGCCTAGCAATGTGATCCCAGCTCATCTGACCTCTTCATCATACGTTCTCCTTGTCAAACTTTAATGTGTCATAAGTTCTCCAGTGCGACATTTTATCTTTATACTTGAGAGCTGAAAGGGAGGAAGAAAAATATGTTGCTGTCTTAAAACAGCTATATTTAGACAGGTCAATAATCCCACTATTAGCCTGGAAGAAGCAATTCCATCTCAGGGAATAAGTAGCTTTCCTGCAACTATTTAAAAGTGGTGAATTGCTGCTACCTGGTTTATAAAATAAATGGAGAGTGGCCATTTGTAATTATTCAGGAATTAAAATGTTTTAGAACAATGCTGTCTCTGTGTGTGTCTCTCTGTGTGTATGTTCTTATGTTTATTTTTCTAGAAACATACAGGTAGTCATCGACCTACGATCACAATTGAACCTAAAATTTCCATTACTAAGTAAGACAATTGTTTAAGTGACTTGTTCCATTGTATGGTCTCTCTTGCCACCAATGTTTACTAAATCACTGCAGTTGTTAAGTGAATCTGGCTTCTCCATTGACCTTGCTTGTCAGAAGGTCGCAAAATGGGATCACATGACCCCAGGGCACTGCAACCTTGAACAATACATGCCAGATGCCAAACTTCTAAATTTTGATTATGTGACCATGGGGATGCTGCAGTAATCATAAGTGTGAAACACAGCCATAAGTCAGTTGTTTTGCAATATCAAACGATCACTGATGAAAGGTTACAAGTCGCAGACTACCTGTGTATCAAACCTCTGAATTAGGATAGTTAAATTAAGCAGAAGAGCTAAAATTATATATTTGGTCTAGTGGAGGAGCTCTTGTAGGAGCAGTGCTAAGATAGGCAGAGCAGGACTCAATACTCAGCAGGTGTGTGTTTGATTGAGGGAATCCTCAAATATCTAAGAGCCTTGAAAGTGGCTCTTAGATATTTTTGGAAACATTAATCAAAAGGATTTTCACTGAAGAAGATAACAGGAACACCGGGTGAGATTCAAGGTTTTAGTGTTAACATTCAAAGTCCTACATGGCATGGGTCCAGGATACTTACGAGAACGACTCCTCCCAGTTTCAAGTACCAACCGCCCTGCACGGGCGATAGGCAGGGCCTCCTCAGGGTGCCGTCACACTCAATGTCGCTGGGACTCGGGAGAGTCTATTCTGTGGCCCCCACTTTATGGAATCTCCTTCCACTGGAGCTCCGGCTTGCTCCTGATCTCCGTACCTTCGCCACGAGTTAAAAACCTGGCTGTTTTTACAATCTGGGCTATGCTGACTCCTTGGGTTTTCTTGATTTTAATCTTTGGGGGTTTTAATGTTAATTCGGCTTAGTTTGTTTAATATGCTTTTTAGGTAATTTATTGTTGTATTTTCTTTTAATCTGTGAGCCGCCTCGAGTCCTTTGGGAGAGGGGGCGGCATATAAGTCAAATAAATAAATAAATAAATAAATAAATAAATAAATAAATAAATAAATAAATAAATAAAGTGATGTGATGTGCCAAAAACCCCAATATTCAGAATGGTTCCAACATTATGGCAAGGTCATCATTTAATGTCAAAGTGTCACAAGTTGTGTTTGCAAAACATGCTTAATCAGATAATTTAGAAAATATTGGCTGGGTCTGAATAATATTCTAAAGTCAGTTAAGGTAAAACTTCATTTCTTTTAGCTAGTGTGTTATGTTATTCATATTGTTTAATTAGTTTATGCCCTGGGGGTTCTTCTAGAGGCCTGGGAGTTTGAGGGTTCTTTGCAGGATCATAACTATTCTCCATACTGCATTCTTCTGGTTAGAAACTCTGATAGTGTTCAACTCTGTACATAGACCCCTTCCTTCCAAAAAACACACACTGTGGTTTTCATATTGTAAAAATTGTACACCTATTTCTTCTTCTTATGCACATCATAAACTGCAGGATGAATCACCCCCATTTTGCAAGTATCAATTTTGCTCAATTTTGCGTTCCACATTTTCTGTTTACAAGTGATAAACCGGGAATAGCTAAACCTACTATCTGAATATCCTAAGTAACTCATTTAAATCAGACCCCTAAAATGGTAACTTTTTGAGATATTGGAAGGAAAGAAATACATGCTCTGTAACTATTCATCTACGTCTATCTGTCATTTGCTATACCCTTTACTGAATATGAAAATTTATGGTAAGTCTAGACTGACAGCAAAGCATTAGATGTCTTTCCGCTTGGAAAGATAAAATAAAATCTTGGCATTAACTAAGATTCAAGTCAAAAGCTCTCTTTAATCCCTTCTTCAGGCAAACAAAATTTATAACCTTTCCATTTGATCTTTTTTAACCACTTGACTTCAATGGTATCCTTCCTCTGAATATGGAAGAACAACTGAATTTGACCATAGGCGGTTTGTATTGGCAGGTTTTTAATAAAGTGTATGTCTAGGGATAACCTAGAGGAGGAAGAATCAGCTAGCAGAAAAACACTTTGAAATATCTCATAGTTATCATATTTGGAAAAAAGATGCCCCAAAACTAAAATCTATTTCTTTTCTTTTCTTCCAACACTGTCACAGGAACTACTAAACCTGAGGTTTCCCATCCAGAATTTTTACAATTATTATAGCTGACTGTACAGTCAGCCAGATGTTTAGTCTGGATTTGCAAAGGTAAATATCATAGAATGATAAGCTGAATGAGTTTGTGTAAGCTAGGTTTAAGATGAATGAAAACAATACAAAAGCTAGCCTATGGCTCAATATTAGGATTAAGAAAAGCAAAATGGAAAAATTAATTTCCAGTCCAATACAAATAACTTGGAGAAATTGGAACTTATAGCAACCTTTATCTCCCTAGGATAAAGAAATTAACAGAGCTAGTGACTATAGCCATGAAACTAAAGGTGCTGATTATCTGATTATCGGTAAAGCATTATAAGACAGAGGTTCAGGCTATTTGAAGGATCAGTTATGTACCTATTTTACTAGATTGGATACTGTGATCGCACTGTAGGTTCCCTGTATTAAATGTTACTTGGTGTGACCTAGGAAGTGAGCTTTTCTGTAGTTGTGCCCACCCTATGGAATAGCCTTCTTCCTGATAAATGGAGGGCTCCCATCCTTCTTGCCTTCCTGAACTTAAAACCTAGCTCTTTGATCAGAAGTTGGGTCAGGATGGGAAGTGAGCCAGAATGTTTTGTGTTTAGAGTGGTTACTATTATGGTGCTAATTGGCTATTAGAATCTTGATTTTATTATTTGTGTGTTTGTTAGTCATCACTGATTGTTTTATATAATATAGGCCCGTGATGGCAAACTTATGGCACACGTGCCACAGGTGGCACGCAGAGCCATTTGTGCCGGCACGTGAGCTGCAGGCAAACTTACTTCACTATGCATGCGCGCACCTCACAGCTGATTTTCGGCTGGTTTGAGGCCTTTTTTGGCCTCCCAAAGGCTTGAGGAAGGCTTCTGCAAGCTTCTGCAGGCTTTGCAGGCTGAAAACTAGCCCTGTTTCATCACTTCCTGTTTTTCAGAAAATACACCTGATCTAGTTTCCTGTTCCAGATGTATGATAAATGCAAGACCATTTATCATAAATGACTTCTAAACAAGCAACATGTTGCAGCACTCATAAAGCCTGGATAAATGAATTTCTGCTGTATGATTCTTGTTTCCTCAAAAAATTTTTTAACAAAAAACATCTTCCAGAGAGTTTATCTGAATTTTTAACTCTGGCAGATTTCAGTCTCTTATCCATGTTGATAAATAATATTTCCACTCCATCCTTTAAATAAAAATTCCTTGGATTTTTTTTCTTTCTATTAAAGTGTTAGCACTTGCTAAAGACTGCTAATTAAATTTGCATGTATTAAGAAAACATTTTAAGTGATTCAAAAGTATTTCATGCATTACAAACCTTGAGGCTTTTTACTAGTGTGTGTAATGAAAATTCAATATTCATACAAAACCCCTACCAAATGCTTTCCTTCAGAATAACCTATACAGGATTGTGTTCTTTAGCATGAGTGCATCTAAGGCACAACTTGGTGCCTTTGCTATAAAATCTGTGAAAACCTGAATTAAAACCCATCTCTCTCTCTCTCTCCTTTATTTATTTATTTATTTATTTGATTACTCAATTGCTTACAAGATAATAGGTATAACTATAAACATAGTTATAAATATGTGGATACATATACAAAAATAAAAGAAACAATAGGATAGGGACGGTAGGCACTTTGGTGCGGTTATGCACACCCCCTACAGACCTCTTAGGAAAGGGGTGAGGTCAATAGTAGACAGTCTAATGTTAAAGTTTTGGGGTTTGGGGAAGAAACCACAGAGTCAGGTAGAGTATTCCAGACATTGACCACTCTGTTGCTGAAGTCGTATTTCCTGCAATCAAGTTTGGTGCGGTTAACCATGAGTTTGTATCTATTGTGTGCTCTTGTATTGTTATGGTTGAAGCTGAAGTATTCATTGACAGGTAGGGCATTGCAATGTATGATTTTATATACTATACTTAGATCGGACCGAAGGCGGCGTAGTTCTAGGTTTTCTAGGTCTAGAACCTCAAGTCTGGTGGCATAAGGTATTCTGCAATGAGTAGAGGAGTGGAGAACTCTTGTGAAATATTTCTGGACTTTCTCTACTGTGTTAACATCAGATACGTAATGTGGGTTCCAGACAGGTGAGCTGTATTCAAGTATTGGTCTAGCAAATGTTTTGTATGCTATAGTTAGTAGTGTGATATTACCAGAGAAAAAGCTACGTAGGATTAGCACTTGGATCATCTAGCACTTAGATCATTTGAGATGAGTATTCCAAGGTCCTTGACAAAGTTTGGAACATCAACAAGGTCTTGACTATTCAGCTTGTATTTTATTTTCTGATTTTTTTTGCCAATATGTAAGACAGAGCATTTATTTGTTGAGATTTGAAGTTGCCATTTGTTTGACCATTCTGATACATAGTCAAGGTCTTTTTGAAGGGTAGCAGAATTATCCATCCATCCATCCATCCATTTAAATAGTTGCCGATGTCCAGTGGTGGTATTCTACCAGTTCGGCCCAGTTCAGCTGAACCAGTAGCTGCGAGAATCATCTGTGAGCAAACCAGTTCACTCCAACGATCAGCTGCTGGGCGTTCCTGCCTGTCCTGGCTCTATTCTGACTTTTATTTCCTGGTTTTGAAGCTCAGCTGCTTTGCGCAGCACAACGGATTGCCGCATGTCAGCTGTTGAAGACACAGGGAGAGTGCAGGATTGCAGGACGTTAGTAGCAAACCTATGTGCATGCGCATGCGCTAAGTGAGCCCACCAAGCCACACCCACTGAACCAGTGGTAAAAATTTTTGAAACTCACCATTTCCCATATTACACACATGGCTGTAAGCAGCTTACAATAAAAATAGATAAAAGATGTACAATACAAAAAATAAAAGCATACAGCAGCTGAGCATCATAAAACAACTATTAGCATTGGGAGAAGATGGGCTCTGACATATAATCGGGGCCACAGGAACAGACAGAAAACTAGGTTTTCAGAATCTTGCAGAAAGCCAGCAGGATTTAGTCTCTGAAGGAATGATATTCCAAAAGACAGGCACCACTGCAAAATATGCTATGTTTCTGGACCCCAACAGCCGACATTCCTAGCCAATGGATAGCTAGACCATCATTCTCTTGTTAGATTGGGTAGGACAGGTAGAAATAACCATGGGGAGACAGGGACCTGTTCCCAGCCAAGCACACACAAGCACACAGACAGGTAATTGCAAAGTTTACTGATAGGTTTTGTGAAGTGAATAAGCAAGGGAAAAGTGAGTACAAATGCACATGAGCGCACAGTGGAGAAACAATTCCTCAAAAGTTCAGTGAGTTTGCCTTAAAAGAGTCCAAATGCAAAACAGCAGGCATAAGAGTGTTCAAGCAAAATCTAAGGGTTCAAAGGTTTAGAAAGTTTGTCAGCCAGTCCAAGTCGAGAATGAAAGTCATGAGTTTTCAAATCAGGAGTCAAGGCACACAAAGTTTGGGGAAATGGAGGGATTTCGCCAATGGAGATGCTTGAGCTGCCCGCTCTTAAACAGAAGAAGCCCCAGTGTTGTTCTTTTGGAAGAGTGAGGTTTCTTTCTTGCGAGGAGCTTTGGAGAGGGCCATTGCTCTTCTGTCCTCTCTATACCAGTGATGGGATTCCATTTTTTTTCTACCAGTTATGTGGGTGTGGCTTGGTAAGCATGGCTTGGTAGGCATGGCAGGGGAAAGTTACTGCAAAATCCCATTCCCTCCCCACCCCATTAACCTGCTTTCCAGCTCCATTCTCCTGTGCAGGCCGACAAAAAGAAGACCCAGCCGATCAGCTGGGATTCAGGAAGCAGGGAACAGATAGGGCCGGGGCCAATCAGAGATGGTATTTGCCAGTTCTCCGAACTACTCAAAATTTCCGCTACCGGTTCTCCCGAACTGGTCAGAACCTGCTGAATACCTCCTCTGCTCTATACATTCAGCGTTTGAATTGAGAGAGGATGGCAGCTCAGCCTCTTCATTTAAAGAAACAGCTGGCAGCGATGCCTGCTGATTATCAGACAGCCCCACCTTCTCTGCCTGCAACTCCTCAGATGGAGAATAGTTCATCCGGCAATATTGGCTGCTCATTGTCATCTGGGTTTCAGCTGACTATGAGTGACAGTCCTTTCAGTACTCCAGTCCCAAGCCATAAAGAGTCTTAAAAGTGATCACCAGAATCTTGAATTGCACCCAGAAGAACACTGGGAAGCTTCAATAATCTTCCAGGGCAGCCCCCTTGTACTGCACAGAGAACAACCTCCAACCTGGAGGTGTCATTGGAGATTCTCGGTCATCAAGGTCATAGTTGTCTCAAAAGTGTTTTTTAAAACAGTCCATTTGTCTTTTTTTTTTTAAAAAGCACTTTTGAGACTCCAATCTGGAGGTTATGAGGTCATGAGTGATTGTAAACAGGACCCCCCTGGTCCAGGATCAGAAACCAACTGACTCACAAACCAAAGTTGTGCATAGGTTCTCCTAGCTGCAGCTTCTATCATTTTCTTGAGCAGGAGCCATGATTCCAGGGGGACCTCCAGATTGTACACCAAGTGTATTGGGGCAATGCCACCTCAACTAGAACCAAAGAGAGAAGGTAGTGTAAAGTCCACAGCATTTTGATTCTTTTGTGCACCCCATCCGTATCACCCGCAGCCTTCAAGCACTGAAACAGAACCTCCACAGCATCAGTGAAACTTTCACTGGGATATAAAGCTCAGCATCATCTGCATACTCATAATAAGGTAAAGGTAAAGGTTCCCCTAGCCTAGCACATATGTGCGAATCATTTCCGGCACTAGGGGACATCTCTGTTACAAAGCCGAAGAGCCAGCGCTGCCCGAAGACATCTCTGTGGTTGTGTGGCCAGCATGATTAAATGCCGAAGGTGCACGGAACGCTGTTATTTCCCACCAAGTGGTCCCTATTTTTCAACTTGCATTTTTACATGCTTTCAAACTGCTAGGTTGGCAGAAGCTGGAACAAGTAGCAGGAGCTCATTCCATTATTCAGTGCTAGGGATTCAAACAGCCAATCTTTTTGATCAACATAATACCTCACTCTAAATCATTGGTTGACATCATCCAGCCACATGTAAAAGACTACGGAAGGCCAAGTTTCCTTATCATTAAATAAAGTTGTCTTTAATGTATCAGTCACACTATTTAATGAATGCCACTATATGGATATCTTTTTTATGATTTCAGTTTTAATAATAAACCTTTTAAGAGTGAATGTTCCTTCTGAGCAAACTCAGCAGCAAACTCAAATTAAAAACTGTGCTCTACAGCAGCTTTTGGAGGGTGTATCGTATTTACAGAACTATCAACCCCCAAATATGACAAATTAATTCATCCAGCTGTTGTGATGTAAAGTTCAGTCAGTCCCTAGAAAGAAATTTCAATCAACACCTGGCCTGCCACATTTTTTCATCTTGTGTAAGGAGGATAAGGTATTAACCAGATAGACTGATCTTTGGAGATCAGATAATCCCCTAAACCATCAGCAAGTAGAACTTTGGTGAAAGAAGAGAATCCAGTGGAATAAAATAACTTTTACCTTAAAAAAAACTTGCAGTAACAAGGCATTATTATGCAGCTATGATTTATGTGGAAGCCTGACCAATTCCCAAAATGTAATTCATGCTTTTGACTACATTGCAATATGAACAGAGAATAGAGAATATCCCCTGCTTTAAGGATTTACAGAAAAAAAAATCACCCAAAACTATAATTACTGCAGTACTGTGATCTAGAAAAATAAAATGATTATATGATGGTCACTTCATCCCACAATCAAACATATTTATATATCTAAAGAAACTGAGGTTGATACTATATAGGTACCACATACATTTATGAAACTAATATGGGAACTAACTTTTTACATACATAAAAAACAGAGCAAAGCAAATTCTCCCCAATTCCTTCACAATGTAGGCCCTTTGCTTACAATCTTATTAAATGCTACCTGAGAAAAGAAGCACAGGTCAAATTCCAGCAGTGAAGCATTTGGCATAGAAGTATCTTTTGCCCATTTGTGATCTTCTCATCTAAACAAAAACTCCTGCATTTGTTGTAATATAAATTATTCTATGCCTATCTGAGCAGAAATCAGTCCATATTAGAAAATTTGCATGGACAAACTTGATTTTGGGTATGTATTAACAAAATTTCTAAATGCCATTACAAGTACGCATTAAGCAACATGCTGAGAAAAATAGTGAATATTAAAACACATAAATTCATTTTGTGTTCAATGATGTCCACATGCTGAGATAATGACCTCTGCAAGGTGAATTAATTTCTTGTTCCTGAGCAACAGAGAGAGAGAGACAGAGAGACAGAGAGAGAGAGAGAGAGAGAGAGTTTGCTAACTTGATTGGGGTGTGTGGAATTAGAGGATGTATCATTCCATAGAAGAGAAACCTATTTGTGAATTTATGAGTAATCAGCAACACCCACAAAATTAAAGGAAAAAAAAAAACCCAGCAGGCCTCAATTTTAAACACTTTTTTTTAACCAAACCAATTTCCTTCTCCTTGCAACATGCGAATCAGTAGGGATATCAAAGCAGTGCTAGTTATTATGTTAATGGGAATAACTTTACGTGTAAAGATTACTGAGCATTAGCACCTGAGATTTAAAAATGTGAGTTTCATATATGTATGTATGTATGTATGTATGTATGTAGGTCTTGGTGTATTCGGGTCTTGTCCCGTGTAAGATTGAGAATACCTTGGCAACGTTTCGACGAAATCTCATCCGTCATCTCTTCAGGCTGGTGTCTTCAGCTTCGTTCTTCTGGGAGAAGTGTGTGATAGTGGCTGTTTTTCCCTTTTAAACTCCAGAGTTGGCTGTGTTGTTACTTCTTGATTGGTTGATGGACTTGATGTATGCAGATTGGATGGCTTTTTCCTGAGACCCTGTGTGGCTGAGGTGCTGGCTGTGTGTCTCTCAGCCTTTTGTGTTGTAACAACCTGGGTAATGGGCTGTGTGATGACCTTCTGAGTTCTATTGTTGTGACATCCTGGATGTGGTGCTGTAATCTCCTGGGTCGTTGTCTGTGTTGCAACCTCCTGATGTAATATATATACTTCAACTAAATTTAATGTCCAAATACTAAAACTTTTAAGCACTTTTAAAATCTGCATAATCATTTATCATCTAAGTTGCCATCTAATTATCATCAAGGTTTTCACAACCCAGATTTGGTAGTTCTGTATAAGTGGAATGTAGTCCGGATTCCCAGGAAGGAGGGGCTGCATTCCAGAGAAGATAGAGACATTAAAGTTTAGATAATTAAAGCATTTCCAAAATCATGTTCTGATGCAGAGAAAAGAGAAAAATCATATAATTAAGTGATGGTCCTATGGAGACTCCTTAAGTACAAAACCTTGACTAATGAAGACAAAAAAATGGGATTAGGTAGGATGTTTGGATTAAATTGTATGAGGGATAATAGAAGGCTTTCTACACAACCAAAAGCCACTAGTTGTTCTGATAATGATATAACTGTCTTTTTCCTGAATTCAAAAACTCTGTAGAAAAATCTCTTATGCACCTTTCAGTGACTAACTCATTAGGGCAATATACTGTATTAGTATATTGCCCTAAAGAGTTAGACACTGAAAGGTGCATAAGCAAATAAAGTGTTTTATTCTTGGTTATTTTTAAAGTATATTTTTACTAATGGAAGGAAAGGTTATTTGAGAGTACCTAGAAGGAGTCTAGATAGGCAGATCTTCCTTCTTCCTTGTGTTTGCTCTGAGTGTTATTTTATATAGTAATAGCACTTAGACTTACGTACCACTTTACAGTGCTTTACAGCCCTCTCTAAGCCATTTATAGAGTCAGCATAGTGCCCCCAACAATTTGGGTCCTCAGTTTACCCACCTCGGAAGGATGAAAGCCTGAGTTAACCTTGCGCTTGGTGAGATTTGAACTGCCAAATTATAGGCAGCTGGCTGCAGAAGTAGCTTGCAATACTGCACTCTAACCACTGCACCACAGAGGCTCCTTATATTCATCATCATCATCATCATCATCATCATCTTCATCATCATCATTATTTTCTTATTAAAACCTTTTATAGTCACATGGTTCCTGAAGATAGGGTGGCAAGGCTTTATAATATTTTGAAGACTATCAGCCACCAGAAATTCTGTTTGTATCTTTTGTAAGAAGTATTAATTTCCATGAACACAGGGATCCAATTCAGCCAAAATTAAGTTACTGGTGGAGTCATTAAAACCAGCTCCACGGTGGTTAGCATTATAATAATATTGTGATGGCTTCAACCCAGATGTAAGAAGCACTGAGAATAAAAGTTCAAAAATAAATTTATTTGATCTGAAATTTCACATGAACTTTGTCTAATCAAACTTCCTGAAAATTACAAGATGTAAATTTTTGTGCCAAAATGATCATATCAAAATTGAGATGTAGCTTACTACTCAAATGTGCATATAAATGTATTTATAATATTAAAGGCTATTACATACAAAATGAATATGTTTAAAATATATTGCAAATAGTGCATTAATTAGGGGTGGAATGATCACCCTGGAAAAAACATACAGTAGATGTTACAGGAAATGCACAGAAAAAGATGCAAATAAATATTGGCTTAAACTATAAATTCCCCTTGGAACTATTACTATCCAGAGAAGGGGGAATACATTCTAACCCTATTTTTAAGCTTGTAATAGGCTGTATGTGTACATACAGAATGTATAGATAGGCATGGCATTAGCAATGTCAATAAGGTCACCAGTATGTATGTATGCATGTTGGTATGTATGTAAATATGTTTATGTTTTGAAAGTTTCTAAAAATGAATGTATTCTTTTGAGATACCATACTTAATGACTGTAGCAGCCAGCAAAACTTTGATTGGTACAAAATTACCATAACTTTGCCATGTTAACCTGAAAGAGAATTCGGTTGAATGCAGGACACTATAAGAATTGTGAAGCACCATGATTATTGCTAATTGATTGAAATGCTTTCAAGGCTTTTCAAAATATTCATTGTGAAAATGTGAAATAATATCCCTTTACTCTTAAAATTAATTGGATTGAAAGAAGCTGAGATGCAATGAAATTTCTTTTAGCACAAATATTTAGCACATTTTTATACTAGCTAACTCATATCTAGGGGTTTGAGAGATTGAAAAAAGTTGCAAAGGATTCTCAAGTAAGGCAAATACATGTAGAAATGAGAAATATCCAAATGGTCTACTCTCTGTCTGCTACATACCCACCAGTAACCAAATAATCAACAGTTTATTCATAACATGTCACCATCATATTCATTTGCTGAGCTTAACAGTGACCAAGAGCACCAAATTATTAGATTCTGGTGGCACAATTCTAACCGGTATCTTTTGCTTTGATAATTCCAACAAAGAAAACAACAGGCCTTACATTATTATTGTGAATATGACGGATCTTACACTAGAAAGATAAATGGCAAGCCAAATTAGATTTTCAAATACTATGGTAAGTTGAGTTGATATACATGAGCATAATAGCTATCAGAAGAAGAATTCTTAATTCTTTTTGATTGAATGTTGATGAAGTTACAGTACAATTGGCATGGTGACCTGTTCCTTGGTATGCCGAATAATTTCAGCATATCATGGAATTTATGTATAGTTTAGATTTGGTTTAATTAAATATTGTTTTTGATTATACATTATAAGCAGCACAAAAAATTCTATAAAACATAATTATAGCCCAAAATAACAGCATAACACTGTTACACATTTAAATTATTATAAGGTAAAGGTTCCCCTCGCACATACATGCTAGTCGTTCCCAGCTCTAGGGAGTGGTGCTCACTCCGTTACAAAGCTGAAGAGCCAGCGCTGTCCGAAGACATCTCCGTGGTCATGTGGCCAGCATGACTAAACGCAGAAGGCACATGGAACGCTGTTACCTTTCCACCAAGTGGTCCCTATTTTTCTACTTGCATTTTTACATGCTTTCGAACTGCTAGGTTGGCAGAAGCTGGGACAAGTAACGAGAGTTCACTCCATTACACAGTGCTAGGAATTCGAACTGTCGAACTGCCGACCTTTCTGATCAACAAGCTCAGCATCTTAGCCACTGAGTCACCGTGACCCTTTATAAATTATATAAATTAATATAAATTATATAATATAAATATAAATTAATATAAATTTTTATAGCAGGCCCTAAAGAGCAAAAAAGGAACATAAAAATTCATCTAAGTAAAAATATTTTCCTACAGATTTTCCAGATTGTAACAATAAGTCAGCCCGCCCAAATCTTGGTAGGATATTTTTTATGGGAGTTAAATCCTGTGGGCAGTGCAACATCATTATCACTGTTTCTGTGGTTTTGTGAAAGTGATTTCTGTAAAAGTGGGACACAGATCAGGGCTTTCTTTTCAGAACCAGTCGATGGGAATTATTTCAAGGGAACCATCATCATCTGAACAAAATTACACAAAATACTGACAGAATAAACATCTTGTTGCAATTATGACTGACATCTTCTGTCCATTTCTTTCAAACTGAAAGGACAAAGTTTTTGACATACAGTATATTCATTCTCCAGCTCCCTCTGAATTACAAAACATCTGATTCACTAGTTTTACTCCTAATGTAGCATCAGAGACTAAATGTAGAATATGAGTCAGCTCTCTCTCACAACTTTTTTTTCTTTCTTTTTCTTTCTTTCTCTCTTTCCCTTTCCTCCCCCCTCTCTCTTGTTCTCTGAGGAGAGTAACTTTTTCTCTTTCTTTAGATCATAGAATCACAGAATTGGAAGGGATCTTGGAGGTCATCTACTCCTACCCTCTGTTCGAGCAGCAGAGTCTATTCCAGATATTAGCATCTACTTTGGATCGAACTCACAGCCTCCTGAATGTGAGGCAAGAATTCCACTTCTAGGCCACCGAAGCTGCCCTAGTATTCCCCTCTCTCCCTCCTTTAATAAATATTATCCTACAATACATGGATCATCCTGTATCACACTGCAAAAGGACATGACAGTACTGAATAAAACAAAGTCTTATAACTTCAAGATCAACTGACATGGGTCAGTTCAATGGGTCCTCAATGGGTCCTCAATACTTAAGGGAGCGTCTTCTTCCAATATCAAATACCGGTCGCCCTGTGCGAGCTCATAGGCAAGGACTCCTGGTCCCGGCCGCCAATGCCGGCAGGCGGTTCCCGACGACGAGCCTTTTCTGTCATGCCCCTGACCTCTGGAACCAACTGCCTCTGGGGCTCCTGGCCCCTGATCTCCGCACCTTTCGCCGTGAGTTAAAGACCTGGTTGTTTGACCAACCGGCTGTGACCCCTTGGGGAGGGATGGTTTTAAGGTTTTATAATGTTTGAACTTATAATTTAATTTAATCGTTTTTAAGTATTTATTGTTCCTGTTTTTGTAAGCCCAGTCTTCGAGATGGGGGCATATAAGTTCAAATAAATAAATAAATAAATAAATAAATAAATAAATAAATAAATAAATAAATAAATAAATAACTGTCTGAGCCAGCCCTGTCAATACCTACTAGTAGAAAGCAGCTCTCACCTATTCCTTTCCTTGCTGCTACATATTCTTAGATTAGATGACAGTAATAGTTAAAAGGAAAAGTCAAGATTTGTGTCCCAGTGATAACTCTTTAGGTGTTAAACACCATATCGCTACACAGGATTTTAATCAACACATACTAAATACTTGTACTTCTGAGGTCGACTTACTATAACATTCTACATAGATTATGTAGAACTAGATTCAACATGCTTGGTTTTAATGTAAATCTTCTATATTATGATTGATAATTCATTTATATGAAATAAATTATTAAGATTTTTAAACATTCTTACTATAGGGCATTAGCAAAAGGAGTACCAAATCTTTTTGATCATATACGATTAGGCTCCCTAAAACCTAATTATCTGCTTCACACAGAAGGCAGAAAGAATATTTCCCAAGCAAAGATAATATTATTTTATCCTCTCTTTTGTTTAATTATTATACTTTACAATTATAATGCATAATACTGTTGAATCCTCCCCTAGTGACCCTAGCAATACAATTTCTATACTCCAGCTCTGCACTTATCTTTTGGCTTTGCAAAGTCAATTTAAAAGACATATCATGACTATCCATTTAATTGTGGAGACTAGTAGTGGTCATATCAACATTTAGACAGTCACTGGAAATAAATCTAGTAAACTCAGTGGTTAACTAATATGTGCCATAAATGCATGCATCAAAGAATCAGGCACTGAAAACTGCTACACTCCAGTATCCAGCAGCAGCATTCATGTACTAAAACGCTGTTTTACCTTCAGTATGAGTAGCTGAATTCATATCTAAGATCACATTTTGCCTGAATTCACAATGATCTAGTTTCATGCAATATTGTGGTAGATCTTAAGAAGCTAGGCTCCCCGCATCCCATTATTTAACTCCACTGTATCCCTGGATAATTTTTCACCAAGTATTATCAGTCAGACTTTCCAGCAATTGAATAGAGTTTTAAAATTGTTGTGATTTCTTATTATGGAGAAAACCCATTCAGAACAACCAAAGTGCTACAGGAAACATTAAATAAACAAATATACAAAAGGAATTTCAATGTTCTCTATGGTGGTCTCAAGTTCACTTATTGAAGAAAGCTTTTAAAATATTACTCTTAGCTGAAGATTACTGAAAAGAACTTTCCCAAGTATCTACTCAATCTTTAGGTAGGATGCGAGGTTTGGAATTAAGTATGTATTATTTACTGGTCACCTACCTTCATCACTACCAATTTTATGTCAAGCAGTGAATGTGTATGGCAGGGGTGTTCAAAGTTGACAGCTTTAAGACTTGTGGACTTCAACTCCCATAATTCCTCCTCCAGTCATGTTAGCTCAGGAATTCTGGGAGTTGAAGTCCACAAGTCTCAAACTTGCCAAGTTTGAAGACCCTTGGTGTATGATTACCATTCTTAGCCTGCAAAATCCAAAGGATCAGTAGGTGCAGCAAAAAGTCTTCTGAATCTCCTTGCTCTCATTCTAGTAGTAGGCGTACACTTATAAATACTTTGGAATGCTGTTTCAGGCTTCACAATCCTGGAGACATATTTTTAATATCTGGCAAATGTTGCTCAATGTCACTCTCCAGCTATCCTGGTTTTTTTCCCTCCAGTTGAAAGGCACCACTTCATCTGCAGATTGCAACGTCTCCTTGTCAAAGTCATTTATCATCTCCTCTACTGTAACCAAGTCTGTGCTTTTAGAAACCTTGACACCCTAGAGGCCATTCAGTCTAAGTGTATTAGAAGTATCCTTGCAGTCCCAAGATATTAGCCCTATCCTTGCAATCCCAAGATATATTAAAACACTGCACTTTGTAAAGAGACAAGCTTAAGATGTCTCTAGATGCTAGAACTTTGTGTCATCATTTTAACTTTTGGCAACAGTCATCTTTTTTTTTCCCTAGCGAGTCTGGCTTTACAGATTCGCAAAGTGAAGCATTTAAGAAATGCTGTTGGCAAACTTCCAATGACATTATGGAATTTTGCATTTGGTTTTGAAAATTCCACAACTATCCTTGCAGCACATTATTTGGAATAATGATTTTCAAATCAATATAAGACCAGTTCCCAATTTCACAATACATGGAATCTTTTCAAATCAGTGGCTGCCAGCCTTTTAGCTCTTAACAGAATAGAATAGAATTATTTTATTGGCCAAGTGTGATTGGACGCACAAGGAATTTGTCTTGGTGCATATGCTCTCAGTCTACATAAAACAAAACACATTCATCAAGAGTCAAGAATCATAAGATACAACACAATAATAGTCATAGGGTACAATAAACAATCACAGCAAAGTAGGAAACAGTCAATAAAAATCCTTAGGATACAAACAACAAGGTTACAGTCATACAGTCATAAGTGGGAGGAGATGAGTAAAAGGAAGGATGGGAGGATTGGTATAATAGTAATAGTAATGCATATTTAGTAAATAGTTTGTAAATAGAAAATAACCTGTTACAGTCCTGAAATTTCACCAGGCCTTCATTTTGGCTAGGTTGGATACATTGTGTACCATTGTGCTGTTAGGAAGCTACAAAAATATTATCCTGTATTGGTGTATGCTGTATATCAGTGGTCCCCAACCTTTATGGATTGGCAGCCAGGGAGGATGGGAGGAGAGCCAGTAGTTCCTTTCGAATGGCAGACAGGCACGTACAGTTCCATTTGCTTGTGTGAGGGAGGTTGATGTGCAAGTACAAGACCGCCACTGCTCATGTAAGGGGAGATTTGTGCATGTGTACGTGCTCGCCCGCCAGTGCATGGTCCAGTTCCGAACAGGTCATGGCCCAGTGGTGGGCCATGGCCTGGGCATTACTTTTAAGCTAGAGATCCAGTATGGTGTAGATATGAAATTGTGTGTATTAGTATCACTTTGAGAACAAAGCCAGGTAGGTGATCTTCAGCCAGCCAGTCCATAAAGGCAAACCACTTTCAGAATCCTACGAAGCTAACTTCAGGGACTAGTATGTATACTTGATTTGAGCCAGTATCAGTCAGGTAGTTATCAGGAATCAACCCAAACTCAAAGGTGCAGGCAGAGAGAAAAAGTTATTAGGGTTACTGTGCAGTTATTTTTAAACAGGTGCATTTCAGTGTAGTGGACATACATAGTCCTCTCTTTAAATCATTACAGCAATTGCAACATTTCCCAAGCTTGCACGGCTGCCCTGTAATGAAAAACAGTTAAAACAGCCTTATTAATGGCGATGTTGGTGGAAATGCAGCCCGTTGATTCCATATTGTTTATCTTGGGTGGGGATGTCTCTTAGTGAAGGTTACAAATGGAACTGATGGGGCTTTTTTTGGGATCCTTGGTCAAAAATCCCTCTGTCTCCCTCTTACTGTATTCAGCAAAGATTAGTTGCTCCTTGGGTCCCACTTTATTATAACAGAATTTTTGTGGCTAAGAAAGGCAGTTGCTAAGTTAGTTTGTCGGATTTTACAATCTTCTACTTTGCTTGTACAGGAGGGGGCTTCTGAGATCCTGTTTAACCCAAATCTCTGGGCAGATTCCTGTGGAATGGGCAATAGAACAATAAAGTAATTGGTTTCATCTTTAGATATACGAGTCTGGCTGTTCACATCTGACAATTTTAGTCATATGAAATAAGGGAGAGGGATTAGTTATGAAATTCTCCATTGATATGAAGATGAATCTGAATGAGTTTCCATAAGGAGTTTAGCTACATTTAGTTCCTGACAATGCAACTGGGGTTGTTAAGGAACAATGTTTTTCTCTTAAACTCTCTAATTTACTCTGCCCATAGCCAAACCCTAACCATGCATTTTTACACTGTTTCAAACTATGTTTTGGATTTAATCATATACCTACATCATTGCAACTCTGAATATTTCTACAGGTGGACAGCTTGACAATTGAGCTCAGCGTGAATCAACAGCAGGAGAGAGTACCTACCTTCCATTTTCTCCCACTTCCTAAAAAAATTCACACCGTGCGGCAAAAAAAAATGTTCCCAGAAGACTAACAGGATCTCAGAAGCACTCTTCTATGTAAGCAAAATAGAAAGAAGGCAAGAGAGTTCTTATTTACATATCAATTTAATCCTTACATTTTCTGGTAGCAAAAGAAAATATACAAAATCTGAAGAAAAAAGGGTTAGGTAAAAGTATGTGCTGCATAAAAGAAAATAATTTAATGAAAATGCATAAACTGAGGACAAATTTGTATTGTATAGCACTTTCCCTCGTTCTGAATTCCATCTATCATGGTGCTCTACACAACATATGTGCTGCCTCAGAGACTTAGGCTCTACCTCCATAAGTCCTCTGAACTGAAATTTTTAATACAAGTAGTCTTTGTGTTATGATGTTAACTGGGACCAGAATTTCCCTTACAAAACAATGCAATCATGAAGTATAATGTCACATGATTGGGTTGCCCAGTGACACTAATTCTGGAAATCCTATCCCATTTCCCATCATTAAGCAAGGACCCCGTGGGTCATTAAGCAAGGACCCCGTGGGTCGTTAAGCAAAGACCTCATGTGCTCAAGGTTTTTGACTTCCTGCTGGCTTCCCCATTAACTTTGCTTGTGTGAAGCCTGCAGGGAATGTTGGTATGTCGTCATCATTTGACCATGGGGGTGCTGTAAGAACCAGAACTGTGAGGAATAGTCATAATTACCATTCATTCAATATCATCAAAACTTTTAATGGTCATTGAATAAATGGTCAAAACCCAAGGACTACCTGTAGAAGGAAAAGGGAAAGTATAGTGGAAACTAATCATTTAAACTGCAATTGTTTCTATTTTTTTAAATCCAAGTTTACAGCGAACTTATTCAAAATTAATTGATGTCTTAGCTCCAGTCATTTTTTGGCCTTTCCCATACCAATTCATGCATTGTTCAAATCAGCAGTTGCTGGCCCCAAAGAACTTAAGAATCCATGTTTTACACATGACACAATCAATCAATACAGAAAATCAGATTGTCTGAGGACAAAAATGTGAATCCAAAAAAGTGGATTTTATTTTCTGCCAAACTAAAAGGTTGACATGGGTTCCCTTCTTCATCAGCAATAGGATTTAGAAAACAATAACACCACAATTATTTCAGCTGTCCTAGATTTATGGAACATGATTTTGCAGTCATTTTCACAAAGCCAAGCTAACTTAAATGCTATACATAGAAATGTCCATTTTATTTCTCATTTGTGAGGCTGCCACCAGTCTGTTCTGAATTTAACTGTCCTGATTTCTGAAACTTAAACTTAGAAGCTTCACTAGATTCAGAGGTTAGGACAATTCAGCCTAGAAGTTAGCCTATGCTACCAGAACATAACCTATCTTTCCTTCTTAGACTCAGCAGCAAAGGGTGAGTCTCACAGTTCCTCACACATGCACATATAAGTTTTATTTTGCTTTTAGAATTACCACTCTTCTCTTTTATACACAACTCACATATTTCCATCCATTTATCCTCAATTCCAAGACCTTATCGATAACTGGTTATTTTGTGTTAGCAATCCAATCCCGAATCCCTCAGTTTCATCTTGTTTATGATTATTACAATAGTGAAACCAAGTGAAAGCAATTCCTATCTGACTTCAGTGGGCCTGGGACCACAGGTGGTCCGCAAGAAAATTTTGGTGGTCTGCAGAGAAATGTCACCCCCAAAGCACCCCCCAAAGCAATTAGTCCAGGCTACATGGGAACACAAGGCTGCACCGCCCATATGGCCCATGGGAACACAAGACTTGCATTGCTTGCATTGCGAACAACACAAGCTAGTGAGGGGAGGGGGGAAAGGGCAGAGGGGGGGAACTTGCCCCACCCACCTTGCCGGTCCACCAGGCTACTTCTTGCTGCTTCTTTCTTCTTCTGCTTTTGGCTGCACGCAAGGAATGCAGCAGAAGTCTTTCTTTCTCTCCCCCAAACTCTGACAGAAATGAGTCTGGGACCCTGCAAGGCATCCTGCTCCAAGAGGCTGCACTGGCGAGACAAGTCTCACAAAGACTCATTTCTGCTGCCTTTCTTGCCTGAAGCCAAAAGTGTCTATCTCTCTCTCCCTCCCTCTGAGAACCAAGCTGGAGATGGTATCCTGCGATCCCAAATAAAGAATGATCAATCGATAGGATTGGGTGGGGAATTTTCCTGCAGACTTTTTTTGGGAATTTCCCAGGGTCTCTGGTTCATGGGATTTAAAATTATGAGTTTGGTGGTCCCTGAGGTCCAAAAGGTTGAAGACCCCTGCTTTAGTGTATTACACAAAAGAACAAGGCATAACCTTGAGGGCTTGTTTTCAGAAAACTGAAAATAAAGTTCTCCATCCAAGCCAAACTTCACAGTAAGAGCAACCATTTATTTTAAGAGAAATACTATACAGTCTCTTATGATTATACTGAAACTACAAGTACCTGTTTGAAAAATTCATTGCTATGAACATGCTGTCTTTCTACTCACTATGTTTTTATGTATATACAGATACTCACCCTGCCTTTTCTACCAACTGCTTCTCTTATTGTTCTGGGATCCATACCTTCCATTCTAAGTGGCAACTCACCCCATTTTAAGGGGGGAATCTATCTCTCCTGCCCCCTGTTTCTTTTGACATTTTGGCTTTCAAGAACAGTTCATACTCTCTGGAGAGGTAAAAATATTCTGTCAATATTTTTCTTTAGCTAATAATAATTAGAAAATAATTCAGAGGCACCTGTGGGAGGCAGGTTTATGAATGGGATTGTGGGACATATCAAAAGATTCCACAAAATAGGGCTGACTCAAAGAAAGGCATTTTTCATCCTGGCCAAGTAAGTCTATGTATCAAGGCCACTGTAGAAAAAAAAGTTATTATCAGAATAACATTAGGCAAGCATCGAATAGAATGGAATGGAATGGAATGGAATAGAATAGAATAGAATAGAATAAAATAGAATAGAATTCTTTATTGGCCAAGTGTGATTGGACACACAAGGAATTTGTCTTGGTGCATATGCTCTCAGTGTACATAAAAGAAAATATAAATTCGAGATACTGGCTAGCTCCCATTCTGCTGTCATTCTTCACCAAGGAAATGTTTTTGAAATGATTTCTAGATGTGCTTTTACAGGAAAGCAAAATAAAATCACACAGAGATACACAAAGATAGTTTGAACTGCAATACTATATTGCCTGTTCTAGAATCATAACACATGGGCATCATATTTGGAAAGAAATCGTTATGAGGAAAGCAAAAGTAGTAAATCCAAATAGTCTTGCCGATTTCTGAAAACTTCAAACTATTCATCTGGTTATCATTTTTTTCTGCCAACTATTAAGCCTTAACTTGACAGACACTCACAATAAAATGCTAATTCTCCTTCATTCAAGAACGATTGATGCCTGCCATATTGTCAGTAGCACTTTTTATTCTAGCTGATTATTCAGACCTTGCCAAGAAAAATATATCAGAGACTGGTTAGGCAGCCAAATCCATCAGAGAAAAAAAAGTTATGTATATTATAGACTTTAGATTTTACCCTCAATTTTAATGAGAGTAGTTTTAATTTAAGAAAAGGAACACATTTTTAGATTTGAAGCAGAAAAGGTAAAAATGGTTCAAATTTATTTTGCAGTAACAACTCTACAGAAACTTACCTTATAAATATATTTATTTATTTTATTTATTAATTGGATTTCTAAGCTGCCCCATCTCCCTAAGGACTTGGGGCGGTGTACAGTAAAAATGATACAAATATACAATTAAAAAGAAATTAAATCTAGTAGAAACCCAAAATATAATTAAGACACTAAAAACAATCCTTAAAACTCCCCGTATAGCCCACCCCCAGTCCAGGTCAGCGAGTTGGAATAACCATGTTTTTAGGCCCCGGTGGGCAGAAGGAACAGAGGTCAGGGGCCACCCAGAGCTCCAGGGGCAGCTGGTTCCAAAGGGTGGGTGTTATATGTCTTTACTACGCAGTTACAGCTACTTTGTACTATTGAAATATACACCTACTTTTTGAAAACCTATGTTTCATTAGAAAAATTTGATAAGATATTCTTAAAGTGTCATGTATGTAAAACCTAGTATGAAGAGTGGGTTAGAGATATTTATAACTCTTCATTTCTACAAATACGTTAGACATAATGTATGGAATGTTTCAAAAATACTCCCAAGGATTTGGCTGCTCCACTATTGTCAAGCACAAATAGCAGGGCAAGTATTCAAGAATTTATGTCAAATTAAACAGCAGTTTCACATGACTATTCTCCCTCCCCTTAGATACTTCACTTTCCAAACTACAGCCAGATGCTTCAATCAATTGGCCCTTTCTCAGACGGGACATTCATATAGCTGAATTATTCCTGTAACAATTAAGTGTGTCACAATCTAATGTCGGCATCTGTATGACTTGTGGACTTCAACTTTCATAATTCCCCAGCCAGTATGGATGGCTGAAGAATTCTGGGAGTTGAAGTCCACAAGTCTTACAGGTGCCAAATTTGGAGATCTCTCATCTAAGTGTTGGTCCAGAAGGTTTAAGGTCACCTTCAGTTAAAGAACTTTGCTAGATGATTTGGAACAGTTGCCCATTCTCAGGCCAACCTACTTCAGAGAATCACTCTGGGAATAAACTAGCAGGTAAAGGGAAAAAAATATAAAGGTTGTCAGGCATCACATGTAGCACAGATCATGGCAATAGTTTACACAGAATGACAGCCTGCAAGGGCTACCAGATCTGGGCACGGTTTGAGAAATAAATTGGCAGGTTGCAAGCAGAAGAACAGCAAGAGTTGGCTTGAAACCATGTGTCTGGGCTTTAATTTTCAGTCTGTTTCCACAGGGGGCAGATCAGTCAACAGAGATCAGGTGGAACATCAGCTGCAGGTGAAAGCAGATACTGTTGGGTTCCCCAAATACAGCAATGGTTTCAACTTTGCAACATGTGCTCCCTCCAGGAGGCAGGTTAGGCAGGAGAGAGACCAGATGGCAGCTGTCAAGAGAATGGCTAGAGAATACAGGGAGGGAAGAAAGAAAAAAAAACCAGCAACAGCATTAAGCACAGAGGGAGAGGCACAGAAAATTAGACAAAAAGTTGGGAAGGAAAGAAGACATAAGAACAGGAAAATACATCCATATTTATTTGAGTGCCATTCATTTCAAATCACAAGGACAGAAAATTGAATCTGTGCATTTTGATTCTTCTTGGTTTTTCACTCTGGTCTCACAGTTGTTCCATCGTTCCTTCGGTTGCTTGTTCCTTCTTCTTTTTCTAAATCCATCACCAACAATGGATTATTTCATGCACATTTTGAGGCTTTCTGTGTGTGCACATGAATGGTCCTGAGGGTGAGACTATGACCTGAGCAAGAATTAGTGAAGTGGGTTTTATAACTGAAACAGAAGTAAATACTGTAGAGATAAGCCAAGTCTAGCACCTGGCTAACTACCTTCTACCTGCCAAGAGACAAATCAAAAAGCATGCATTACATATGCATGTGCCTGTAAGGAAAGGTTGAAGAAAGTAATTCAGGTGATTGTCAATCTCTTGGACAGTGAATAAGCAGAAATGGTCAAAGGGGAAAACAGAGTGAATGCTTAATGTCCTATATACATGCTATGATTCTATAAAATTTAATTAATTGAATTAATAACTCTAACACATTTCTCCTATTATACACATTCTTTCTATATTATGGGAGTTGAACCACTCTTGTTTGCAAAACTATTTATGGATTGATATGCTAGTAAACCCAGCTATTCTGTAAAACAAACCTGGCTTAGCACACCTTGTCTAAAAATGACAGTGTGTGTGAAAACACAGAGATAACTAGCACATTTAAAGGGGGGCGCATGAGGGGAGCCAGTAAATAAAAAAAACCCTAGTATAAGTCAAGTTGAAACATAGGGCAAATATAACAAGCATTTTGGATTAAGGAATAATTTGGGAAGCAAGCTCTGGGAATGCTGGGGGAAACAAACTGCCAAATACTCTGCTCTTTATTGCTTGCCAGTTGGCACCATCCAAAATACTGTGACAGAATGTGGGGATGAGAGAGAATGCATGTGAACATGGGAACACCAACTGGCCAACAACAAGCCAGTCATCTTGTTTTCCCTTTCCAATTGGCTTAAATCACTGTCATTTTGCTTTAATGCTTCATGTCAGGCACACTTATTTCATTTAGTTTCCATGTTAGTTAAATGCATTATTCTCTAATTTTAAAAAAAGGATGAAAGGGAAGAACCGGTATCATATAAAACCCACAGGATACAAATGGATAATTTAAAGGTCACCAGTATGTATGTATGCATGTTGGTATGTATGTAAATATGTATATGTTTTGAAAGTTTCTAAAAATGAATGTATTCTTTTGAGATACCATACTTAATGGCTGTAGCAGCCAGATAAACCTTGATTGGTACAAAATTACCATAACTTTGCCATGTTAACCTGAAAGAGAATTCGGTTGAATGCAGGGGACACTATAAGAATTGTGAAATCATTCAACAAACTTTCACCAGTTAACCAAGCAAAGCTTTTTTAAAAACATGTGCAGGTAAATTGAGATTTGGAGAGAAGCTTGAAGCATCCCAAACTTTTGAATGGCTACTTTAAGGAGTGGTTCCCATTGAGTGCTTTGCAAAAGCCAAGAAAATATTTGTTAGTCTTACATTACCTTTTTTTTAAGTAGTAACCATCAATGGCTTTGTGGCCAATTTATTCATAGTTGTACTTAGTGCAGATGAAATTTCTTAGTTTCAAGCTCCTGTTTAATATTAAAGTTCTCTATCATCTAAAAAGCTATAGTAAATTGAATAGCAATGAGATCTGGAACTTTTTTATATAAGGTTCCAAGAACCACCAGTGTGGCAACAAACTGAAACAACATAGTTTAAGTAGCACCATGATTATTGCTAATTGATTAAAATGCTTTCAAGGCTTTTCAAAATATTCATTGTGAAAATGTGAAATAATATTCCTTTACTCTTAAAATTAATTGGATTGAAAGAAGCTGAGATGCAATGAAATTTCTTTTAGCACAAATATTTAGCACATTTTTATACTAGCTAACTCATATCTAGGGGTTTGAGAGATTGAAAAAAGTTGCAAAGGATTCTCAAGTAAGGCAAATACATGTAGAAATGAGAAATATCCAAATGGTCTACTCTCTGTCTGCTACATACCCACCAGTAACCAAATAATCAACAGTTTATTCATAACATGTCACCATCATATTCATTTGCTGAGCTTAACAGTGACCAAGAGCACCAAATTATTAGATTCTGGTGGCACAATTCTAACCGGTATCTTTTGCTTTGATAATTCCAACAAAGAAAACAACAGGCCTTACATTATTATTGTGAATATGACGGATCTTACACTAGAAAGATAAATGGCAAGCCAAATTAGATTTTCAAATACTATGGTAAGTTGAGTTGATATACATGAGCATAATAGCTATCAGAAGAAGAATTCTTAATTCTTTTTGATTGAATGTTGATGAAGTTACAGTACAATTGGCATGGTGACCTCTTCCTTGGTATGCCGAATAATTTCAGCATATCATGGAATTTATGTATGTTTAGATTTGGTTTAATTAAATATTGTTTTTGATTATACATTATAAGCAGCACAAAAAATTCTATAAAACATAATTATAGCCCAAAATAACAGCATAACACTGTTACACATTTAAATTATTATAAGGTAACAGTTCCCCTCGCACATACATGCTAGTCGTTTCCAGCTCTAGGGAGTGGTGCTCACTCCGTTACAAAGCTGAAGAGCCAGCGCTGTCCGAAGACATCTCCGTGGTCATGTGGCCAGCATGACTAAACGCAGAAGGCACATGGAACGCTGTTACCTTTCCACCAAGTGGTCCCTATTTTTCTACTTGCATTTTTACATGCTTTCGAACTGCTAGGTTGGCAGAAGCTGGGACAAGTAACGAGAGTTCACTCCATTACACAGTGCTAGGAATTCGAACTGTCGAACTGCCGACCTTTCTGATCAACAAGCTCAGCATCTTAGCCACTGAGTCACCGTGACCCTTTATAAATTATATAAATTAATATAAATTATATAATATAAATATAAATTAATATAAATTTTTATAGCAGGCCCTAAAGAGCAAAAAAGGAACATAAAAATTCATCTAAGTAAAAATATTTTCCTACAGATTTTCCAGATTGTAACAATAAGTCAGCCCGCCCAAATCTTGGTAGGATATTTTTTATGGGAGTTAAATCCTGTGGGCAGTGCAACATCATTATCACTGTTTCTGTGGTTTTGTGAAAGTGATTTCTGTAAAAGTGGGACACAGATCAGGGCTTTCTTTTCAGAACCAGTCGATGGGAATTATTTCAAGGGAACCATCATCATCTGAACAAAATTACACAAAATACTGACAGAATAAACATCTTGTTGCAATTATGACTGACATCTTCTGTCCATTTCTTTCAAACTGAAAGGACAAAGTTTTTGACATACAGTATATTCATTCTCCAGCTCCCTCTGAATTACAAAACATCTGATTCACTAGTTTTACTCCTAATGTAGCATCAGAGACTAAATGTAGGGCATTAGCAAAAGGAGTACCAAATCTTTTTGATCATATACGATTAGGCTCCCTAAAACCTAATTATCTGCTTCACACAGAAGGCAGAAAGAATATTTCCCAAGCAAAGATAATATTATTTTATCCTCTCTTTTGTTTAATTATTATACTTTACAATTATAATGCATAATACTGTTGAATCCTCCCCTAGTGACCCTAGCAATACAATTTCTATACTCCAGCTCTGCACTTATCTTTTGGCTTTGCAAAGTCAATTTAAAAGACATATCATGACTATCCATTTAATTGTGGGTACCAGCAGTGGCCATATCAACATTTAGACAGTCACTGGAAATAAATCTAGTAAACTCAGTGGTTAACTAATATGTGCCATAAATGCATGCATCAAAGAATCAGGCACTGAAAACTGCTACACTCCAGTATCCAGCAGCAGCATTCATGTACTAAAACGCTGTTTTACCTTCAGTGTGAGTAGCTGAATTCATATCTAAGATCACATTTTGCCTGAATTCACGATGATCTAGTTTCATGCAATATTGTGGTAGATCTTAAGAAGCTAGGCTCCCCTCATCCCATTATTTAACTCCACTGTATCCCTGGATAATTTTTCACCAAGTACTATCAGTCAGACTTTCCAGCAATTGAACAGAGTTTTAAAATTGTTGTGATTTCTTATTATGGAGAAAACCCATTCAGAACAACCAAAGTGCTACAGGAAACATTAAATAACAAACAAATATACAAAAGGAATTTCAATGTTCTCTTTGGTGGTCTCAAGTTCAATTATTGAAGAAAGCTTTTAAAATATTACTCTTAGCTGAAGATTACTGAAAAGAACTTTCCCAAGTATCTACTCAATCTTTAGGTAGGATGTGAGGTTTGGAATTAAGTATGTACTACTTACTGGTCACCTACCTTCATCACTACCAATTTTATGTCAAGCAGTGAATGTGTATGGCAGGGGTCTTCAAAGTTGACAGCTTTAAGACTTGTGGACTTCAACCCCCATAATTCCTCCTCCAGTCATGTTAGCTCAGGAATTCTGGGAGTTGAAGTCCACAAGTCTTAAACTTGCCAAGTTTGAAGACCGTTGGTATATGATTACCATTCTTAGCCTGCAAAATCCAAAGGATCAGTAGGTGCAGCAAAAAGTCTTCTGAACCTCCTTGCTCTCATTCTAGTAGTTCAGTTTTTTGCAGTCTACTTACAATGATCCTACAGAGACAGAAACAAAAGCTCCTACTGGAGACCCTTCCCTTCCTTCCCTCTCCTCCCCTCCTCTCCCCCTCCCCTCCTGAATCTTTGTCCACCATAACGCTTTGGGGAAGGGAGGGAGTGGCAGCTGCCAGAATCTGCCAGCAATTAAATCCTATCTTCTCCCTCACATTTCTCTGACAAACCCCAATTGTCAATCTCCTCCATTTTCTTACATTGCAAACAGGGTGATAAAATAGGAACACTTCTCAGCCGATACACATATGCAAACAACATCATTACATAGAGTATAAGAGTGGATTCACTCTATTTCTTAAATATAGCCTTTTTAAAACAGTTAAACAGTACTGAACATGGCTATAACAATAAGAGAGAAATTATTTGAATTTAACTTTGTTAGAGTGCAGAATAAATGGTATGTAATTCCACATGGTCTCTTTAAAAAGTATTTTAAAAAATGTTTTTTCAAGTCTGTAAAGTCACTTCTAAGATGGGAGCCTGTTTAATGAAGCCATCATTACCCAATCTTGTCACTGTCTGACAGGCTAGGGAACTACTGCTAAAGAAATGTGTAGGAGGTGATGGCATGTGTCATACTGAAGCAGTGTTTCAATAATATGAAATACTATATATATGGGAAGCCCTTAAAAGTTTGCAGTGCATTTCCAGTCCTAATCAGAATGTTCTTCTTTAGGCCTAGAACAGCAACTGCATAATCCTTGGAGCTTAACAAGAGTTCTTATTCTTACCTCCCCATATTTATAATAATTTTGCATAGTGTATGCATAGTTAAGGGCCTTGGTGGTACAGGCTGTTAATAGCCTAGCACTTAGCTCCAGCTGCCTGTAATTATTGCAGGCTCGAATCCCACCAGGCTCAAGGTTGACTCAGTCTTCCATCCTCTCGGGGTAGGTAAACTGAGGACCCAAGATTGTTGGCGGCAATAAGCTGACTTTGTAAAAATGCCGCTTAGTAATAAGCAGGCATATACAATGGAATGAAGGCTATTGCTGAGCGCATTGGGTTGTATCCCAAAAACTGTAAGCCGCCCTGAGTCTCCGGAGAAGGGCGGGATATAAATATGAATAAAAATAAAGAAATAATAAATAAATAAATATTATAGGATAGCAATAGCACTTAGACTTATATACCACTTCACAGTACTTTATAGACCTCTCTAAGCAGTTTACAGAGTCAGCATATTGGCCCCAACAATCTGGGTCCTCATTTTACTGACCTCAGAAGGATGGAAGTCTGCAATACTGAGCATTTAGCATCACAGCTAAATGTAGTTTATATACTAAAATGAGCATATAAAATTAGAGCAATCCCTACTGCCTTCTAGCATTGATGACATTACTGTTTGATAATGAAACAACCAAGCTGAGAGAGAACCAAGGACTCCACAGTTCAACTTTGAGATACTATTCTCTTCTATCAGTACAGGATGTGTTTATGGAATCAGCCTTCTCCATGCAGTTTGTTGCATGGTGCAAAGGGCATGATGGATTCTCTTTCCCCCTAGAGAGAAGCTAGCTGGATTGGCAGTTAAATATTTTTCAACCCTCACAATAGGGTACAATTTGCTGCCACAAATTGTACCCTATTGTGAGGGTTGAAAAATCACAGGGCATTACATGTGTAGCATTGGAAATGCCAGACTGGCTGCATGGTAGGAACAAGCTCTACCTTCCAAGAAAGAGAAGCTCAAGAGAAACCTTTGAGAGGTGGCAATTTACACTGTACCAGCTAAGGCAGGAGCACCATTTTTCTTCATAGTATGATTGGCCCTGATATTGTAGATGACATAGGGGGGAAAGTCCTTTAACCCCATGCCAGCCCTCCACTGTAGAGCTGAATTGTATTTACTTATTTATTTATTAAACTTTGTTTGCTTATTTAACAGATTCAAACAGCTTCCCTGTAGTCAAAGGAACTCTGGACTTCTATTAAATTTAAGCATTCTGAATAATATGTACACATATACAGGTATGCTCTTAACCACAAAGTGCAATATGTTTTTCCTTGATTCATTCTTTTCTAGGTGCATGCTAAAGCAAGAGTATCTCTAGAGGCCAGTAATCAAATTTTATGTTATATTTTAAAAGGAAACTTACTGTCCTCTTGAAGGAGAATTGCTATGATAGATGCTATCTTTTCAAAAAGAAACCCACAGCTGGGAAGAAAAGCTTGTAATGGAAGTGTTTTTTTCTACAGTTAATAATAGCAAGCACCAGCAAAGCACTTCAGTTCTGAGTGGGTCTTTAAACAGATACTTTCTTTTTCTATAATTCAAAGCGAGCACCTTGAAGCAGAACAAACATCATTTACAGATTTCATTCTAACAAACTGTCCTTCACATTTTAAAAATCTATATATTTTTAAATATAATACTAACAAGCTTTATAAGGAGATCAAAGCAAGAGCAACTTTATTGTAACCTAGTCTATATCCTGTTAATAGTACAGCTGAAAGGAAGATAATCTATAGTTCACCATGTATTAATAGATTAAAACGGCTTCTATTGACAAGAAGCTTCTGAAAATTATCTCCAGTCCGAAATCTTCAAAGTCAAATTATTATGCAATTAGTAATTTCAGCTTCCAACACAGAACCAAATTCCAAACTGTCTTTCTTAGAATTCATGCACAGTTACATTAATATATTGAAACTCTGTGGTTCATTTTCAAATTAAGCAATACTGTCAGTCAAGAACTAATCTACTGTTGAAATCAGAAAGCTGCAGCATAGGGAAATGTTTCAGTCCCCCCCAAAATATGATTCCTGGTGGGAAGAGGAAATGGAACACTTTGCAAAAATATTGATGCAATAATATCTTCAGAACTTTTAACAGTTCTTTCTAGACCTATCAACATTAGCCCTGTCCCTCTGGAACCACTTTCATTTCTTTTTATGTAAGACATGGATTGACAACTGAACATGAACTCAATTGATTCAGATGTGTTTGGTAGCAGTATGTCTAAATTACTTGGCTGACTTTCCACCTTACAAGGCTAAGATGCCATTCCCTTTCGACTTCTTGAAACAATGTGAATCCTGAAGTTCCTAGAGTCATGTGTTCCCCTATATAATTTCAAAGCAAAAATAGCCTAAAATGAACATGGCTTCGTTGACTTTCACTTCGGGTTTACATTACACTATAGAAGAATCTTAGGAGTGAACCACCAAATATCCCTTTTAAACATTAAAAAACGTGCTAATATGCATAGTTTTGCTCTAATGTCTGCTGGAGTTAGGAAGTTTTGCTTTTAAAAATAAAGGTGAAATTGACAAAGCTTTCCTGTCTTCAAGAGTAATGCTACTGATTTTATTCTCATGATTCCAAAGACACTTTGGGGAGTTACTATTACATCTTCCTTTTCTGAGCTTTGTATAAAATTGCTTCCTTGAAAAGAAGTGAATGAGATGCATAGTACCGCATTTGACATGCTTGGGAAAAGGGACAATTGGAAGGTTGTTCAGATGCGCTATATAATGTGGGAGAAAAGCAAATCCCACTGGGAAAACTGTAATGGGAATGGAAGTAGATTAGCCTGTTTACCTGTTTGAAGCCCACAAAATTAACCTTGTAGCACTGTAGGCAATAGGACATAAAAAGAAGACAGCAATGACCTGAATAGACAGCAACACCATGCCACGGCCGGGACTTGGAACAGTACCCTTATTGTGAGTTCCTCTCCCAGGTTCTGGAGGGCTAGTCGGTGCTGAGTTCAGACAGCCTCAGACTTGCAGCTGAAATTTCACCTATTGTGGCCTTTTATTTTCTTAGCTTCTTACAATGTGCATTTTGAGTTGGCTGGTGGCAGAAGACGGGGCCTTTGTGATTTGGGTAGATAGTCATGATCAAGATCTGACAATATAAGTTGGGCTTTGGGTGGAAGATTATCCAACCTTGTCTCTGATCCAGGGAAGTTAAATTTCACTGCATCACCCAGATGAGTAGGAGGCTAGTTTCTGAAGCATGGCCTTTAAACATGAGATTGGAGTTATGAGATTGCACTCTGGCTTGGCAATGATGGTGGGTTCCATTAGTTGGCACTCTTATGTCTGCTCCTTGCATGAAAAAGTATTTGTATTTTTTGTTATTTGTAGGGTTAGGATTTTTTCCATCTTCATTTGCCCAACTATCAGATTGAATGAGGCCATCTCTTTTTCCGGGTCCCATCCAGGAATGGGCATTTTTATTGGTACCCCTAAGCATTGGAACTTAGGGGCAGAAATTCTGGTCCATCCCTAGTCTTAGGAGCACTAAGACTGTTTGTTCCATCCAGTACTGTTAGACATGACAGCCTTTGGAAATGGGTAGCACAGAAATTAAGTAAGTAAATACATTGGTTCTCTTTATAACAATTTGCTTTTCAATAATCTCACTACTTTTCCTTCTGAATTTTTCAAATTATAACAAAAACAACAAATCAAAAATTGAATTGGTATACCTGAACTGGGGGGGGGAGGAATAATGGCATTTAATATACAAAGATTTTTGCAGCGTTGTGTGGCTGTTAACCCTAATTTAGGAGTGAAACACCCAGATACTAGCAAAAATGTATATTTATGACGATGTTACCTAGTTGGGTAATGAAATGGTTACAAACAAATAACCAAGCTCAGAGAGCACCAAGTGCTTCAGGTAAATTTAATATTTGCAACTTTTTCAGAGTAATGATTGATCTTAAAGTATAACTCTGCAATTAAGCAAACTATTACTTTGCCCTTATGACACAACGTAAAATACCTCATGCATTAAGATATTGCTTTTCTGACAGGAAATAAAAACTATCATATTGTAACAATATCAGGAAATCCAACTCAAAAACCACTGAGCTGACATCAAAATGTTTCAATAAGATATTGCTTACTGTAGGACTACGTATGCTCTGAAGATTCCCGAGTACTTTAATTATGTGCAGATTAAAAAAGTCCTAGCATATTAAACTTTCCAGGCAGAATTTGATGTTATTTTTATAAAGCAATGAAGAAATATCAGCTAAGATACTAAGCATGACTTTAAGTCCATCAGTAGTTTTTCGGGCTGAATGTATAAAGAAGCAATTTTATTTTACAGCAGTGTACCTATCTGTACTAATGAAGGAATTCAGGTTCCCTTTCCTACTACAGGCTATTAGTTCAAAAACAAATAAAGAAAAAGACATGCTCACCCCAAACCTATACTAATCTAGATCCTGTGCTAATTTTCCTATGAATCAACTTTTAACTAAACCGCAAGACTCATCTACCAATTACCTAATTGCCAGTCCTTCCTTGGAAATGACTGTCATTTTCCTTAGAAAAAAATGCATTTGATTAATTATTTTTTTCTTCAAGTGGCTAATAAAGAATAAAGTCCAGACCCTTATCAAAGATTAAGGTCCCATGTAAACCCAATTAGTCCAATTAGCTTTAGCTTTCCTTTGACTGTTGAGTATTTCTTATAATTATCTCCCAAATTCTTTCATCAATGGACTGAAATAGATTTGGAATTGATGTAATCTTTTATATAACCTGGGAGTATCTAACCTAAGTGCCAAGATGAAGAATTCTATAAAAAGGCTTTTAATACTCTGAAGGCTCTATTCTTGGGATGAAGCTTCTTGTTTTCTGTTCAGGCTGAATTTATGAATTGTTAGATATACTATATGTAAGTTGCAACATTCAGGCCAACAAAGAACATTATAACAATGTACTACTGATTATCCTGGGTTTTCCAACCCAAGTTGGCATAATGCTCCTATGGCAGTACACCTATCTCTGCAATGGGTTTACCTCACAAAGCTTAAGCAACGAATGCTCTGCCTTATATTGCTTTATATTAGTGCAGTTTCCAAAATCTTGAACAACTTGAAAGGGGTATAATATCTTCTAGCTCTAGGGTGAAACAGTAAGCCATAACTTTTATGGAGCGAATTATTTTACCCATTCATGCATTTGAGAATAATTGATTTATATGAAAAGTAGATTTCAGTGATATGGCTTATCAGTAAAAAAGAAAGAAAAAAGAAGGATTAGCAAATCTCTGGACTGAGTTGTTCCAGCCTTCTAACGAGTTGCAAGTTTTTCTAACACCTCTGAATGAGTTGGGAGGTTTTAGGCTACTTTCTGGTAGTTGTGGTCCCAACACAAACTGGAGGGGTACCAGTTAGGCAAAAGTTAATCTAGGCTTCATTCATGTTATGTAATGCATTTGTGTAAGAATGTGCCTTTGAGTTAGTTAGTTACCCCTGTAGTTTTCTTGGCAAGATATTTGGAAGTAGCCCACCCTTGTTTTGTTCTGTGGGCTGACAGACAGTGACTGATCCAAGGTCACCCAGTTGGCTTCCTGCCTAAGACAGAACTAGAACTTCTGGTCTCCTGGTTTCTAGTCTGATGCCTTAACCAAAACATCAAATTAGCCCCTTCAATGGATGTATACATACTCTTCTTTTGATCTTGGCCAATATATATATATACCCAATATATACCACTTAAAGACATTTCCTGATATATTCATTTTAAGCAATTTGTTAGAGATGATGGTTTAATCAATACTTTAATCATATTATAAACTGTTGAGCATAAAATTATATACATGTTTAAGTTGCATCTCTACCTCAATGGTGCCCCTTAGAAACATCATATCTCCCAAGATCTATTCAGCCCTGATCTTGCTGGCATTTTGTAAGTCCATGAAGATCTGAATGTTCCCTTGGACATAAGTCTTGCAGGTTGGGTGATCTGGTTAATTGTGATTGTGGTTCTGTGACTCAAGTTAGATTATCCTTATAACAGAGTTATTATCCTGTTATTATTAATATTTATTTTTGTTCATGTTCTTGATTTAAAAACCATCATTAAAAACAATGATTGATTTTCAAATTCTTTTTGCCATCCAGAGTCTCAACTGCAATAATAAATGGACGAACAAATTTTACTGAATCAATTCACACCATATGGGCAGAGAGCTGAAATGCAAAGCATGCTTGGAAGTATCAAACCCCGCACCCCAAACTCAACAGGGTTTACTTTTGAATAGAAATAATTGGTTTGTGCTTAAACATCTTTTCCATAAAATTAATTAATTTTGTTGGCATGAACGATAAATAGTTGCTTTGATGCCTTAACACAAAATTAGAACAGGTAGGGGGTATCAAAAAGATTGTGAATATTTAAATCTGTAGTTCCTAAAAATAATGTCACATATTTGAATATTTTATCATCATAATTTATCATCACTTTCAGTATCCTGAATTAAGAAGATAACATTCTTTTTCTCAAACAATGGATTACTGGAGTTTATAACATGCCATATCCTGAGGCAGTCACCATGTTTATTTATTAGCAGTTTCCAAACTGTAGGATATAGATTTTCACAGCAACTGACAATATTTTTCAGGACTGTTTTCCCAAAGTATTTTTGTGAGCATAGAATGGTTGTCCCTAGAATGAACCCAGCATTGCTAGTTGCGCATCATACAGATTGGATAGATTAAAAAAAAATATTGCAATCACTTGACTCAAATAATGCAAATAACTCTGGTTGGTCAAAAGCTCCACCAACTAAATGTTGGAAATGTCATCAGACACCTCGTTTGTATTACCATATGTGGTGGACCTGTTCAGACGCAAAAAGATATTGGACTAAAATCCACATGTGGTTGGAAAAAATGATAAAACAACATATAGACTTTAAACCGGAAATATTTTTATTGGGAATTATACCAGAAATTTATAGTAAAGAGTTGAAATATTTGATTGTAAATGTTTTAACAGCAGCTAGAATTGTATTTGCTAAGAATTGGAAAAATGATAAAATACCTATGCAGGAGGAAGTCATTAAGAAAATTATGGACTGTGCTGAAATGAGTAAGTTGACATTTGAAATTAGAGAGCAAGAAGATAAACATTTTTATATGATATGGGACTTGTTTTATCAATGGTTGGACAAAAAGAATAAGCAATGTAATAGAGTATAATTTTGTAATAGAAGTTTAATAGATTGATATAAAATATAATATAGACATATATAACCATTGGATAATGGTTATAACCAAAGGATAATATAAATTTTAACATAAAAATATCTTGTATAGAATGATGGAATAAATAGCCTAGTCATAGATGTTTAATAACTGATAAATATATAAGCATATGTTAACTTGACAATGTGAAAGTTTATATAAACTGTGAGTGATGACGACAAGAATGATAGCACAAAGGATTTGTAACCAACTGACACACTGTATGTATATAATATGGAAGATGGTTTTATGTTTTTATGTTTTGTTTGTATGTCTGTCTTAAAAATAAAAACTTTTTTGCAAAAAAAAAAGCTCCACCAACTAGATATTCATTACTATGTTCTATGTTCTTTTTGTTCGCAGTGAGTGACAGACTGAATTCATCTTCATATTCTATTAAAGGTGTTATTTTTCTGAAAGAGAAAGACTACTTTCAAAGAAAAATCTTTTTCTGATCATTGCTAATCAGGAAGATCAGGAAGATAAAAGTGAAAAGATTCCCTGTCACATTTCTGTACACCTCTTATTATCATATTTCATGGTTAAAATATTAATCTTATTGGGCCATGTCTTACCCAAAAATTTACATGGCAAAAAAACCTACATAAATAATTGAAGTACAAAAGAAGGGGGAAACATTATCTAATTTATAATTTACTTTAAAATGAGTACAATCATAGAAGAGTCGGGATAATAACAGGAATAGTCTTACAGACTTTCCCTGGTAGCCGGTCTAAAGCAATGCTGATTTTATACTATGTGTTAGTATAACTAACATTTGGGTTTGTAATATATAAGCCAGGATTGAAAGTGTATGTCACTTTAAGAGTAGCCGGAATGTGATTGGCTGTGGCTACAGCAACCGGCCATAAGAGGGAGCCAGAAACCTGGTTCTCTCTCCCTGTTCTCTGCTCTATCTCTGTGTTGATTACCTACTGTTTATGGTTCTCCGTGTTTTGACTTCGACTATTGGATGTAAGTTTGCTACTGTTTTGACAAACTACGAACTGTGCCTGCTGATTGGTAAGGACAAGGACATATTGAGATTTGGAATAGCATTAAGATACTGACTGACTTGTTTCGTGTATGACTCGGACTGTTTTTGGACTTTGCTAAATCCTCACTAATAGTAAAACCAATGTTTCCTGTATTCAGTATACTCCTCATGTCAAGTGTCTTATTCATTGTCTCTCTACTCACGCTTTCCTGGCTGCACTCGTTTCTCCTCACGGAGATATATACTAACACTATGTAATTAAAAAATCAAGTATATAGCCTATGATACTCCTACAAAATCCACCACACATATAGACATATATGAACACATGTATATACAGGTAGTCCTCGACTTACAACAGTTCACTTAGTGACCGTTCAAAGTTACAACGGCACTGAAAAAGTGAGATAATAATTTTTCACACTTATGATCATTGCAGCATCCCCATGATCATGACATTTACATTCAGATGCTTGATAATTAACACACATTTACGGCAGTTGCAGTGTCCGGGGACATGTAATCAGCTTTTGCAAACTTCTGACAAGCAAAGTCAATGGGGAAACCAGATTCACTTAACAACCATGTTACTAATATAACAACTGCAGTGATTCCCTTAACGAATGTGACAAGAAAAGTCGTAAAATGGGGCCAAAACTCACTTAACAAATTTCCCACTTAGCACCATAAATTTTGGGCTCAATTGTGGTTGTATATTGAGGTCTACCTGTATATATCTTATACATACATACCATGTTAAGGAATGTTCAAAGGCCATGCATTAAATAACCAAGGAAATATTTAGAAGAAAATCAAGGTAAACATTTAATTTAATTTAGATAATATCTTGTCTATGGGATCTGATACCCACACAAGTATACGTATACACTTATACACACATATATACATACAAATTTAAGTACTAATATTTATTATTTCCAAGTCTTGTGTAACAACCATTGCATTTTTAATCATATAAAGATCATTCCTTCCAAACTAAAGATGTTCCAACTAAATCTTGTTCCTTATGGAATATTATTTTGAAATGTGATCTCCCCATTATCTAATATTAAATAGGCACCTAATAAAAGAGTCGAACCCAGGAAGTGAGCATATCTGCCAAAGCATCAAAATCAGAGAGATGATTATTTGAACATGCTTTGTACAGAACAACATGCAACCATTTTGTGCTACTGCCTCTTCCCTTGGGCAACTATTCTCTCTTGAGCTCTTGTCTATATAAAGAGACGATCAAGAGATGTCCAAATAACTGCATCTTAAATTTTAACCTTATTATTTATATACCTGGTCAGAGAAGCATTTAAAAGCTAACATTGAAGAGGCCACATTTCCAAGCTAATGCTTAAAATCCCTAAGGAAATCCCAAAGGATTAAAAACCCAACCAAAATAAGATGGTTATTTTGTGATGGATTTTGTTTTGGCAAGTCAATTTTGTTAAGAAAACTATTATACACTTACTCACTGCACAATCTGGTAAATAATATAGGAACTTCAATTAAACGTTTTTACAGCGATTTAAATGTCAAAATACCCAGAAGAGATTTTAAAACGTCACATGGATTTTACAGTCCTGAATCAGCACTTTATTTTGAAAATATGCAGTTTCTATCACTAGATATTAACGCATTTGTCCCCAGATGTTTTCCTGTCAGGTACACTTGCTATATTTCACAGGTTGGAAGAGAAAAGTTAACATATTTGCATTTTAAAGATGTATATAATCTGTATTTATTTGAATACATGAATACAAGAATAGAGGAATGTTATATACAGTATGCAGTAGTGCAAGAGTGTCCAAAGCAGTTGACCCTAAAATGACAACCCATGCAAGGTCACATCTTAATGCAAATAATGCTATTACATACTCCCACTGCAACCTCTGACTCACATATGTAAATTGCAACACTGGTGCGATGATCTTGTCCAACCATTTGCTCCCTGCCAATATCTATGCTACTTGTATGAACACAGGTAGCTGTGGTTTAAGTAACAATTAATACAATGTTTGTCTAAGGAAGGAAGTCAAGAAACACAACAATCACAAACCATTCCTCATCATCTAACAGGTGGGTTCAGAAAGAGAATTTGAATAGTGAATAGCTATCAGTTATGTGTGCAATAAGGTAAGTGTACTGAGTTGTTACAGAGATAATCATTGACTCAATGAAATAAGCATTAAAATCCACTTTGAACCCCTGGACTAATATATCAGACCCATCACATAACATCTGTTCCCAATTTATATGGGGTATGTTAGCACAAAATATGTTTTTTCTGCTCTAAGAGGATATTATTATATGCAATTCAAAAATATGAAATTTCTATTAAGCATAACATTATCCCAATCCATTCTGGGGGCATCACACTGGGGAAGGATGCTGTACCCAATAACACTACAATGCACATGGGGCTGTAATCTGAATTTTAATTCTTATGTTTTAGATCAGTTCGCCTTATTTCCCACAAACACAGAGTAGACATAAGGATGTCACTATATAGGGCTGCCACTGTGGGTAGAATGAGGGTGCTAGATTTAATCCCTACATTTTCCTTATCACAAACAGAATCAGAAAATTCATAACAGTCAAAGGCTGCTGTTAATATTTAGCACAAATAATTATTGAAGGTCTGAGGTATATGTTTCTCTTTCTACATGAAGTTGAAGAGAGCATTTTTATAAGAATCTAGAAATGGCATTTACTAAATAAATGCCCTTGTTCTTCCTATTTTCCATGAAACTGGAAACTTCAACAACAGTAATAACAATAACAACCACAATTATGTATTACATTGCTGCTCATCCCCCAGCAACTCTAGATGGCTTAATTGTTCAAACTTTTAAAATGAAGAATGCAAAAACCATTCAAACAAGACAAAAGAACAACAATGCCAAAGAAAAGAAAACCAGAGGGGAACCGAAAGGAAGAAAAGGGATCAGTGACCTTCTCCAAAGGCCTTCAAAATACCAGTAGGGTGGGAGCCATTCAAATCTGATTCCAGAGGGCATCGATGGCTTCTGGAGTCCCAATAGGTGGCATTGTTTAATTTATTTATTTATTTGATTTGTCAATTGCTTACAAAATAATAGGTATAAGTATAAACATGAGTAAGAATACAGAAAATAGGTACGATTAAATGGGGACAATAGGACAGGGACAGGAAGCATGATGGTGCACTTATGCACGCCCCTTACAGACCTCTTAGGAATGAGGTGAGGTCAATAGTGGATAGTTTGAGGTTAAAGGAGTCAGGGTTTGAGGATGTAACTACAGAGTCAGGTAGTGCATTCCAGGCATTGACCACTCTGTTGCTGAAGTCGTACTTTCTGCAATCAAGTTTGGAGCGGTTAACATTGAGTTTGTATTTATTGTGTGCTCTTGTATTGTTGCAGTTGAAGCTGATGTAGTCATTGACTAGTAAGACATTGTCGCAGATAATTTTGTATACTACACTTAAGTCCAACTGCAGGCAGCATAGTTCTAGGTTGTCCAAGCCCAAAATTTCAAGCCTGGTGATGTAGGGTATTCTGTTGCGAGCAGAGGAGTGTAGTACTCTTCTCGTGAAATACTTCTGGACTCGCTCAACTGTATTAATGTCTGATATACAGTGTGGATTCCAGACAGATGAGCTGTATTCGAGTATTGGTCTAGCAAAGGTTTTGTATGCCCTAGTTAGCAATTCAATATTTCCAGAGGAGAAGCTTCGTAAGATTAGATTTATTATTATTATTATTATTATTTATTTAGACTTGTATGCCGCCCTACTCCCGAAGGACTCAGGGCGGCGAACATACAAAAGATATACAACAATACAAATAAAAACAAGTCCAAATTACCAAAAGTTAAAAGAATAAAATCACTAAAACAACAAAATTAAAACTACCCACCCCCAGGTCAATCCAGGCGGCCTGCTGAAACAGCCAGGTCTTCAAGTCTCGACGAAAGGAGCGGAGATCAGGGGCCAAACGCAGATCCGCAGGAAGCTGATTCCACAGGCGGGCGCTCCCACAGAAAAGGCCCTAGCTCTGGGAGCCGCCAGCCGACAATGCCTGACCGACGGTATTCCCAGAAGGCCCCTCCTATGGGAGCGCACGGGGCGATTGGACTGTGATGCAGGCAGGAGGCGATCCCGCAAGTACCCTGCACCCATGCCATTAAGGGCTTTGTAGGTTGTTACTAACACCTTGAAGGAAACCCGGAAGGCAACCGGTAGCCAATGCAGGTCGCGCAGGAGGGGTGTAACATGGGAGTATCGGGATACCCCCATCACAGCCCGCCAGCCGCATTCTGCACCAGCTGCAACCTCCGGGTAATCCGCAAGGGAAGCCCCATGTAGAGAGCATTGCAGTAGTCGATCCTGGACGTGACGAGCGCATGAGTGACCGTTCGAAGAGCATCTCGGTCCAGGTAGGGGCGAAGCTGGCGAACCAGCCGAACCTGGCGAAAGCCCCTGGCCACAGCTCCCACCTGCTCCTCCAAACTGAGCTGTGCATCCAGGAGGACGCCCAGATTCCTCGCCCTATCCACGGGGGTAACACCTCTCCCCCCATGACCAAAGATGGCACATCAACTGAAACCCGAGATGCTGGTAAGAACAGCCACTCAGTCTTGGCCGGGTTGAGTCTGAGCCTGTTACACCCCATCCAAGCCTGCACCGCCTCCAGGCACCGGGACATCACCGAGAGAGCATCATTGATCTGGTCTGGGGTGGAGATATACAACTGGGTATCATCTGCATATTGATGATACCTCACCCCAAAACCACGGATGATCTCGCCCAGCGTTTTCATGTAGATATTAAACAGGAGAGGTGAGAGAACCGCCCCTGAGGCACTCCACAACTAAGAGGCCTCGGGGCGGACCTCTGCTCTCCCGTCAACACCGACTGCGAACGGTCCGAAAGGTAAGAGGAGAACCACCGTAACACGGTGCCCCCCCACCCAACCCCGGAGCCGCCGCAGAAGGATACCATGGTCGATGGTATCGAAAGCCGCTGAGAGATCTAAAAGGACCAGAACAGAGGAAAAACCCCTGTCCCGAGCCCTCCAGAGATCATCCACCAATGCGACCAATGCTGTCTCGGTGCTGTGCCCAGGCCTGAAACCCGATTGGTACAGGTCAAGGTAATCAGTTTCCTCCAGGAACAGCGGGCTGCTGAGCCACCACGCTCTCAACAACCTTCGCTAAAAGCGAAGGTTGGAGACTGGACGATAGTTATTCAAAACGGTTGGGTCCAGAGCAGGCTTCTTAAGGAGGGGTCTCACCACCGCCTCTTTAAGGGCGGCAGGAAAACCCCTTCACTCAAAGCGTTGATAACTGCCTGGAGCCAACGCGTGTAACCTCCCTGGAGGCATAAACCAACCAGGAAGGACACGGATCCAATAAACACGTGGTGGAAGACAGCCTCCGCATGATCCTGTCCACTTCATCCAGGGAGACAGAGTCAAACTCAACCCAAACCGGATCCACAAGACTCGTCGCCACGCCATCGTCAACATCCTGCCAGTCAGAGTCCAAGCCAGCCCGAATCTGAGCGACCTTATCCGCCAGATGTAGACTAAAATCCTCTGCTCTCCCCCGCAGAGGGTCCCCTCCCCCCCTCAATTGCAAGAGGGAGCGAGTGACCCTAAACAGGGCCAAGGGCGATCATCTGCAGACGCGATCAGAGCGGAGAAGTAAGTACATCTCGCAGCTCTGATCGCTTCCAGGTAAGTCCTGATATAGGCTCTTAACTGGAGACGGTCAGACTCAGAGCGACTAGTCCTCCACCTACTCTCTAGGCGTCTCCTCTGCCGCTTCATTCCCGAAGCTCCTCGAAAACCAAGGAGCTAAACGAGGTCTCCGGCAAGGGAGAGGCCGCAAGGGGACAACCCGTCGAGCGCTGCCGAGGCCGCCTCTTGCCAGGCGGCCACCAAAGTCTCGGCCGGCTGTGGACAAGGGAGGTGGGCAAAAAACCCCAGGGCCGTCTGGAACCTCTCTGGGTCCATTAGGCGCCTGGGGCGGAACAACGTATCGCTCCTCATCCCAGCAGCGAGGAGCAGCTATTGGAAGACCAGCCTCAGGAGATAATGATCTGTCCATGATAGGGGTAGAATAACTGGAGATCCAACCCCCAGATCACTACACCACTGCCCGAGATAAAAACCAGGTCGAGCGCGTTCCCCCCTCATGGGTGGGCCCCTGAATCACCTGGGTCAGGTCCATGGCTGTCATGGATGCCAAGAACTCCCGAGCCAATCCAGACGCCACCCCAAGGAGGGCAAGTTGAAGTCCCCAGAACAATAAGTCTGGGAAACTCCACCACCACTCCCGAGAGGGCATCCAGCAGCTCGGGAAGGGCCGTTGCAACGCAGCTGGGGACAGGTACGTCAGCAACAGGCCCAACCGACCACCCGGCCCCAACCTCAGAAGGAGGGATTCGCAACCGCCAATCTGCAGGACAGTGGCCTCCCTTGGAAACAGAGTCTCCCTGATAACAATCGCTACTCCTCCACCCTACCCTGGGCACGGGCCGGTGCAACACCCGGAAACCTGGGGACAAAGATCACATAGAGGGACACCACCCTCAGGCCCCAACCAGGTCTCGTGATGCACGCCAGATCCGCCACCTCCTCCTCAATGAGTTCGGAGGAGGGGAGCCTTATTGGCTACGGATCTGGCATTTACATACACCAGCCTAAGCCCAGGGACCACACAGCCCAAGACCCAGGGAGCGGGTAGAGACCTGAGGGCGGAGCGCACCACCCTCGCAAAGCGGGGGCGCGCTCCCAAAAAACGATATGACCCTCTATCTCGTCCACCCCTGCCATAACCAATCGCCCTAGGGATTATCAGTCCCACCCTGCCTGATGCGGACCCCGTGGCCCCTCACCCCGCCCCCCCGCGTGAGACCACCATCCGGCCTGGACAAACCAGACTCTGCCAAAAAAGGCAGAGCCCCCAACCTCCTCCCTAACCCATTAAAACAACGAATTAAAAATTTTAAAAGTCGTCCCTTTCCCGATTTAAAATTTGACCCCTTGGCTGCGTCATGCCACCTCTCGGGATCCCAAGATCCGTCATTAAGGAAAGCTGTCGATAACCCCACAGGCCAGCTCAAGGACAAGGGCGCAGTCCTGAAGGCCCGTAATTCTGCTAGCGAGTAAACCAACATAAATAATAGATCATAAAATTCATAATGGGTAGGTAGAGAGTGTCACGGCAAAGTGATAGATGGTGCACTGATGTCAAGGGTGCCTAGGTAGAGAGTAAACGGTCCAGGTATCAGTCCGAAAAGTCCCACATCACAACAGGCCTCTCACACCTGTTCGGACCAGAGTCACAATAGGTGGCACACCGCTCTCTCACCGCGGTGAGAGACAATTAATGTCACAATTAATGTTACAATTAATGCCTTTTTGGCAATGATGTTACAGTGAGCTCTGGCACTTAGGTCATTAGATATGAGTACTCCTAGGTCCTTGACAGAGTGAGAGTCATCAATTGCTCAATGTATCAATGATTAACCAGTCAAACAGATAGGTCCTCCTTCAAGTAACCAGGTAGGGCTTGATCAGTAGTGGCTCACACCTTGAATCATTACTGGAACCAATGCAGTTTGCAGAGCAGGGGAACCAGTATATAATAGGGCTCCAGTCCCCAACCTACAGAGTTGGCTCAGAAGGATGCCATAGTCAATGGTATTGAAAACTGCCAAGAGATCAAGAAGCAGAAGAACGGAGATCATAAGTCATCAACAACCATGACCAAAGCTCAGTTCTAAAGTCTCAATACTAAATTCCTGACTGAAATGGGTCTCATTAATTTCCTACAGGGTTCTCCCCAGCTGCAGGCTAACCACCTGAACAAGCTTCCTCAAGAAGGGAAATACAAGACTGGTGAATAGTTATCATAAATCAATTGGGTTTTAGAAGAGCCTGTTTTTTTTTTAATTACATTTATATGCCGCCCTTCTCCGAAGACTCAGGGCGGCTTACAATTTTTGGGATACAACCCAGTGTGCTCAGCAATAGCCTTCATTCCATTGTGTATGCCTGCTTATTACTAAGCGGCATTTTTACAAAGTCAGCTTATTGCCCCCAACAATCTTGGGTCCTCAGTTTACCTACCCTGAGAGGATGGAAGGCTGAGTCAACCTTGAGCCTGGTGGGATTCGAGCCTACAGTAGGCAGCTGGAACTTTAAATGCAGGCATTTAACAGCCTGAGCCACCAAGGCCCTTTTAAAGAGGGAGAACACTATTGACTCTAAAACATTAGAGGATGACATTACTCCATGGACCCAACTATGGCTCACCTGCTTGGCTACTTTCACAACCCAGGAAAGATCCAGATCCAGTTAGCAAGTGGTCAAACTAAAAGCAAAGAAAACCCTGTTCACTTCCTCAGAAGTCACCACTCAAATTCATCTCAGATTATGCCCAGGGGTGGGATTCTACCTGGTTGGTCCCGTTCTACAGAAGTGGTTGTTATGATTCTGCCCAGTTTGGAGAACCGGCAAATTGCATCACTGGCTGGCCCCGCCCCACCCACTTACTCCTTACCTGGCATATATGTGCCATCAAACTTGCCTGCATTTGGTAAGTTGCTATTTTTCCTTCCCCCCTGACCATTAGCGGTTCTACTGTGCCGAGAGATTTAGATTAGCTAAAAAGCAGGAAATTGTTGGATTTCTTGCTTTCTAGCTAATCTAAAAGCAGAACTGAACCTTTCTTAGGACCAAAGCGTCTATTTTTCAATGCAGACTCTGTAGCCGATGGCAGATAGATAGATAGATAGATAGATAGATAGATAGATAGATAGATCGATCTCTAAGTGAATCTGTGATTCTATGAGCAACTCAATCTGTCTGCCTGCTTTGCCTGATTTTGGGTAAAAGTTGGTCTTTTTTATAAAAAAATCAATACTTACATACATGGTGTGTTGTGAGTTAATTTTGTGAGTTTGCTTGCTAGCAAATTTTATTAGTTTGCTTGGAAGCAAATTTTATGTGACAGACTCAGGTAGAAGATTGCAGGAACATAGATCTCTAAGTGAATCTGTGATTCTGTGAGCAATTCAATCTCCCTGCTTTGCCTGATTTTGGGTAAAAATTGCTCTTTTTTATAAAAATTTCAATATTTACATAAATATTTATAATATTTACATACAAGCCATGCCCAGCCAGTCACATGACCACCAAGCCCTGCCCAGTCAGCAAGCCATGCCCACCCAGTCACATGACCACCAAGCCACACCCGCAAATTAGGCCACGCCTACAGAAACAGTTGTTATGAAATTTGAATTCCACCCCTGATTACGCCAGTAGACCATATCCCAAGCACCTCAGCCTGCTCTCCCCACTAAGTATCCAAGGCAGAGTGAATCTGAGTATTTTTATCCACTAGATGGTCTTAATAATTTTCACAATAGTCCAGCAAATGTTCTGGATGACACTCTCTACCTATTAGGAAATGGGTGACCCTGAACAACACTATTAAATGGCTATTAGTAGATGCAATAAAAGCAGAAAATATTGACATTTTGCCATTTTTATCCCTATCAGGAAATTCCTAATATGACCTTTTACCCATGTCTAATCACACATGCTTTAAGTCCTCCTCTAGCAGTGCTCCAGATGCTCTACTCAATTCAAATCAGAATCTTTTGATATTATCCGGCTTTAGGTATTACTAATTGCTAATACTTAAGTATTAATACTAAAACTAATTATATTGATATTATTAATTAATATTTAGGTTATACTAATACTAATTATACAATATTATTATTAATTATTAGGTATTAGTATATTACAACTAATAAAATGTTAATACTTAAATATTATCAATACCTCAAGAGACACAAGATTTGACTTTGATATAGGCCAATATCACCACTGAATAATGACTACAAGTTGTTTACAACGATTCTGGCTGGTAGACTGAAAATAATTTTGCAAGTGTTTATTCATGAGAATCAATGTGGGTTTTTACTTAAAAGACAGATAAAGGACAACATTAAAGCACAATATTAGAAATGTGTTGGACATTTTGGAATATTTGGAGCAACATATTGAAAAACAAGCTGCATTGATTTTCTTTGATGCAAAAGTGACCTTTGACAATTTGAACTGGGCTTTCTTGTTCAAAGTTTTGGAAGATATGAACTTTGAAGAGAACTGTATTAAAGGGGTAAGGCCAATTTATACTTCACTAAAAGCACAAATTATTGTTAATGGAGTTCTAAGAAAGTCTTGTGAGATATACAAAAGAACAAGACAAGGATTGCCCTCTATCTCCTTTCTTGTTTTGGTTCTTGAAAAACTGAATAGAGATTTAAGACAAGATGAGAGGACTATAGGAGAAGATTTTAAAAGAACTGTATAAATTAAGGGTTTTGCAAATGACTTAGTGTTGGTTTTGGAAGATCTTTTAAAGGGAAATGCAACATTAATGGGATTAAGAAAAAGAATTTGGTGAATTAGTAGGTTTTAAGATCAACATACATAAGATGAAGATGTGAACAAAAAACATGAAAATAGAAGACCAAACCAAATTGACAAATAAAATGTTTTAATACTGAGAAGGATGTAAAGTACCTGGGTATCACTATGACAAATATGAATTGTATGTTAGTTCAAAATAACTATGTTATGATATGGAATGACATTTAAAAAGACAGGTTAAGATGGGAGAAACTACAATTGTCACTGCTGGGAAGAATTTCTGCAATAAAAAAATGAATGACTTGCCTAAAATAAAGTTTGTGTTTCAGATAATGCTTCTTTTCACAACTGATGCACCATCTAAAAAGTGTCAAAATATATTTCCATATTTGTGTGGCAGGGGAAAAAAACCCAAGTAAATACATGTTTTTACAGGATGTAAACAAAAGAGGAGGGTTTCAAATTGTATGTTGCAACTTTTTTTATTTCGTTGAAAGAGTGGGTGCTACTAATAGATAGGAGTTTGGGAGTTTGGGAGGACATGACCTGAAATTTGGGTGGCATGGATTTTGGTGGTACAACAAAAACAAGATTCATGTGGAATTTAAAAATCATTTATCTTATTTGTGCTACATTGAGAATATAGAATAAATACAAAGCCAAATTGTGGCCCATAACATATTTTGTGGCTCTCAAAAGAAGATGCATTTGATGCATAAGAAATAATACAAACATACAAATGGCAAACATATGCAAGTTACTATAATTTTGTCAAGGAGAATAAAAATTAAATCAATAAAGAACTGATGGCAAAGGGATATAGTTGCAAATGGTTTTCTTATTTACAGCTGTTAGTAAGATTTAAAGCAGACAAAAGAGTTTATAGTTTTGATCATTGTAAAACTGAGTTTGAAATAGAATTGTATACAAATGATGAGTATGTATTTGCATTATTGAAATATGAAACAAAAAAGTGAAATAATGTATGATAAAATAGGTTAAAATGTTAGTTATACTATAAAGTTGGAACAATGGGAAAATATGTGATTGAACAGATTGAAATTTACACTATATTATAATCTTAAAGAGAATTTTTTTGTAAGTGATATACTGTTGGTATATATAACCAGAGAAATTGTCTAGAAAAAAGATATTACACTGAACATACAAAAGAGGTGATGTTTTAATAAAGAGAATATACAAAAAAATAAAGAGAGTACCTTGAAATTTTCCTATATGAAATGAAATAAAGTTTAATGACATTATTTACAGTATATGGACTAAAGTTTAAAATTGTTAGAAATAAAGTAAAAGGAAGGAATATAAAGTTGGCTTATTTGAGCAAGTTTAAAATAAATGTTATTTTTGGAAATCCTTAATTGATTTTTGCTGACACCAAGACTGAAATGATGGTGTTCTATAGATTTGTTTATAGATAAGATATGGGATAAGAGAAGAGATCATTTGTTGTATATTAAGTTATATAAGTTATTAAAAATGTCTATCATTGTGGTGAAGGTGGAAAGTCACTTCTTTATATATTTCTTCTTTTTCTTTACAATATTCTTTTATTTCTTTTCTATTTCTCTTTTTCCTTTTTTCTTTCTTTTCTACATCTTCTAGTTTTCCTTTTTATTCTTCTATCTTTTTTCATTTCTACTGGTTTTTATTGCTGTAATTATGATCTTTAATTAAGAATTTTCATGAGAAATATAATAAATAAATGCTTGAGTTAAAAGACAATGCAATATTATAAAATTACTTTTCATCCAATGAGCAATACTCAGCAGAAATATTAGCTCATAGACCATTTCTTCTGGCATTATTTAGAAAATAAGACAATTTATTTGTGGACAGGAAAATTCTTCAGAAGATGGTGAAACTGTTGCTTGTCAATATGTCCCATGCTTGACTGCTATGAGAAGCTTCAGCATTCATTTCACAGGGCTTGATAGCATGGAGAAGGAGTGGACATAGCAATTTCCTATTTTTCTTCCTCTATACCTGTCATAAACATTAATGGGCATTCTGGAACTAGTTTTAAAATCACTGCCATCTTCTTCAAATTCAGCCTCAATGTATCAATATATACATATATTTAATATTAATATTGGGTATTACCTATATGTATTAATCTAGGTGGGTAGATTACATCTTCTAAGAGCACCTGCAAAGTTTATCACCTATCAACAATCTAATCCCTGGAGAGTTTTATGTTAATTCTTTTGAATTTTCAGGTATAATCATCAAATAAGAAGTGATTTTGACTTTAAAAAAAGGAATTGGTGGTAAATGTCTCCTTTTTCTTCATTTTAATATTAGGACTTTGTGTTAGTAATGCCAGAAGTGTACTAGTCTCTGCAATTTTTCATTTTCATTTCCTTCCTCAAACACTTATGGCTTTAATGAGGTTTCATTTTTATTGCAGTGTCATTATTAGCCATGATGAGAATAACTGTAAAGAAAATTTTCTCCTAATTCCTTGTTTAATGGCCTATCTAGGTAGAGTTGGGGCTGGAAATGACTGAATGAATCAGATAATCATGAAAAGTATAAAATGGTCTTTTTTCTATTTCAGGGGCCCAGATGCAGTCTACATGAGTAATGATCACATTGTCACAGAATAATATCATGAGCTTTATACACTTTAACACCGTAATGCAGTTCTTATCTGAATTCTGTTTTCCTACTGGATTATACCTGTAAAATCTTGGAGCACAGCAGTTTCTACAGAGATCCTCCAAGTGTCAACTCATAAAACATTTTGTATACATGTTTTATGGTTGACAACAGAAAGAAGAGGGGGGAGTTTCAAAGAGCAGGTAGCAGTGTGGAATCAAAAGTACATTCCATTCATATTTTCTTCAAACACTGATTAGATGACTGAAGCTTCTGCTGTGCAAAAATCTAATTGGAGAGCATGATTGATGTCTCTTGGCTATGGACATTTTTAATTGGATGATACACCCAGAGGGGTGGGGGAAAAGCAGGATCAAGGGTGACAGTGAATTATGTATCTCAGAGTTGGCTACGCCCAGGTAAATGTCTGACATAGAATGTTGCCTTCAAATAAATCTTTTTTAGTTTTAGGAGTGTGGCTCAAGGCTCATGATTTAATTGGAGTAACTGCCGGAATCCTGACACCAAGTTTGTAACCCCTTTCCAAAAAAAAAGCTCAATAATACATATTTTAAAAACACAATGCAAAATGTTCTGTACTGCTTTCCATGTGCACTTTACCACTTATAAGCCTGACATGATATACATGTTAAATATTTAGACTTTTGATACTATAAATATCTTAATACAGGTATTCCTCAACTTACAACAGTTCATTTAGTGACTGTTCAGTTACAACGGCATTGGGAAAAATGACTTACGATCATTTTTCGCACTTATGACTGTTGCTGCATCCCAATGGTCATGTGATTTACATTCAGCTGCTTGACAACTGACTCATATTTATGTCAGTTGCCGTGTCCCAGGATCATGCCGTGACCCTTTTGCGACCTTCTGACAAGCAAAGTCAATGGGGAAACCAGATTCACTTAACAACTGTATTATTAACTTAACAATTGCAGTGATTCACTTAACAAATGTGGCAAGAAAAGTCGTAAAATGGGGCAAAACTCACTTAACAAATTTCTCATTTAGCAACATAAATTTTGGGCTCAACTGAGATCGTAAGTGGAGGACTACCTGTACTGAAGCCTCCAGTGTTTGAAAGTCAGAGTGTGTTTGCCCTTTTTAAAATTATTTAAATACATTTCTGGTTACTGGATGTTAATAGGGTTTTGATATCACTAATAGTTCTGCTTGCAAGTATTAATACTGCAAAAATTTAAGTATAAGATTGTGTGTGTAATGCGTATGCAGCCTAAGACATCTCAGGAGATCATGGATATGTCATTGCTTAGTACAGGACAGACACAGACTTCAGAGGATAATTAGGACTGCAGAAAAAACAATTACTACCTACCTGCCTTCAATCAAGGACCTATATAATGCACAAAGAGTCAAAAAGAGGACTGTGAAAATATTTACAGACCCCTCACATCCTGGACATAAACTGTTTCAACTCCTTCTCTCAAAATGATGCTATAGAGCACTGAACACCAGAACAACTAGACACAAGAACAGTTTTTTCCCGAAAGCCATCACTCTGTTAAACAAATAATTCCCTCAACACTGTTCAACTATTACAAAGTCTGCACTACTATTACTATTAATCTTCTCATCACTCCTCATCACCCATCCCCTCCCACTTGTGACTGTATGACTGTAACTTTGTCGCTTGTATCCTTATGATTTATATTGACTGTTTCCTAGTATGATCTGATTGCTTATTGTACCCTATGACTATCATTAAGTGTTGTACCTTATGATTCTTGACTCTTGACGAATGTATCTTTTCTTTTATGTATACTGAGAGCATTTGCACCAAGACAAATTCCTTGTGTGTCCAATCACACTTGGCCAATAAAGAATGCTATTCTATTCTATTAATATCAGGTGGCTAAATGCCACTTGTCCCTTTAAGAAGATAAGTCCTGATCACTTTGGGGATTATGTTACTTGTTAGCCATTCCTGTCAGCATAGGATGTATACATGCTGAGACAAACAGTTTAAAGAACAAAAATTAAAGGTTACAATAATTTATTATCCCACAACTTATTATGCATGTTTATTGTTATACTTTTCTTATCATTCATTGTAAAAATGTCTTTTGGTTTTATCTTTGTGACAGAGCGAAAACGTTGGTTTAGTCTCTGGAAGCTATCTTTCAGAAATCTAGCAGTTCTGCAGAATTGTACTCTGCTGAACACAACAGACTATAATGGTCACTTTTTTTTTAAACAAGTTTTATTCAGTTTTTAACGGTTCAAATAAGGCTCTTTTCAGTAGACAGCATATTCCCGGGTCATCACTTTTACATGCAAATATGACAACAGTTAATGATCACTTTTGTATTTGGCACGGAGGCAAGAAATAAAAGCTTAGAAAGAATATAAAAAAACCCAAATATACTCACTTTCTTAATCCAGGGAATCAATACTTCTCAGAATCACCACAAATACAGGTAGTCCTCGACTTACAATCATTCATTTAGTGATCATTCAAAGTTACAGCGGCACTGAAAAAAGTGACTTATGACCGGTTTTCACACTTATGATGTCTGCAGCATCCCCGCAGTCACGTGATCAAAGTCTGAATGCTTGGCAACTGGTCTATATTTATGACAACTGCAGTGGTTCATGCGACCTTCTAACAAGCAAAGTTAATGGGGAAACCAGATTTACCTTACAACCATGTTACTAACTTAATGAATGGAGTGATTTACTTAACAACTGTGGCAAGCAAGCTCATAAAATGGAGCAACATTGACTTAACAACTGTCTTGCTTAGCAACAGCAATTTGGGGCTCAATTGTGGTCATAAATTGAGGACTACCTGTACACTTTTTTTAAAACAAAGATATGTGATATTGATTACTCCAAAGCATACTATCAAAATATCCAGTCCTATAATCACCCTTTCTTTCCATATATTTGTCTTCTTTCACCATGACAAGTGGCAGGCTCTCAAAGAGGCTGGATTTCTTTCCCTTGCCTGTGTTTGCTAATGCTAGCTCTTCCTGTCAAAAAGACTAAAGGATAATAAAATATAACCTTCCGTTACCTTTTAAACAGTTCATCAGATTTATATTTGCAATATTTGAATGGAAGCCTGCTAGAAGAACACATGCCTGACATGAGAATAGTACAACAAACATTCCTTGCCTACTGCCTATAAATCTTAAAATGTTATTTATTCCATTGTCAATAGGGTCATCTGATCTTTCTCCATTAAAATAATTTGATTTTCCATACTCAGTTCCACACCCAGCCATGTAGTCATAAACAAACTCTTAAAAGCTTGGTTTTCTGCCAGTGGAACAAGCACAAGTGCATGCTCACCAGAAACACATTAATAAGTCATCATTTGCCAACTGGAATCCAGCAGGTAAGAACTTCAGACTTCAAAGTAAGCTCTCAAAATATCCTATCACAGAATAACACACACACAAAAAGAAATACCCATTCTCAGAACCTTATCTTGGGAGTTCACATTGGTTCGACGGTGACCTTTAAAGGATTACCTTAACATGCATGGAAATCAGCCCCTCTCTGATGTCTTCTGAAATTTGTAATAAAAAATGGCTGTGTGACTGACGTTTAAATTAGAAGGGGAAGAAAGAAGGAATGGGAAAAAAAGGAGGGGGAAGGCAGCTTAAATTTCTCCTAACATAAGCTGAAGCAGAGATATAAAACTATTTGACTTTCAAAGGCCAGAACTATGATAGCTGACTACCAATTTGCAGTTTGCAATGTAACACTCTTACTTCATCAACTAGGGCAACAGAGGAAAGATCTTTCAAGCGCTAAATCATTTTTCCCCTTGAATTCATTTGTTTGGCTGGCATGAAAACGTAAAGATGGGATTCAGACTCATCCTCATCCTTTTTTTCTGCAAATGTACATTTATATTGTTGGCACAGAAAGAACATAAAAGCAATAATGATTTAAACAATACATTTAGAAGCAATCAGTGTTTCTTTCTCCTTCCTACTATGCACAGGTGTGAAGCGTGGGGGTTGATCTGCAATCCAGGCTGTCTGTCTTTTCACAAAAGGAAAATGTTTCTCATTATAAAGACATCTTTACTTCACCATCAGTCACTTATGCATTATTTTCTACCCTCAGAAACCAAAAAATATCTGAAGCTATTATTTTTGTGCCTGCCGATTAAACAATGTTTCTAGATATCTGTGAAGTTCCCTTTGCTCCAGATTTGCTTATTGCTACTGTTATCACATACTCTTTTTAATTAGACATGAATTGAAAATTATCTTCCCTAATCTGCTACCCATCCTTTATCTATTGGGCTGCTCCTTCTCAAAGAAAATGGAGTGCACCCCAATGTTTTCTAATGGTAATTACATACACAAAAAATAGATAAGATATATATTTTTAGGAAGACTCTTTAAGTAGAATCTTGTTAACATATCTCCTTGGTTAAAAAAAATGAAGTTTTCAAGAATCAAGATCTGAGATTCACATGAACAAACTACTATTTACAATTTGATCATCTACAGTTTAGAAAAAATAGATAGGACTTTTCACTTGGCTCAGATTATCTCATCACTACCAGTAATTTTGTTCTTCGTTTGAAATTGTAACGAGAGTTGTCTTAATACACTGACTGCCTACTATTTCAGACGTGACTCACTAAAATATGTTTCTTATCTTATCATTGGTGGTATTTGTACACTGCAATAAAGGCACTGGAGATATGCTTGGAAATGCATATGGATTGAGCTCTGAATCTGATAATTTACAAAATTATAGCATCCATTTTGCATTTATATACTGATCCTTCCTCTTCCTTCTTTCTCATCACTGGTGTCCTCCAGACATACAGAAATTACAGCATCCAGAACTTCTGGCTACCATGGGGGCTGAGAATCCCATGAGCTGTAGTCCTAATGCTTTTGGAAAGCTGCAAGTTTGGGAAGGCTGTTCCTATCCTGTCCAGTCTAGAACATTTCCAGAAAGGCATTAAAAGATAGAGTGCAAATAAAGTTCAATTTTAAGTCCAGTAAAAACTTGAATAGTCCTAATCAGATCTGAAGTGTACTGCAGGTATTGAATAGGACTGAGATTTCCAATAATGACTATATGATATTCTATATTTCAATTATTTGCTCTGTCCCTCAATTTTACAGTTGTCTGCTCTCATTAGATGTAGGCAAGGAGAACTGCTTCTTCATAATATGCACTTAAAGAGATAGAGAAGGTAATGGATTCATTCCAAAACTTTATAGATGGAGATTGCACCCTTCTCAAACAGCATATAGCTGTTTTCCCCCAATGGTTTTCCTCAGATAATCTATAAGGCAGCAGATTGGGGAAAGATAGTCTACAGGAACCAATCTATTAATGTGCATATGAATCAAAGGTAGGAGTCAAAGGAAATTGTTGATACGTTTTAAAATGCAGTTTGGGAAAAAGTCAATTATTTTCACATTTAGCATGGGGCAAAAAACAAACATAGGAGGCAACAATCAACAGTATTATGTACATACACACATCTATAAAACACACTCAACAAAATAATTTTATACCTGTTAGAAATAAATCCCACCGAACTCAATTGATTTTACTCTCAGGTAAATAGACACAAGACTGCATTATAAATATATGAAAATACCACTGACCTAGTATTCAAGCAAAACTGGCAGAATTCTAATTCTGGTTGTTTTGATTCATATAGTTAGCTTCAAAATTCATAGATAGCATTTTGCATGTGCAGTTATCTTTGATTTTGAACAAGATATAAAAATAATACACTAGATGTTTATAAAACACCCTTACAGTCATACCAAGTGACATTTATTTGTGATATTTCCTTCCTGCTTTCAATAAGTGGATAGACCTGGCCTATTTGTTTCTGATTAATGAGATATGAATCAAACTTTTGGGAGTCTTTGGCACTTTAAGATCAATTTGCAATAAGGATAAGAAATAACTAGATGAGCCACAAAAATGAAATCGAAATGGGTTTATAGTAGTCTGCAGCACTACATGTAACTGTTACTGTTTTGCCTCCTAATGTTTATTTCTCTTCTATCGAGCTATGCTATATAAAAGCTGAGGAACAACAAGCCCAGAAACTCAGAGAGTACATTCTGTGTTACAAAGTCTGCAGTTTCAATGACAGGTGTTTATTGTGGACAAACGTATCTTTTTTGATGTAGTACCAAGTTTGACCTTGTAGAACCAGGATGACACAACTACAATTTAGTTGATGTCTAGGTGAACTGCTGCTTTCCCCAACCCTATGTCATCTGGAATCCATTAAAATAATAATGGCTGCCAGGGCCAGAAGAAGAACCAGATGAGCAGCTGAGACAAAGAGATGGAGAAGGTCAAAAGAGATTCCTGCATTCCTATAATAAGGAGAAATTTCCTGACAGGGAGAACAATTAATCAGTGGAATGACTTGCCTCCAGACATTGTGGTTGTTACAACACTGGAGATTTTTAAGAAGAGATTGGACAACCATTAAGACTACAAGGAAGATACAGAATCACTTATAGGAGAAAAATGAGCAAAAGCCATCCAGAAGAGAGAGTGACACAAGAAACTCCAAAATAAAGCTGAGGGGAATTGATGGCTACAGACTCCTTATCTCAGAAGCTCGAAGAAAATGTGGAGGAAAGCAAACAAATTATTCTGGGGAAAGATAAAGTGGAAAGACAGCTCAAAAGAAAAAGCAGCAAAAGCAATAAAAGTCCAGTTAAAGTGTACAATAATAAAAGGAGTCAAGAAAGTGCTAACAGTTAAATATTTAGGTAGTAGTGAAACCAGAAGAAATGAGATTAATAACAGTGTTTGGAAAGATAAAGATATTAAGTGCAGAAAAATATTCAAGGTTAAGAGTGAAGTCTAATTACAAGGAATAAAGTGAAAATAAAACAGAAAGAAATGCACAGAGATATAGAGAGAGAAATTTTAAAAAGCAAAACAGGCACTCTTATCCTTTAGCAAGTATACATTTCTGTAATAAAGCCTGATCTCTTTCAAACTGGCATCATTGGAAAAAAAAGAACCTACAACAAATGTGAATTTGAAAAGTTCTTATCAACTTGCAAAGCAAAAAAATAAATAAAAATAATCTGTCACTAAAGATCTCTCAGTGTATTTTATAAATGATTTTTTTGATCTGAACCCAGACTTCATTCCAAGAGTTCTTATCCACAGGAAAAGTCTCTTACTTTACTAAATGATGTTATCACCATGGTACCAAGACAGTTTTTGATAACCAAAAGGTGAAATATAGATATGTATAAATAAATAATAAATAATAATAAATATCAGTAAGGTTTGACGGTTGTATCCAAAGGGGGGTGGCTTTCCTGAAGTCGCACAGATTCTTTGCCCGCACACTTTCATTTTAAAGCCACTTTACTCAATTAATACCAACTAAAGAATATATAAAAAGCTGCACTGAATGTAGTCAAAAGCCTATCCTCTCCATCATTGTTTATTACAGTGATAAAACAGATGCCTATAAAAATGCACATGAGGTGCAGCCGCGCAATAATGTATTAGCACTTTGATTTCCCAGAAAATGATTCCAGCAGTCATATTTTTATAATACAGTGTTTATTAAAGCATGCAGATATGAAACTTCTAGGAGAATTAGGACAAAAGAATTTTGCAAGCTTGACAACTAAAGCAACAGCACTGATGCCCAACCATAAAGTATGTGTGTGTGTGTGTGTGTGTGTGTACATATAACCAACTGATCAGAGAGTAAATAATTCACAGAGCCAATGAAAATTTATGTAGAATTAGACAATCAAGAAGAAACTATTTTTTAAAAAAACCTATACAATCAATTAAACTGGAAAGATAAAATTCAAATAAATCAAAATTGGCCTACTGAGTTCTAATCCGGCTTTGAACTCAAAGCCAGCTAGGTGACCTTGGGCCAGTCACTTTCTTGCTGGCCTAGGAAGGAAGCAATGGAAAAAGCACTTCTGAAAAATCTTGACCAAAAAAAAATTGCAGGGTCTTGTCCAGGCAATCTCTGAGAATTGGATATGGATTGGGGAAAGTGGGGGGAGCAGAGTCCCAACGTATAATTTGCTATAGAATACCCTACACAATAATGAGTCATAAAACTGGATTTTGTGGAACAAAAGTGATATATATTCTTCCATTGCCTATTTAATAATTGTCAAAATCAAAACAACTACTGTGAATCTACACAAAAGTATCAGTGGCCACCATAACAAAACTACGGTTTAGTTAATGGGGTGAATAGGATTGCACACATATGTGAATTAATAAGTGTTGAAGATATTTTTTTTAAATATGAAAGTTTTTTTAACAATTTTACTTGGTATGCCCTTATTTCGAAGCACAGTCTAAGACAGTGGTGGCTAACCTTGTGCGTGCGCTTGCATGCTTGCATTCGCGTGCCAGCACCCAGAAGGCAATGCACGCCCCTTCCTACGCATGCATGCGTAATCCCTACTCACCCACCCCCACCGCCTCCTCAACTGCACTGCACCTCACAGCTATCTTTGGCCTCCCAAAGGCTTGAGGAAGGCTTCTGCAGGCTTTACAGGCTGAAAACTAGCCCCGTTTCATCACTTGGGTCCGCAATATTTGAGGGAGCGACTCCTGCCGATATCGAGTGCCAATTGCCCTGTGCGAGCACACAGGCAAGGGCTTCTTGGGGTCCCGTCAGCAAGCCAATGTCAGCTGGCGGTCCCATGGCGACAAACCTATTCTATGGCGGTCCCTGACCTTTGGAACCAGCTACCCCTGGGGCTCCGTCTGGCCCCTGACTTTCGCACCTTCCGCCACGATTTGAAGACCTGGTTGTTCAACCAATCCGGGCTGTAACTCCTCCCTGGGTGGGTGGGGGGATGGTTCTTAAACTATTTTAAATTTTAATTTGTTTAGCTATTATTGGGCTTGTGTGTGGTTTAATTCTCTTTTAATTGTTCATTGTTGTTGTCGTTTTAACTGTGAGCCGCCCCGAGTCTTCGGAGATGGGGCGGCATACAAGTCCAAATAATAAATAAATAAATAAATAATACTTCCGGTATTTCTGGGAAAACAAGAAGTGATGAAACGGGGCTAGTTTTCGGCCTGCAAAGCCTGCAGAAGCCTTCCTCAAGCTTTGGCAGGCCAAAAATGGCCTCAAACCTGCCAAAATCAGCTGTGGCGCATGCACATGCCCAGTGAGGTAAGTCTGCCTGCAGCTTGCGTGCCGGCACAAATGGCTCTGCGTGCCACCTGTTGTATGCATGCCATAGGTTAAGACTTGTTTTTCCCTATAACAATGGCTCCATGAAGTTTGTTTGGCTAAGAGACAATGCTGGCTCAAAGTTAACCTAGTTAATTCTGCAGCTGAAACATCTTTCTTAACATTAAGATATATCAAATCCCCCTTTTTCCACAATGTTCTTATACCACACTGCTTTCAGCATTTGTTATTTCCACAACTTCATCACAGTATTTAAACATCTTAATTTCCCAGTATATCTTTAAGTGCACCTCTTCTTGCCCACATATCAGAATATATTTTAATGAAAACAAAGAAGCAGAGCCAGGTAGGAAAAATGTTTATCTTCTGTGCTGCCCTATTTTATGGTTAAAAGAATAGAGACATTTTTCTCCCAAACCAAGAGGCTTAATTCAGGTGACATCTCCTATTCAAAGGTTTATCAATGGTGTGGGTGGTAGATAGAAATGGATTAGTAATACATAAATGCTTTGAAACTACAAATGGAGATTTGCCTAATGGGTCTTAGAATTTAAAAAAAAATCTTCCAGTAGCTTCAAAGTTTTCTAGCTCCTCTATTTATACAAAGGGGAGGAGAAATAGAAAGCTTCTTGACTTAATTTTATCCATAAGCTTTCAATCAGAAACAAAAATCAACTCCCATAACGGGACAAACAACATACTGCATTGTTATCCTTTGTGGTTATGAAGTGAGCAGCATGAAATAGTCAATACGTTGAATAATAATGAAAAAAAATCAATAAATCCCTTGAGAAACAAGCTTCCTTTTGACCATTCAAGACATGCCAAGCAAATCAAAACCAGTCTCTGGTCAATATCCTATCTACCATTGCATCCAAAATAACATCCTGCTGATAAAGTTTACCCTCTCTAGAAAAAATATATAAGTCTGTATTTACTATATATATGTGATAAAAAATATATGGAAAGAAATTGCTTAGTGCTTATTTTTGTAACATGCATGCATATCTTACCATGACTTCATCTGTATCCTATTATGGAATGTTTGCAAACCAATAAATTGTTTGTAAATTGAGTCTCTTTGTTTCTGGGAAGTAGATATTGCCTGTATTTGGCAGTTGGAAGGTCCTTTCACCTTGCAAGTGTTGATAATGTGTCCTTTATGTGACCGGCAGACTTTGCAGTCCATACAAATCAGATGTTTTGCAGACTGAATGTTGGGTTCATGGTCTTGACTGATTAGATGAATAAAAATAGCTGAGAAGGGAGAGGGAGGTGTGGTCTCATGAGTTTTCTCTCAAACACCGCCAAGTGAATCCAAAGGAAAGGCTATAGCAGTTCTGTGTACATTTTCTGGAGTTTTCAGCAATGTTGAACCACAACTTTGGTGAAATACCTAATCAGCTCTATTCTTACAAGATAGTTATAGGTCAATTTCCCTTCCTAAATTGCTCCTAATATTATGAATTTGAATTTTTTGTATGTAGGAAAGCACTAGCATTCCCACAGTACTAATTGTTGTTATCTCAGTTAATCACACTGTTTCTGATGACAGAACTTTGGGAAAGCTATAACTTTTGCAGATGTCTGAATATACAAAGGAGTTACAGCTGATGGATGCCCTTTGAAACTTGAATACTTTGCAAATGAAAATGAAGTTTGTCCCTCACAATTTCTTGTCCTTATGTAATAGAGGCAACTACAAGCCAGCGCAACTCAAATTTCATTGCTGGGATCTCTCTCACCCTCAAAGATACTGGATCACTTAGATCAGGGGTGTCAAACTTGTGTCATCATGACATCATCACGTGACATATCAGGACTTTTTTCACCTTCACTAAACTGGGCATGGGCATGGGCAGTATGTGACGCATCCAGCCTGCAGGCTGCAAGTTTGACAGCCCTGAATCAGATGGAATTGGGCATGACACTGACTGGCAAAATAGCTGGATACAAAATCTAGAATAATGGAGGAGGGTTTTTTTGGTAACCTCAAGTACTGATTGCACAAACTCTGCAAACATATAACATCAAAATTCCAGTAAAAACAACAGTGAAAGAAGAAAGGATTCTACATGAATATATGCTACTGGATAAGGTACTGACATAATGAAATAAAATATAAAATACATGTGATGAAAGAAATGGCAAATGACATTCCTCTTAAATGCACTATCTTCCCATTAGCAGATTAGTTTGAGGTTAATTGCATGTCAACATCGCATAACCTTGCAGATGATTGCTTAATTTTTGAGTATCATAATATTAGTAACTCAGACCAAGATGAAAAGATTCTAAAATAAAAGGGAAATGAGGTAGAATTTACATGCATCCATAGAAGCAATGTTTTTTTTTTAAAAGGAACTACATTATAGTTCCTCATAATGGAACTACATCAAGCAATTTTTTGATGTTTTTATTGTCAAAGGGGAAAATATTCCTATTTATTCATATGAAGTATTTTGGAATACCAGAAGCATGATAATTATCTTATGAGCATGTGATATAAATACAGAACAATTGTTTACTAGTTTAAACATTCCTTGAACTGTCCATTTTTGGTAATGGAATATATGTTATTGCTGTTTTTTTTCCGTATCTGCTTACAAAATACACACCAAACTTTGACTGTGTTATGCTGCAAGATTTTAAACACGTCTTCTGGTATTTCCTTTGCTGTAAGCAATATTTTTGATTGCTATATTTTACTTTACTTTCCAAAACATCTGCGCCTATTTCCATCATCCTGGGGGGAGGGAATGAAACCTGACAAAGGAAAATTAATTCATATCACAAATTTAATGACTATTTTGGAAAGGAAGGATCTTTAGTTTGGAAACATTTCAATGTTTCATAAGGAATTTGGTGGGTTTTAGCAAAAACTTTGTGTAATTAAGGGAAATGTTTGCTTTTGGCTTTTCATTTACTTGAATATCCAGACCACATTATCAATAAGCTTAGTTATTTGTAAAAGATAGATAGATGGATGGATGGAGAGAGGGAGGGAGGGAGGGAGAGAGGGGGGAAGAGGGAGAGAACAGGAAAAAATAACAAAGATAATGACAATAGTAAGTTATGAAGTTATGTAAAAGAAAGTAGAATATATAGTAATATATAGTAATAAAGTATACACACATGTATTTACTTTTATATATGTGACTTTGAGGAGAAATTTTGTTATCAATGTTTAAAATGTTAATGCAAAATGGAATTTTTGCAGCTGGGGTAATCAATCTAGAAAAAAATGTTAGTTACAGTATGATTAAATTTATGCTGTAGAACATGCTGCCGGAGAGGATGTCACCTGGTAAACATAGGGTGAAGTGGAGAGGTTTGTGAATATGCAAAGAGACCATGAGAACTGACTGTAGAATACAGAATAACATGGTTGGAAGCAACCTCTGAGGTTGTCTAGTTCAACCCCCTGCTCAAGGGCATCCTATACTATTCCAGACAAATAGCTCTCCAAACTCTTCTTAAAAACATCCAGTGATGGTGCATCCATAACTTCTGAAAGCAAGCCATCCCACTGATTAATTGTTCTCACTATAAAGACATTTCTTGTTAGTTCCAGATTGGATCTTTCTTCAATGAGGTTTCAACCTATTACTTCTTGTCCTGTTCTCAGGTGCTTTTCTCTGCAACAGCCCCTCAAATATTGGAAGACTGGTATGAGACATGTCAAGACATGTCACCCCTAGTCCTTCTCTTCTAAGTTGCCTTTAAGTAGATTCTGAGTCTGGACAGTAGAGCTGCATGAGTTAAAAGCTGTCTAAAGCATGTGGACAGCAGATGTATCAGGACCATATTGGTGCCAAGATAGATAGTCCATGCTCTACTTGTGCAAAACATTGCTTGTTGGTTGATTTATTTATTTGATTTTGATGTTGTCTGGCTCTAGCCTGACTCAGGGCAGCTTACAGAAATAATGAATCAGAGATAAAAAGTTAAAAATTGCACATTCTCTTCTCTCTTCCTACAGGTGAAACTCGAAAAATTAGAATATTGTACAAAAGTTCATTTATTTCAGTAATGCAACTTAAAAGGTGAAACTAATATATGAGATAGACTCATTACATGCAAAGCAAGATAGTTCAAGCTGTGATTTGTCATAATTGTGATAATTATGGCTTACAGCTCATGAAAACCCCAAATCCACAATCTCAGAAAATTAGAATATGACATGCAATCAATAAAACAAGGATTGTACATAGAACAATATCGGACCTCTGAAAGGTAAAAGCATGCATATGTACTCAGTACGTGGTTTGGGCCCCTTTTGTAGCAATTACTGCCTCAATGCGGCGTGGCATGGAAGCTATCAGCCTGTGGCACTGCTGAGGTGTTATGGAAGACCAGGATGTTTCAATAGCGGCCTTCAGCTCTTCTGCATTGTTCGGTCTCATGTCTCTCATCTTTCTCTTGGCAATGCCCCATAGATTCTCTATGGGGTTCAGGTCAGGCGAGTTTGCTGGCCAAACAAGCACAGTAATCTCATGGTCATTGAACCAGGTTTTGGTGCTTTTGGCAGTGTGGGCACGTGCCAAGTCCTGCTGGAAAATGAAGTCAGCATCCCCATAAAGCTCGTCTGCAGAAGGAAGCATGAAGTGCTCCAAAATCTCCTGGTAGTCGGCTGCATTGACCCTGGACTTAATGAAGCACAGTGGACCAACACCAGCAGATGACATGGCTCCCCAAATCAACACAGTGGAAACTTCACACTGGACTTCAAGCATCTTGCAGTGTGTGCCTCTCCATTCTTCCTCCAGACTCTGGGTCCTTGGTTTCCAAATGAGATGCAAAAGTTGCTCTCATCAGAAAAGAGGACTTTGGACCACTGAGCAACAGACCAGGTCTGTTTTTCTTTAGCCCAGGTAAGACGCTTCTGACGACATTTGAAGCCCATGTCCAGGATCCGTCTGTGTGTGGTGGCTCTTGATGCACTGACTCCAGCCTCAGCCCACTCCTTGTGAAAGTCCCCAACACTTTTGAATGGCCTTTTCCTGACAATCTCTCCAGGCTGCGGTCATCCCTGCTGCTTGTGCACCTTTTTCTTCCACACATTTCCCTTCCACATAACTTTCTATTAATGTGCTTTGGTACAGCACTTTGGGAACATCCAACTTTTCTTTTGCAATAATCTTTTGAGGCTTTCCCTCCTTATGGAGGATGTCAAGGATGGTTTTCTGCACAACTGTCAGGTCAGCAGTCTTTCCCATGATTGTGATTCCTACTGAACCAGACTGAGAGACCATTTAAAGGCTCAGGAACCCTTTGCAGGTGTTATGGCTTAATTAGCTGATTAGAGTGGGACACTTTGAGCCTAGAATATTGCACCTTTTCACAATATTCTAATTTTCTGAGATTGTGGATTTGGGGTTTTCATGAGCTGTAAGCCATAATCATCACAATTATGGCAAATCAGTGCTTGAACTATCTTGCTTTGCATGTAATGAGTCTATCTCATATATTAGTTTCATCTGTTAAGCTGCATTACTGAAATAAATGAACTTTTGCACGATATTCTAATTTTTTGAGTTTCACCTATATATTCTTACTTATATCTTCAGGCCCCAATCCTATAATATGTAACCCTTCAAGCAATCTTTGAGATAACTATTAAAAATTATTTTTAAACATTTACATTACTATTTAAAAAGATGAATGCATCAAATACTTATGGATTGCATGAACTATAATAATTATTTACACTGTATTAAATATTACTTTGATAATAATTCTATTAAAGATTCTATGATACAAAATCCTACATGCTTAGTGAAAATGCTTGCCTTCAACTATATGCATATTTAAGTACCATGTTGGAGAGTTATAAAGCTACCCTATACATAAACTCTGAAACAAGCTAGACTAAAAGATTCTTAATGTTGACTGTGGCAAATTTATCCAGGATCACCACCTTAGATTCCCCTTACCATATATACATATTAATTTTCGTTTCTATTGCACCATTCTAATCTTCCTTCCTTCCTTCCTTCCTTCCTTCCTTCCTTCCTTCCTTCTTTTTTTCTTTTCTTCTTCTAGTTTGTATTAGACTTTACAATGCAATTAAAGTCCTTAATAAAATTCTACATGAAAAAAGAAAATATGGCAGATGGCAAACAGTATGTTTGAGACCATCTTGGTGCTGATAGACACTATGCTACAGGTAGCCTTAAATTACAACTATTTATACACTTCAAAGGTACAATGGTATTGAAGAAAATAACTTATGACCATTTTTCACACTTAACAATTGCAGCATCCCCATGGTCATATGATCAAAATTCAAGTATTTGACAATTGGCTCATATTTATGAGTGTTGCAGTGTTCCGGGGCCATGTCTTTTGAGAAAGTCAATGGGAAAGCCAAATTCAATTAACAACTGTACTAACTGAACCACTGAGCCATGATGGCACAGTGGTTAGAATGCAGGCTAATTCTGCTGTCAATTGCCTTCACTTCAGCAGTTCGATTCTCAACCTCTCAAGGTTGACTCATCCTTCCATCCTTCCGAGGTGGGTAAAATGAGGACCCAGATTGTTGGGGTCAATAGGCTGAATCTGTAAATTGCTTTAGAGAGGGCTGTAAAGCACTGCAAAGTGATATATAACTATAAGTGCTATCACTTTTAACAACTACTGTGATTCATTTTACAACTGTGGCAAGAAAGGTTGTAAATTTGGGGAAACTCATTTAACAACTGTCTCATTTAACAAAGGAAATTTTGGCTACATTGTGATTGTTAAGTCAAATACTACCTGCATTTACCCCTTCTTTAAATAACTTAAGTATCCAATATGCAAAATATGTTATATTGAATAAAGCAATTGCTATTGTCACAATGACTGTGGAAAGACATAAATTAACTCATAAATCTTTGGAAAAAAAAAAAACAATGCAGGCTTTGAATTTTGTACATGTCTTTCTCAATGATGAATAGAAAGAAAATAAAATATTTCTAAAGCAGCAAGGAAAGAATATTTAGAAAATAGTGATATCCTCACATTTCCATGTCTAGCAAACTAGACTTCAGTATTAAATGACAGCAGTGGAAATAATGCTTATTCTGTGCACTTCTGCCATTTTTTTTATTGGTTAGTTAAACTAAGCTGTAAAATTACAACTAGAATAAAAAAGTGATTCTAAATCTACTAATTTATCAGGGTCAAAATATGCAAGCACATCACCTTTGCAAAGGGCAAACTTCAGTTCACATTAGAGGAAAAAAAAAGAAATATAATCTGCCAAATCTTGTTTTCTGGGGAAAAAATGCTTTGGAAGGTCATAAATCCCCCAAGGATTACTCAACTTTTCATAATACATCATTCTTCATACTTAAACTTCTGTTGCAGATTTAGGGACATACTGACAATAATTGACTGGTATCTTTTTAATCAGTTAAGTACACTTGGTTGTCTTTTATTTTTAAAGTGTTCATTGTTCAATTTTAAAAACTGAACACTGAGAGTAATAAAAAAAGGAAGAGAACCATTAACAAAATTGATTTCTTTTGCTTGGGATTCTCTTCTGGTATTCTCTTCTTTAATATTTTCTCTGATGTCTTACAACTTTCAATCAAATATGCAACTGAATGTAATGAGAAAATGTAATTGCACTGTTGTCTTAACCGACTCAAATATTAACACTTTTATTGGCTAACTACCCACAAACAAACACGGATAGAGGGATAACACTAGCTCAAATTAGAGTTTACATTTACAGTGGAAATGCTGTTAGTAATAGATAATTTGCTTAAAATAATCATATAATCCTGCGACAATACCTGTAACACCATCAGAAAACATTTCCCTATGTCAGGTCCTTGGAAAGGACTCAATAGGTAGAAAAAATGCCAAATCTGGCTAACTGTATGAGCAACCATAATAATGTATATTAATAAATAGCAGTTTGTGCTCTTTGAAAGGAACTGAAACTGTATCTCTGTAATACGAAACATCATTTTAAACATGCAATAAGAACAGCTTTATCCTAGAAAAACATCAAAATGGATTTTTTCCAGATGACCTTCAAGGTATAATTATTGATACTATGCATCTGCTATGTTTACTGGAAATGATAAACTATGACTCAAATATTCAAACTTCAAAAATAACTGAGATAAACACAGGTAGCCTGTGATGTAGTTCCAATTTCTTTTAACAGTCTAAAGCCGTGATGGCAAACCTATGCCATGCATGCTGGAAGTGGCATGCAGAGCCATCTCTCCGGGGATGCCAGCTGTCGCCCACTGCTTTTCCAGGTTCCGGCATGCAGATGCGCATCGGCCAGCTGGTCTTTGCACGCATGGGAGCACCAGAAACTGGAAGAGCAGCTCCCTGAAGCACATGCATGCACCGGCCAGCTGGTCTTTGTGCACGCATGTGCGTTAGAAACTGGAAGACAAGGTGGCTGGCGCACATGCACATGCCAGGAAGCTAAGCTTCCGGTTTCCAACTGCTCTTCTGGTTTCCGGCATTCCCACCTGCACGCATTGGGTAGCTGCTCTTCTGGTTTCCAGTGCACACGCGTGCGTATGCACTCCTGTTTTGGCACTCAGTGCTGAAAAAGTTAGCCTCCACTGGTCTAAAGAATATTCCTTATAAAGAAGAATGGGTTGTCTTTATTCCAATGGGTTGACTTTCCTTCATTCCAACAGGAAGTAACTGTTGATCTATAAAGAGGGAAGTATTTTATAGTAAGTGTGAGGACAGGAATTGTCCATGAGCTTTTGCTTTATGGCATAATCAATAACCGATAAATCTGAGTGACTGCATTTAGTTTAAATGTGTGTGGAGACATTAGCATAAATCCATACTGGCTACATAATCGTATTCGAACCAGATAAAACTATGATTTAAGAAACTGTTATTTGAGCTAAAATATATATTTACTAACCTATACAAGGTTGACCATATTATGTTTCCCGCAATTACACATCTCTCTGCATCTTCCAAGCAATCAAACTGATGTCAGAGTGAAAACCTTATTTTTTTTCTCTTGCCTCATCACACCTTGTTATGTTGCAGCACTTTATGTTTTTCTGCATTGCTCAGACCCGATGAAACTATGAAGCAAAATGAGAAATCTGCCTATAATTTTATATGCAACACTCAGCTTCAGACCTTTACTCTTATATGATTTGGTTCAGTGGCCTGAAAAAGTGAACATTTTTCTGTCAATGTTTTAGTTCACTTGCAGATTTATGTATGTTTCAGATAAACATACTGATTCAGCAAGTAAGCTCTTTTGCCATCTCTATAGTGTGCACTTCAAAATCTTTAATTAGAGAGAGAGAGAGAGAATGACAGATGTTGTATTAAAATTTTAAGATGAAAGAAGAAAATTAACAATCACTAAAATTTAGAATGAGGAGAGAAGACAAAAGGAAAAAAGAAAAGAAAAAGGCACGTGAGAAAAAAGAGAAAAAATATAAAGAAATTATTAAATTATTTCCCTTTTTTTACAGCAGTTACTTTATGGTTATAACATTCCTTAGATTTTGGTAGCTATATAGCAAAAATACATCATTTTGTAAAAATGTTCCTTAAGACTATAACATTAGTTGTTCTCTTTATTTTATTTTGGGTTCCCATTCACAAAATTCCAATATCTCACAATAAGTTCATCATTTGTGTTTGCCTATTATTCCTTGTGTATAAAATGCTTCTTCTGAGAAACAGGAAAGTATTTTAAGACACAATCTAGGTTTATGTGTTCCATATTTTCAGTATTGCATGTATAAAAAATGACTTTATCATACCATAAATATCCATGCCACCCAAATCTCAAATCATGCCTTTCTAATTTCAAAGGCCTTTTGTTTCTCAACAACATCCATTATCATAAAATTCTAGACAAAACATTCATCTTAATCATAGAAATTCACCCCAACAATGACAACTGTTTTTCCCCATCTTAACATATCTTTTTTAAAATTCATTCCAAATCATAATTATTTTGAAGTAACATATATTTCATATTTACCATATTGATATTTATATTAAATCTTCTTCGTGACTTTAAATGAAATTTTATAACCAGCACCAGATTATTTCCAAAAGCTTTTAGCTTAAGTCTTTTATTTAATGTTTTTGACCTTAATCCACTCGACTTCTCTTATGTCTCTATTCAACATTTCTAAAAATAAAATAAACAGAAGAGATAATAGACAACTTGTCTAGTTCTTTTTGTATCTCAGTGGTTTAATTAAATCTCCATTATTAATTACTTGTGACTTCTGTGAAGTATATATCAATTTTATCTATATTAAAAACAATTCTTTCCAAAGTTCATTTTTCATGAAATTTTAAATAAATTTTAAACAGAAAGTCCAGTTCAATTATTTAAAGCTTTATTTGATATAAAAACAAGTAATGCAACTTATTTTTCATTATGCAATTTAAAATATTTTAAAATTTCCTACACAGTTCTAAAAGAGTTACCTTCCATGAAATAGGCAATTTTGTAAATGTAATCAATCAATCAATATTCTTGTAGCTTATCTTTTGAGCAAAAACCTACATAGGTCTTTATAAATAAATTCATGTAAAATCATTTTCAGTCTGTCTGGATCCTTCTGAATAATGTAAAATCACTATTAAATAGTGATATTATTCTATTATTTTTTGTCAAAGTTAAATCCTGTCCTTCCTTGAACATTAATGTTCTATTTGCATCTTTCCAAGTCTCTGGCATCTTTGCTCCTTGTAAAATGAAATTCATTGTGTTTTGCAAAGATTGTATAAGTTCATCTTCATAGTGAAAATCTTTTATTTGGATACTGAATGGAATGGCTTCTAAAATTTAGCAGTAATGTCTACAGTAGTCTTCCTCAGTCTGGTGCCCATCATATTTGTGTACAGCCTTGGTATTTTAGAAATGATAGTCCAATTAGCAATGGGCAATATACAAGTAGAATAGCAATAGCACTTAGACTTATATACCACTTCACAGTGCTTTTACAGCCCTCTCTAAGTGGTTTACAGAGTCAACATGTTGCCCTCAACAATCTGGGTCCTCATTTTACCAACCTCAGAAGGAGGAAAGGCTGAGTCAACCTTGAGCTGGTGGGACTTGAACTGTCAAACTGCTGACAATCAGCAGTCAGCAGAAGTAGCCTGCAGCACTGCACTCTAACCACTGCACCACCATAGCTCTTAAGAAGGCAAACAATTTGTTTTACAATAATGAACAAAGGGCATAATCTAGCCAAAACATCCTGATCATACATCATAACAAAACACCAAATCTTTAGAAGCACCCTGCCTCTGGATATGCTTTATTTGCAATGGTTAATATATCTCCACTGAAATCAATGAGACCTCAAATCAGGAGACTGTGAGTTCTAGTCCTACCTTAATATGAAAGTGAATTGAGTGACTTTGGGCCAGTCACTTTCTCTCAGCCCAAATCACTTTCCAGCATTGTTGTAGGGGAAATAGGATAAGGAAGGAGTATTAGGTATGTTAACTACCTTAACTTGATTATAAAATAATAATAAAGGGAGGTTTAATTTTTTAAAAAACAGTGCTTCAGGCTGGCTTTATAATGTCAAAGAATGATCCCCAATGGTTTAAACTGGAGTGACTCATGTTGACTGAGAGTGCTATTATCTTTAAGCTAATGATGTTATCCTATTTTCCAGTTTTCATCTATATATATAAAAGTGAAATGCCACTCACGCATTATCACAAAATCTCCAGAACCATTAAATCTACAAACTTGAAATTTGGCACATATGTTCAGGGTTGGGATTCAAATTTTTTAACAACTTGTTCTGTTGTTCTGTTGGCTAGGTGGATGTGGCTAGGTGGGCATGGCCATGTGACTGGGAGGGCGTGGCTTCTTCTTTTTTGCAGTACCCCCCCCCCATTTTTTTGCCTCCTGGACCTCAGGGAAGTCTCCTGGGGGCATTTTTGCCCCCAGGAAGCTTTCCTGGGGCCCAGGAAGGCCAAAAAAAAGAGCTTGGGGGGGCGCAGCACCCCCCCATCCCCCCTGCGCACCCCTTTTTGCCTCCTGGGCCTTAGGGAAGTCTCCTGGGTGAAGCAGTAAGATAGCGAGGGGGATCCTGGCACAGCTGATCATCAAAACAGCTGATTGTCGGGAGAGGGGAAAAAGGAAATACCTTGAGTGATTGGGCGGGGGAGAATTCAGTCAGCGATGTCGCACATGCGCAATAAGGATTGACTTGTCGGGAAGGGGAGGAGTAGGCAAAGAGGGGAGGGGCCAGCCAGGGGCATGATTTGCCAGTTCTCTGAACTACGCAGAATCATAACAACTGGTTCGATAGAACCAATCCAAATTGGTAGAATTTCATCCCTGCATATGTTCCTCTTGGCTTCTAGGTGCTCACTAAGAAATGATTTTTTGAAATGACCATTATTATTAACATGCTCTGATGCTAAGAAGCTCTACTCCCCCTCCCCATCTGAAAAGAAATCTGTTCCAAATCCAAAACACAAGCAGAGGAGAGGAGTTGCAGTTTCAATTTTAGTTTCACAGCACCAACCAGCTTTAGTACAGAACAGTTGAGCTAAGCCACGCCCAGGCTCCTTGCTGCCTCCTTCTTGCTCACACAGCAAATACTGTTTCACTTTCCAAACAGCCCTCAGCTGTCTCACACACTGGCAGGATGCTAGCCAGATGAATACCGATGGTTACTGGTAGGCAGAGGAAGAATTTTTTCCCTTATTTTCCTCCCCAAAAACTAAGCCCGACCACATAGTTTCATAGCGAACCACGGGTATCGAGCTAGTTAGAAAAAAAAAATCAATCAAGGACATCAGAGTATTTGAGAATGTCTTTATCAACTGCCTTCATGCACTGCTACAATCTAAATTCGTTACTTTAGGGTCTTGGCACAAAATTTAATATCTGCACATTTTACTCTGGAATATGGAACATGGTGTTGGAAACACAAACTCTTCTGCTCTAGTTCCACAAGAAGCAATATGCGTTTTGGTAAAATAACGGCAACAAATTTGCCCTCGCCTTTGATAAAAGGACAACTCTTTGGGGAAGCAAATTTAATGCAAGACATTAAGTAAACTGATGCTGCCATTAGTGCAAATGTCAAGTTCATTATAGCAGATGTTTCAGCTGAAGATTGCTACACATAAAATCACAGAGCAAATGTGCAGTGCAACCACCATTTTATTTAATGTCTGTTTCAATGCCCCAAAGAGTCAATCAGAATCATCTGTTCATGTAATTACCACATTGTTATGTAACAAAGCAAGTTATTTGGTTGAAGCATTCATAACAAGTCTGATTCTAAGCTCTTGCTAATCATTTTTATCATCCCTCTGGTATAGAAAAAATGCTTATGAATCACATAACACAATTTTATTGCTAATGCCATTAAGAATCCAAAGACAGTGGAGATCTTCTTACAAATTATCCAGATTACAACAATATTCTACAGCAAAGAGAGAGAGAAAAAAGAATGCCTGACCATGTAACACTATTGGATTTTAAATGCAGTTTATCAACTTCTTAATATGAGCCTTGGTGGCACAGGCTGTTAAATGCCTAGCACTTAAGTTCCAGCTGCCTGCAATTAGTGCAGGCTTGAATCCCACCAGGCTCAAGGTTGACTCAGCCTTCCATCCTCTCGGGGTAGGTAAATTGAGGACCCAAAGATGGGGGCAATAAGCTGACTTTGTAAAAATGCCGCTTAGTAATAAGCAGGCATATACAATGGAATGAAGGCTATTGCTGAATGCATTGGGTTGTATCCCAAAAATTGTAAGCCGCCCTGAGTCTTTGGAGAAGGGCGGCATATAAATGTAATTAAATATATATATGAAAACATATATATATATATATATATATATACAATCTGTTACAGCAGTAGTTCTCAACCTTAGTAACTTTAGATGTGTTCTGGCCAAGGCTTCCGAGACGTAATTACGCACACGCTTATTTTAAAAACAAGTCTTATTTTATTGGAACACTGGGAATTATTTTCATTCTCAGCCAGTAATGAATCTCAAACACTCCCTCGAGATGAGCACCCACCTTTCATTCCTGTGAAGGGCTGCCAATAACAAAGTGTCAAATAAACTAGAACAAAAACCAACCGAAGTACAAACAGCTTCAAGAATGAATCTGAATCGAACGAATGACTTTGCTTCCTGCAAAGGTTTCATCATCTTTGCCTGTCCTTTATACCTTATAGGAGGGGCAATCACCTCCCAGCCTTACTCCCAAGTTGCTTCTTTTGTTTCAGCTGCTCTCAGCTTCTAGCAGCTCTGTGCACACACGCACTGGGAACAGGCTCCCCTGGGTCCTCTGCTTCGCTACTGCCAGACTCCAAAGGCTCCAAAGGCAGCACGCCACTCCCAGATGGTCCTGGCCCCATCTCTGCATCGGATGCAGGACCCTTATCCAAGTCCTCTCCAGACTCCCGGACTGATCCCCTTTCTTCTCCACTGTTCAATTCCACTGCTGTCTGCACAGGCTGCCGGTGAACCACAACAAGATGTGGACTTCAACTACCAGAATTCCACAGCCAGCAGAAGGGAGCCTTTCTATCTTTTATCCATATTTGGAAAATGTGTTGGAACTGAATTGTTTTAATAAGAGATGCCTGCATGAAATTAATTCATGCCAAGTTCATCAAGTAAAATAAAGGGGAGGGGGACAGCATCCTGACCTATAGCAAGCTTCTAAAAAGATAAAATTATATAACATACCTTCCACAACCAATTTATGTCCTAAATTTTCCACAGATAAATTACAAATTGTGCAGTCTAACACTGCTCTAGACTCTTCACCCCTGATTGTGCCAACCCCTGAGCATGTTGGGAAGATGGTGGAGCAGTGTTTCTCTAAATTTAACAAGCTTTAATACAGACTTTGTTTGGGATTTAATATGATGTTGAATGGCTTATCATTTTATGCAAACTACACTAATGTGATATGTTAATCAAAACCCATGGCTTAATGTTTGTTATGTGACCATAATCTTCATCTTGTAACAAAATAAAAAATATCTATAAAAATATCTATAAAATATTGTACAAAAATAGTTTTAATATAACATTTCTTATCCTCCATATTTTAGTTTGGGATACCATCCATTTTATGGTTAATCATCCATAAGGGTTTAGGAGACTAACAGATTAAGATATGGATAATCCCTCATTTTCATATTTTGATCCTGTCAGAGCAAACAGTCTACCTCCTGAGGCTAGTTTTGGACGTACTCTTCCTTGATGATTTTGTTAGACTACTTAAGATTGAGTTGTTTTAGAAGAGTCGTTGGTCCTAACCTGATACGACCTTTTTCTTTGTGTGGAGATAGTATTCAGGATTGGGTGATCAGTCTCTGCCTGTGATTGGACTGAGTCTGTCAAAACTTTGATGACACTCCCTCTGCTGCTAGGGACCTCCTCAGAAATTGGTGAAGGAATAGTGACAGACTGACGTATTCTCCTATAAGTATAATACACACCATTACATTTGGAACACACCATGACAGGGTGGGACTGAATGCTATCTCCACACAAAGAGAAAGGTCGTATCAGGTTAGGACCAACGACCCTTCTCCATTGTGGTGGACATAACATTCAGGATTGGGACATACCAAAGCCGGCTGTCCTACGGGTGGGCCTTGAGTGGTCCGAGTCCCTTATACAGAATGAATCTTTTGCAGAACCCTCCATCCAAAAGCTGCCTCAGCAGAAGCAAATGAGTCCAGCTTATAGTGTCTGATGAACGGAGGAGAGGCCCAGGTAGCCGCTCTGCAAACATCCTCCAGAGAGGCCTGAGTGGCCCACACCGTCAATGTTGCCGCGCTTCTTTTTAAGTGTGCTGTTATCCTTGAAGGAACTGCAAGTCCCTGTGTTTGGTAGGCCTTGGATATGCAAAGTCTTATCCATCTCCCCACAGTCGTTGGAGTTACCTTGCAGCCCATGGATGAAGGGTGAAAGGAAACAAAGAGGGATTCAGACCTCCTGAAGGATGATGTCCTCTCGATGTAGATCCTCAATGCCCTCCGAATGTCCAGAGTATGCCATCGTTTTGCTAACGTGTGCACAGGATGCAGACAAAAGTCAGGTAAAATTAGTTCTTGGGCTCTGTGGAACCACGAGTTTACCTTTGGCATGAATGAAGGGTCTAGTCTTAACACCACTCGATTGATGTGAAACACACAAATGTCTTTCCTGACAGACAAGGCTGCCAGGTCCGAAATCCTTCTGGCTGAGGTGATCGCTACCAGAAAGGCCACCTTACAAGAAAAAAACTGCAAGGGAATTGTCCTCAGAAGTTCAAGTGGGGCCTTAGTCAGTGACTGCAGTACTTTAGAGAGGTCCCATGTTGGATATCGATGAACCACTGGAGGCCTCAGGTTTGTAGCCCCCTTCAGAAACCTGCGGACCGTGGGATGTCTGGACAGAGATTCCACTCCCCCCAAGGACAGAACAGAGGACAAGGCTGCAACCTGCCTCTGCAGGTGTTAGGTGAAAGTCCCTTGTCCAGGCCCTCTTGGAGGAAGTCCAGCACCTGGGCAATGGAGGCCCCAGAAGGGACAATGTCATAGTTACAACACCATTCATTGAAAGCCTTCCAGGTTGCATCGTAGATGCGGTTGGTGGAGGGTCTCCTGGAGGCCTGGATAGTTCTTATTACTATGGAGGAATAATTGTCTTGGATCAGAGATCCCCGTTCAATCTCCAGACAGCCAAGTGAAGCCACTGGGGCTCTGGATGCAAGATTGGCCCCTGGCTGAGCAACACTCTGTCCTCCGGTATCCTCCAAGTTCTGGAAATGGAAAGGTTTACTAAGTCTGCAAATCATGGCCTCCTGGGCCAATGAGGAGCTACAAGAAGAAGCTCCGCTCTTTCCATCAACAGTTTCTGGATGACCTTCGGGATCAGGGGCAGGGGAGGAAATGCATAGAGGAACTCCCGTGGCCAAGGGCTGAGTAAAGCATTTGTTCCCTCTGTCCCTGGAGCCGCAAACCTGGAATAGAATCTCAGGAGTTGCGTGTTGTCCTAGGAGGCAAAGAGATCCACTGCTGGGCATCCAAAGTGCTCTGACAGCTCCTGAAACAAATTGGGATGCAAACGCCACTCTACATCATCAATGGTGGCTCTACTAAGCCAGTCAGCCTCAACATTGGCCACGCCAGCAATGTGCTCCACTTTGACAGATACCTGGTGTCTCTCTGCCCATAAACAGAGTTGCTCTGGCTCTTGCATCAGAGGCCCTGACTGAGTCCCACTTTGGCGGTTAATGTGTGCCTTGGTTGACACATTGTCAGTCAAAATTATGATGTCCTTACCTGAGACCACGTCCTCTAATTGTCTCAGTGCCAGATGGACCGCTCGAAGCTCTAGCCAATTAATATTATGGTCCAAATCTGCCTGGGACCATTGTCCTTGGAGCACCCTGGATTGAATGTGGGCACCCCAGCCATGAAGACTGGCATCTGTGGTCAGCACTAACCTGTCCGGTTCTTTGAATAGGAGTCCCATGGAAAGCGCCTCAGATGACCACCATCATAAAGACTTAAGGACTAACGGAGTTAATCTGACCTGCAAGAGGGAACAACTCCTACCTGTCTTCTGATAATGTAGAAGAAACCATTGGAGTGACCTGGCATGCAATCTAGCCCAGGGCACTATATTAATACATGATATCATTTCCCCCAGGAAAGTGTAGCCAGGGACACTCTAGGTTTAGATTTCACTTGTCCAATTACCTCCCTGATACTCTCCTGACGTTCTTGGGATAAGGACACCTTGAAGGAAAAAGCATTAATTATAGCTCCCAGGTGGAGTAAGGTATTGGTGGGAGTGAAATGGCTTTTGGCCTCGTTGACAGAGAAGCCATGCTCTTGAAGCACCTGAATGGTGAGCTGTAAATCCTCTAATGCCCTAGATGGGGAAGATGACTGGACCAAGATGTCATCAAGATAAAACTGGACTCTAACTGGGATAGCCCTAAGGTGGGCTGCCAACAACTTAGTGAATGACCTGGAGGCTGATGAGACCGAAGGGCAAGGCGCTGTATTGGTAGTGCCTCCCATTGTAGCAGAACCTGAGGAATTGTCAATGAGCAGGGAGAATAGGGACATGGAGATAGGCCTCCATTAAATCAATGGAGGTAAGGAAGTCCCCCTCCCTAATTCCCTCCAGGATGGACTGGAGTGAATGCATCTTGAACTGCCTGTATTTCACCCGGCGGTTAAGGCGCTTCAAATCCAGGATTGCCCTCCATCCCCCCAAGGCTTTTGGGATTACAAACAACATGGAATAGAATCCCATGCCCTGTGACCCTCAGGCACTGGCTGAATAGCCTGAATCTACAGCAGGTGCTGAATAACTGTTTCCATAAGGGTCCTTCTCTCTACATTCCTAGAGACAGGGCAACGAATGAAAAACCTCGGGGGCATAGAGAGAAACTCTATACATAGTCTGGAGCGGATTGTCTCCAGGACCCATGTGTCGGTGGTTACATCCTACCAACGCCTGGCAAACAAGGCTAGATGTCCCCCAATGGGAGGGTTGTTAAAAGGATGATTTCTACCTGTCCTGTCCTGGCCAGATGTCCCCCAATGGGAGGGTTGTTAAAAGGACGATTTCTACCTGTCCTGTCCTGGCTTTGTTCCTGCCTGGGGGCGAAAGGCCTCTGGGGTCTGGGGAATCCCCCTCCTGTTTCAGGGGCCCTATAATAGGAGCGTCTGGCATAGGGAGTTGGTCTAAAATCACTTTTTTTGGACTTGGATGGCAAGACCTTCCCTTTGTCCTTGGAGTCCACTAGGACCTTGTCCAGAGCCTCTCCAAACAATTTATCCCCTTTAAAGGGGGCTGTGGCCAACCTCCACTTGTGCCTCATATCAGCCTGCCATTGCTTTAGCCAGAGCAGGCGACGAGAGGTCACTGTTCCTATTGCCCTGGATTCAAATCTGGCAGCACTCAGTGTGGCATCAGCTGAAAATTCCACTGCTGCCAATAGTTCGTTGACATGCAGGTGTGATCTGACATCATCCAGTGGAATTCTCTCCTGTAGCTCCTGGAGCCAGATGAGAGAGGCCCTGTTGAAGAAGAGCTTTGGTGGCTCAGGCTGTTAAATGCCTGCTCTTAAGATCCAGCTGCCTACAATTATTGTAGGCTCGAATCCCACCAGGCTCAAGGTTGACTCAGCCTTCCATCCTCTCGGGGTAGGTAAATTGAGGACCCAAGATTGTTGGGGGCAATAAGCTGACTTTGTAAAAATGCCGCTTAGTAATAAGCAGGCATATACAATGGAATGAAGGCTATTGCTGAGCGCATTGGGTTGTGCTCCAAAAATTGTAAGCCGCCCTGAGTCTTCGGAGAAGGGCGGCATATAAATGTAATTAAAAAAAAAAGAAAGAAAGATGCGGCTGTGGAAGCCTTCACTGCCCATGCTGCTGACAGGTGTGTTCTTTGCAAAGTTTGCTCAGCCTTCTTGTCCTCAGCCTTCAGTGAGTCCTCAGGCTCCCTAGGGATGTCTGTGTTGGCTTGCAGGGCCACAACTGGGGTGTCGACATTGGGCACTTCCAGGGCCTTGGAAAGATCACCTCCTACATTAAACAATTTCTTGTCTAGGGAGGAAGGGCTTGGACTGGACCCGAGGGATGACCACTGTCTTTGGATGACTGTGGTGAACATCTTTGGCACAGGGATGACATCTGCTGTGACTGTTTTCTCAGAAAACAGTGGGTCATTGGGGTCCTCTGAGGGGTCTGCAGGCTCCTGTGGTTCAGGGGCTAAGCCACGCCCTATGGCCTTTTTGGCCTTAAAGAGGAGAGGTGTAAAGATGGCAGGTTGGAACAAGCCGGGGATAGAGCCTTGGTCAGCCTCGTTAAGGCCCTCATCATTGAAATAGTTCCTGTCCATCAGCTGGCCACTGTCAGATGTGATAGAGTAGAAGTTTTCAGCAGGATTATACGCACCTGATTCTGTATGCAGGGAAAGATCATCATCATAGTAAGACCTGTGTCTCCTACTGCGTCTGGATGAGGAAGCAGAAACCTCTGAGGGAGAACCTCTGGTCTGTCTCAAGACAGCTGACACTCCTTGCCTCACTGCCTCATTTAACATAGCCTGCATATTAACTTGGAACGCAGGTTCCTGTGCCACAACTGGCCTAATCCCAGCTGACATGGGAGTAAAGATTGCTTCTGGAGCCATTCTGTGCCTCTGATCAGTAACTGTCAGTTGCTCTGTTGCTGGGAAGATAGAGAAAAAATTTCTGATCTCAGAAGCCTCAATAGATTCCTGCTCGTCAGCTCCCCCTATGGCCGCTTCTGCTACTGCAGTCCTGTCAGTTTGCAGCTGCCTTTCTCCTCTCAATGATGGCCGTTTCTTATTTGGGCAGGAAATTAAGCTGGGTGCCATTTCTTCGTCATTTTGCTCTTTCCTTCTAGCCCACAATTTATCCAGCGCCTTGTCCCTGCAGTGCTCGTCCCTCTCTGCTGCCTTGGAGCCCTTTCGGGTTCCTGCAGCCTTGTTCTTTGGCTTGGGGCTGTAAATAAAAGCAATCTGTTCTGGGGCTGTTGGGCTTAGAGCAGGGTGGGCAAACTTTTTGACTCGAGGGCCACAATGGGTTCTTAAACTGGACTGGAGGGCCGGAACAAAAGCATGGATGAAGTGTTTGTGTGAACTAATATAAATTCAAAGTTAGATTACTTCATGTAGCCTTCTGGGAGAGCAAGAGAACCCTCTGCTCTTTCGGCTCCGCGGGCCGGATAGAACAGCCAAACAGGCTGGATCCAGCCCCCGGGCCGTAGTTTGCCCACGGCTGGCTTAGAGAGCATGACGGCTGTCGAGCCACCTCGTCCACTCTCCTGACATCGCAGCTAGCCTTTTGTGATTCCATCTTTGACTCCAACTATCTTACTCTGAGTCACCACCGATCACGCTGCAGCCTTCTACTTTCCTAACCTACTCTCACTACCTGTACTCTTCGCTGCAGTCTTCTGCCCCTTTAAAGGCTACCACGGTTAATCTCAGTGTCTCCAATGGCCGAAACCGCTGGGACCCTCCCAAGCCAAAGTGCGGGAAGGAGGTGAGGGCAATGTTCAAACTCCTCCCGCAACCAGAACCTTAGTACATTGTAGATCAGCCCTCAGCCGATCCGATGTTCAACAACTGGGGCAGAGCCCGGCCACACTGCTGTTTGACAGCTGTCAAAGCGGTAGACCGGTTCTGGCTTGCGATAGAATTCAGGATTGGTGATTTTATTCCTGGTTTTCCAATCAATTTGAAAGGATTCGTTAAATTTGCTAGGAGAAGAAATTAAGACATCGTCCAACAAGCTGACTGAGTCAGTTTCTGGGGAGGACTCTAGCAGCAGAGGGAGTGTCATCAAAGTTTTGACAGACTCAGTCCAATCACAGGCAGAGACTGATCACTCAATCCCAAATGCTATCTCCACCACAATGGAGAATGTCTTCAGGGAGTAAGGTAGTAGTCACTCTTGGCATGGATTAGGTGGTTATTATTTTTGTTCTTTTTACTACTAACCAATGAGAATGATTAGATTTCTGGAAATAGACAGTTTGACAATAAATCAGTGGATCCTGTGTTTTGAAGGAACATACATTTTGTACAAACTAGTTTGTCTAATTTAGAAAATTTATTTTTAAGAAATGGTTTACTTAAACAAGAACAAAAGGAAGAGGAAAAGAAAAGAGAAGGGGAAATCTCTACATTTTCAAGTTTGCTTTTGTAGGTTTTTTTTTGAACCTGTCTGTGGAACAGAAAGAGGGAAGAGACTTTTGAATTGACCTTGTGAAACAGAGTATCTTAGTTTTATGTGATTCCTGGTTGGAAATGCTTATGATGGTTTCTTCCAATTATAGAAGTTTCCAAGAATTTTGCAGACTTTGGCTATGCTTAATATTTACCAAGTTTTACATTGCATAATACAAAGAGTGATACTTTACAGGGGTGTCAAACTGGTGGCCTATGGGTCAGATGAGACATGCACAGGCCACTTCCACCCCAGCTCCGCAAAGGGAAAAAACATTGTGATACATCACATGACATCAACACGACACAGCAAGTTTGACATCCGTGCTTTAAAAGCACCCACAACAGTTTCAGCATTATTTGGATGAACACTTGATTCTCTCCATCCTTCCTGGTAGCCC